>OZ038391.1:32173366-32655775 GCA_964036045.1 Eutreptiella sp. 'Long Island Sound 2002' | reverse complement strand
CGCCAAACCCCCCCTGCGCCCCCCCCCCCCATGTGCACCTCCTTAGCGCCCCCCCCCCCCCCGTGCACCTCGTTAGCGCCCCCCCCCCCCCCGTGCGCCTCGTTAGCGCCAAACTCCCCCCCCCCCCCCGTGCGCCTCGTTAGCGCCAAACCCCCCCTGTGCACCTCGTTAGCGCCCCCCCCCCGTGCGCCTCGTTAGCGACAAACCCCCCCCCCCCCCGTGCGCCTCGTTAGCGCCAAACCCCCCCTGCGCCCCCCCCCCCCATGTGCACCTCGTTAGCGCCCCCCCCGTGCACCTCGTTAGCGCCCCCCCCCCGTGCGCCTCGTTAGCGCCAAACCCCCCCCCCCCCCGTGCGCCTCGTTAGCGCCAAACCCCCCCTGCGCCCACTCCCCCCCCCCCCCCTGTGCACTTCGTTGGCGCCCCCCCCTCCCCCGTGCGCCTCGTTAGCGCCAAACTCCCCCCCCGTGCGCCTCGTTACCGCCAAACTCCCCCCCTCCGTGCGCCTCTTTAGCGCCAAACTCCCCCCCCCCCCCCCCCCCCGTGCGCCTCGTTAGCGCCAAACCCCCCCTGTGCACCTCGTTAGCGCCCCCCCCCGTGCGCCTCGTTAGCGCCAAACCCCCCCCCCCCCCCGTGCGCCTCGTTAGCGCCAAACCCCCCCTGCGCCCCCCCCCCCCCCATGTGCACCTCGTTAGCGCCCCCCCCCGTGCACCTCGTTAGCGCCCCCCCCCGTGCGCCTCGTTAGCGCCAAACCCCCCCCCCCCCCCCGTGCGCCTCGTTAGCGCCAAACCCCCCCTGCGCCCACTCCCCCCCCCCCCCCCTGTGCACTTCGTTGGCGCCCCCCCCTCCCCCGTGCGCCTCGTTAGCGCCAAACTCCCCCCCCCCCTGTGCGCCTCGTTAGCGCCAAACCCCCCCTGCGCCCACCCCCCCCCCCTGTGCACCTTGTTAGCGCCCCCCCCCCCCCCCCGGTGCGCCTCGTTAGCGCCAAACTCCCCCCCCGTGCGCCTCGTTACCGCCAAACTCCCCCCCCTCCGTGCGCCTCTTTAGCGCCAAACCCCCCCCCCCCCCGTGCGCCTCGTTAGCGCCCAACTCCCCCCACCCCACCCCCCCGTGCGCCTCGTTAGCGCCGAACTCCCCCCCCCCCACCCTGTGCACCTCGTTAGCGCCAACCCCCCCCCCCCCTTGTGCACCTCGTTAGCGCCCCCCCCCCCCCTGTGCCCCTCGTTAGCGCCAAACCCCCCCCGTGCGCCTCGTTAGCGCCAAACTCCCCCCCGTGCGCCTTGTTAGCGCCAAACCCCCCCTGCGCCCACCCCCCCCCCCTCCTTGGTGCCGTGTGGTACGCGGTGCTGCCAGCCCCGGGAGCACCGCAGCAGCCCCCACAGCACCCCCGCGCGAGCGACGCCCACGCTCGGGCGTGGCTCGCGATCCGCGAGCTCGTGGCGGCGTGGCGGCGGCGCCGCGGGGTGCAGGTCGTGTTCGAAACGCCCTAACCCAGGTGTGCGGCCACTGGGCAGCCCTGCCGGTGAGGCCGCCGAAGCCCCCCCTCCCCCCCCCCCCCCAGCTACCTCTCAGCCCCGGCCCCCCCTCGCCCCCCCCCCCCCCCCCGTGCGCCTCGTTAGCGCCAAACCCCCCCTGCGCCCACCCCCCCCCCCCGTGAACTTTGTTAGCCCCCCCCCCCCCCCCTGTGCGCCTCGTTAGCGCCAAACTCCCCCCCCCCGTGCGCCTCGTTCGCGCCAAACTCCCCCCCCCCCCCCCGTGCGCCTCGTTAGCGCCAAACCCCCCCTGCGCCCACCCCCCCCCCCTGTGCACCTTGTTAGGCCCCCCCCCCCCCCCCCCGTGCGCCTCGTTAGCGCCAAACCCCCCCCCCCCCCCGTGCGCCTCGCTAGCGCGCCAAACTCCCCCCCCCCCCCGTGCGCCTCGTTAGCGCCAAACTCCCCCCCCCCCTCCCGTGCGCCTCGTTAGCGCCAAACCCCCCCTGCGCCCCCCCCCGCCCCCTGTGCACCTCGTTAGCGCCCCCCCCCCCCCCTGTGCACCTCGTTAGCGCCCCCCCCCCCCCCCCCGCCCCGTGCGCCTCGTTAGCCCCCCCCCCCCCTGTGCACCTCGTTAGCGCCCCCCCCCCCCCTGTGCACCTCGTTAGCGCCCCCCCCCCCCCCCCCGGTGCGCCTCGTTAGCGCCAAACTCCCCCCCCCCTCCCTCCGTGCGCTTGGTTAGCGCCAAACCCCCCCTGCGCCCACCCACCCCCCCTGTGCACCTCGTTGGTGCCACCCCCCCCCCCCCCCCCCCGTGCGCCTCGTTAGCGCCAAACCCCCCCCCCCCCCCCCCCGTGCGCCTCGTTAGCGCCAAACTCCCCCCCCCCCCCCCGTGCGCCTTGTTAGCGCCAAACTCCCCCCCCTGTGCACCTCGTTAGCGCCCCCCCCGGTGCGCCTCGTTAGCGCCAAACTCCCCCCCCCCTCCCTCCGTGCGCTTGGTTAGCGCCAAACCCCCCCTGCGCCCACCCACCCCCCCCTGTGCACCTCGTTGGTGCCACCCCCCCCCCCCCCGTGCGCCTCGTTAGCGCCAAACTCCCCCCCCCCCCCCCGTGCGCCTCGTTAGCGCCAAACTCCCCCCCCCCCCCCCCGTGCGCCTTGTTAGCGCCAAACTCCCCCCGTGCGCCTCGTTAGCGCCAAACCCCCCCTGCGCCCACCCCCCCCCCCTCCCTGGTGCCGTGTGGTACGCGGTGCTGCCAGCCCCGGGAGCACCGCAGCAGCCCCCACATCACCCCCGCGCAGAGAGCGACGCCCACGCTCGGGCGTGGCTCGCGATCTGCGAGCATGTGGCGGCGTGGCGGCGGCGCCGCGGGGTGCAGGTCGTGTTCGAAACGCCCTAACCCAGGTGTGCGGCCACTGGGCAGCCCTGCCGGTGAGGCCGCCGAAGCCCCCCCTCCCCCCCCCCAGCTACCTCTCAGCCCCGGCCCCCCCCCGGCCCCCCCTCGCCCCCCCCCCCCCCCCCGGCCCGGCGAGCGGGGGAACGAGGCGGGCGGGGACACCGACCCCCCCCCAAGGCGGCGGGTCAGTGCACCCCACCGCGGCCCAACGGCGACGGGGCGCGGCGACCCTCCCCCCCCTCCCTCCCGCCCCCCCCCCCCACCCTCCCCCCCACCCCCCTCCCCGCCCAACCCGCGGCACGGCGGCGAGCCTGCCCCCCCCCCCCAGCCCGCGGCGGCGGCTGGGGGCGCGCAGCATGCATGGCCGGCCGATATGCAGAGTCGTCGGGACAGCCATCGAGCGCCCCCCGGGCGGCCTGTGAGCCTCAAGATCGGCCTTCAAATCAAATCAAATCAAATCAAATCCCCCCCGTGCGCCTCGTTAGCGCCAAACCCCCCTGCGCCCCCCCCCCCCCCTGTGCACCTCGTTAGCGCCCCCCCCCCCCTGTGCACCTCGTTAGCGCCCCCCCCCCCCCCCCGTGCGCCTCGTTAGCGCCAAACTCCCCCCCCCCCCCGTTCGCCTCGTTAGCGCCAACCCCCCCTGTGCACCTCGTTAGCGCCAGCCCCCCCCCCCCCGTGCGCCTCGTTAGCGCCAAACCCCCCCTGCCCCCCCCCCCCTGTGCACCTCGTTAGCGCCCCCCCCCCCCCCCCCCGTGCGCCTCGTTAGCGCCAAACTCCCCCCCCCCCCCCCCGTTCGCCTCGTTAGCGCCAACCCCCCTGTGCACCTCGTTAGCGCCACCCCCCCCCCCCCCCCGTGCGCCTCGTTAGCGCCAAACCCCCCCCCCCGGTGCGCCTCGCTAGCGCGCCAAACCCCCCCCCCCCCCGTGCACCTCGTTAGCGCGCCAACCCCCCCCCCCCCCCCCCGTGCGCCGCCTTGTATGTGGACCTCCCTCAACTTCGGCTCGCTTCGCTCGATGCGGGGGATACCCCCGCACCCCCCTTAAATAACTAGCCTCCTGCTGTGGCTACAAACTGCCTTTTGTGTGCACCGCCTTGTGTATGCACCGCCTTGAATCTGCATTGCCTTGTGTATACAGCGCCTTGCCTGTGGCCCCTTAAATAACAAGACTCCTGCCGTGGCTAACTCCTGCCGTGGCTACAGACCGCCTTTTGTGTGCACCGCCGTGCTTGTGGCCCCTTAAATAACAAGACTCCTGCCGTGGCTACAGACCGCCTTTTGTGTGCAACGCCTTGTGTGTGTACCGCGCTGCGGTGGTACAGACCGCCTTTTGTGTGCACCGCCGTGCTTGTGGCCCCTTAAATAACAAGACTCCTACCGTGGCTACAGACCGCCTCTTGTGTGCACCGCCTTGTGTGTGTACCGCGCTGCGGTGGTACAGACCGCCTTTTGTGTGCACCGCCTTGTGTGTATACCGCCTTTTGTGTGTACCGCCGTGCTTGTGGCCCCTTAAATAACAAGACTCTTGCGGTGGCTATAGACCGCCTTTTGTGTGCACCGCCGTGCTTGTGGCCCCTTAAATAACAAGACTCCTGCCGTGGCTATAGACCGCCTTTTGTGTGCACCGCCTTGTGTGTGTACCGCGCCGCGGTGGTACAGACCGCCTTTTGTGTGCACCGCCTTTTGTGTGTACCGCCGTGCTTGTGGCCCCTTAAATAACAAGACTCCTGCGGTGGCTATAGACCGCCTTTTGTGTGGACCGCCTTGTGTGTGCACCGCCTTGTGTATGCACGGACTTGTATGTGGACTACGCGTCTCGTGAGTGCCACCCCCCCCCCCCCTGCGCCTCGTTAGCGCGCCAATCCCCCCCCCCCCGCGCCTCGTTAGCGCCCAACCCCCCTCCCGCGCACCTTGTTAGTGCCACCCCCCCCCCCCCGCGCCTCGTTCGCCCCCCCCCCCCCCGTGCGCCTCGTTAGCGCCAACCCTTTCCCTTTCCTGTGCGGCATTTCATCTGCTCATCGATTTACGGGGCCAGCCCTGCCACTCGTGCTGCTTGAGCTTCCTCAGTTTTGTTTGTTTGTGCCAACGCCCAGTATTTCTCCTGCATGGCTGTTTCTTGCCCTGGATGTGTGACACACATCCTATGGAAATGCTTTGTACCGAGCACCCAGCACATAGTGATAGACCAGTGCTTGCTCCAAGAAGTCAGAGAGGTTGTTGGCCGAGAGCAGAGCTGCCTATCAAGAGCTACTACTGGGACCGAGCTGGGTCCTAGTATTGTTTTTGGCACATGAAAATGGCGTGGAAATGGAGCATGCCTTATTGGACACATTGGGCAATGGCGATGGAGCACAACCTTGCTTGTTTAGCAGCCTAGCCTTGTCATGAGTGTGTTGCACTATCATCCCAAATCTTGACATGTTTTGTTTTGTTTATGGGTTGTACTAGAGCCGATAGAGACACAGACAGGCATGCATCGCAAATCAACAAAAGAAATCTTTAACAATGGTTGTGGTTGTAGAGAAGAAAGCCATATGGGCTTATGGCCATATGGGAAGCCCATGGGGTGCGAGACGAATTTGGGCAACAAATTTTGTAGTAGGCACCACAAAAGGTACCATGAAGAGGAAACAACATTGTATTCGGCATCTCAATCAATGAAATGGAAAAATGGACACTACTGGGGAAGGGGCAGTGGTGCTGCAATAGTGAGTAGTGGGACTCTCACTGCATTCTTACCCATGAACTGCGCTTTTCCTCACCGACTCTCAGGACACACACATGACCTTTGATCAACAAATGCAGGCCAGGAAAAAACAAAGCACAGCACTGGACACAGGCTGCACTGCGCTAACCCGGCCGCCCTTTGTGGAATGTGCCACACCTTTGCACCCCCAGCCTACACTAATTGGGAACTACAAAATGTGGCTGCGGAAGACGCAAGAGAACATTCAAAAAATGTGATTTCCCCCTCGACCCACCTGGTGCTTTTTTCTCACTGCCAAGCGCCTGTGTCATGTACATGCAGGGCCTCTTGGGCATCCAGCAGTTTGAGGCAGCCGTCGACATGTGGGATCGATTGAAGGCGCGGCGTCCCAAAATGCAGGCCATTATGCGGAAATACGATACAACGTCCAAAGGCTACCTCAGCGAGGACGATTTGGCCAGAATGCTAACGGACATGAACAATGGAACACCTCCTTCTCGCAAAGAAGTTGTGATGGTGTGTGGCTGCGGGCTCATCTTGTTTCATGGGGCACTGCCAAAAACCCTGGGCAGGAGAACCTCGGAGTGGGATGTGCAGGCATGGTAAGGAGGGCAGTTGTGCGAGGGCGGCTTTGTTTGCAAGGGCAGAGCGAGGATCACACATCTTACCCAATAAAGCACAATTCATGCAACTTAATCTCATCTAAAGATAAGGTCCAGGTGCGGGAAGGTAGCATTGAATGTACGTACCCCACCCTTGAAATCCCTTCCCCCCTTGCAATCTCCCCCCCCCGGGGGGGGGGGAAGCCTGTCATTTCACTGTTTTGTTTGGCAATCTCTATTGCAGTGGTTTGTGTTCCCCATCTCTCACACACACGTTCTTGCATTGCTTTCCCATTACTTCAAAACAGTCACCTGTGTGTATTCTGTGATATTCTCTCTCCAAAGGCGGTGTACATGGTGTCATGTGTGGATTTGGTGCCCCCTAAGAAGTTGGTGCCTACCCCCAAGGCAAGAGCAAAGCCAGCCCCCAAACAGGCTGGTCAGGTTGCGCAACCGGGCGCTAAACCGGTTGCCAAACCAGCCCCATGCTCAATTGCCTCCTCCTCATTAGCCGGTACCACACACCCTGTGCCTGTTATGCAAACTGAATATGTGTAACAGTTCAAAGTGTGCTATTCTTGTACCCAGAAATTCTTTACCGTTCCTTTGGACCCCCAATAACATTCGTCTTACATGAATCACGTTGGCAGAGCATCAATGCAAAAGTCACTTCACCTGTGTTCTGTGTTCTGTTTGCTTGCATTGGTGGAGGGTACCACATTTTGCCTTGAAATGCCCTTGCAATCCCCCGCCCCCGGGGGGGGGGGAGACCGCCACGCGCTGCGGGGGGGGATTTCAAGGGGGGTGGGGTAACTTGGTGTTAGGGATCATCCTTGGGGTGGTACGCAAGCCTGTGCACTGTTGTTGTTGTTGTTGTCGTTGTTGTTGTGTTTGTGTTTGTGAGGCTCACATTCTTCCTCATTGCACGTTGGATGCAGGCTGCACCAGCCCGGGGAATAATGGGGGGGGGGGCGGGGGCCAAATCCAATTTACGCTTTATTTTGCGTAATTTTTTGTAAATTTCTCAAAAAGTGGCGTAAATTTCTGTAAATTTCTGTAAATTCAGTGTAAATTGAGGAACCCAAGTGCTTTGCATGTTATTAGATGGATATTTAGATATGTAGGAGGTCTAGAATTGTGAGTATTGAACATGAATTTTGTAAATTCTTCTTTGATGTGTCAACCTTTTCAGAGATTTAGCTACTTTCATCAAACCGTCCATGCTTGGAGCGCCACATTCCGCAAGACGAGGTGCTATATAAATGTCGTTTGTTGCGTGCTGGAGATCCCACCCTCGAGAGCTAGCCCGGCTCGAGTGTGGTGCTTGCAAGGGCGGACGCCTGTGGTTACATACCGTCCATGCTTTGAGCGCCAGATTCCGCAAGACGGGGCACTATATAAATGTCGTTTGTTGCGTGCTGGAGATCCCACCCTCGAGAGCTAGCCTGGCTCGAGTGTGGTGCTTGCAAGGGCGGACGCCGATGGTTACATAGTGCGTCTTACCCCCATCGAACTGGAGTACTTTGCATGTGATAAGATTTACACACTTAGCAATTGGCTTGCTTGTAGTGCAGCTTGTGCATTGCTCTTTGTTGTGGCAGTTTTTGTCATGTGATGTGGGTGCGCAAGCAAGAAGCGGAGGCCGAGTGGCAAGAATTCACTACACCCGCTGCCGCCGTCCGCCACATCAAGGCCGAAGATGCGCCCTCAACTCTGCAACAAGTGCAAATCAAGCGCGCCGCAAAGAATTCCAAGCACCGCAATGGCTTTGAGTTCTCATACAAGCCCCCTGTCGCCGCTGCGCCACAACAACCCCCACAGTCCCAATCGCAACTGGCCGATCGCCACGAGCATGCCTCTTCTCATTCCTGTCTTTCTCCCCCCCTAGGCCAGCAGCGCTTTTTTGGCCCTGGCCCCCCCTATTTACTGAATGCCTCTCTCTCTCAACTCCACCACCAGTGTTTACCCTGTGAAACCGTAATCTTCCATGGACCAAGGGTAAGGCCGAGTGAGTGCCATGCATCAGCAGCCTGAGGAACATGGGTAGTGGTAGAATGCAGTCGATCCTTGATTGACGCTTTATTCTCTTGGCGGGCTGAGTATTGGGTTTGAATGCAGCCACTAACCTGCCCTGGGCGGCGCCCACTGAACGGTCGTCAACGCAAGCTGACCTCGGCTATGTACATAGATAATGGAGCACCCCAACCAAGAAGGGGACACTTTGCATTTGCATTTGCCCGGAACACATGAACATTCGAACTAACAGCTGAAAGTGTCTATGGCGGGGACATTCAGTCAATCAGTACCGACCATTGAGCCCCCAAGCCGCCTCCCCTCCCACTACGACGCAATCCATCGGTAGCTTTGTCGAACTTTTGGGTTTGTTATATTGCAGTAGTTGCCGCGGCAAATTATGTGGGGTGACGAGCTCATGCTCACAATGCAAGTGGGGTGTCCATGAGCATTGCTTTGTCACGGTGGGGGGTGAGGGGCACCATTGGTGTTGTGCGTGTGGCTGTAGAGGTTGTGAAAAGCCTTTGGGTAACAGTGATACCCAACAATGCAAGCAATGCAAATGCTATGTGCATGTTGAATGTGCACTTGATGGTTCGTGTCTCCAGTGTGCTCAACCCATATGCCCACTTTGCCCTCCCCCTACCAAAACTCGTACATTCCACACTTCATGGCAATCAAGGCGCCCTTGGCTAAAGTATGAGAACGGGGTGATGTGGTGGGCGGCATGCCGCGCACATCCCCAATTGGCAGCCCAGCCCGAGTGGATTGCTGGCAGCACGAACCTCAAGTGGTTCAAAATTGCCAAGCACCAAAGGTGTGGGACACATGCCGTCTCGCTTGCTCTTTGGAGGTCCGGCAGTAGGGTGAGGCATGTGACACACACTCTGCCTATGGAACAGCAGGAGGCCCACCCCTCGCCCTCCCACCGTTCAGCCCTGTCCGGTGCTTCAATGCACCTATCGACAGTCAAATCCTCAAGGGCTACGCACTGCTTTCGCAACTGCAAGGTTTGTGACATACCCGCGCACGCACCCACCACATCAAGCATGAAATGCAAAGCGGCCACGAACATGTAGTCCGTGATCAAGTACAACAATTCCTGTCGCCTCAGGTTGTCCTCTGCATCTCTGGGCTTCATGGCATGCAACGCACATACTACCACTGCATAATCCCTGCGCATGCTGCGCAATACACCAAATGCAAAAGCGGCCCAACGGCGTGTCTCCAGCTTGCCTCAATCAGATTCACACCATTCAAGGTTGCGGCTTCCGCATCCCCAGTCACATCCCGGAGCATGCCAAGGCGCTTCACATCGCGTTAGATTAGACGAAAATGTGCCCGTAGGGGCGCTTTCGAAAAGGAATTCGATGCATCCACCCCCGCCACGCTTTTTGGGTATCCCCCTACACAACACCAAGGCTAATTTTGTGAATATAGCCAGCGACTTCCTTCAGCAACTAAAGCACAACCTCCACATTCGCTTCAGCGACACGGACCCCGTGGCCAAGGCAACGAGATTTCTTGATTTTTTTAGATGGCCAGCCTCGGACGGCATCGCGTTGGCAAGCTATGCAAATGAGTCCGTGCACCTCATTGCCACGCATTTTGCGGCCGTACTTGGGCCCCTTCCCAAGGTGGTGCATCAGTTTTTGGCTCTGAAGGTGCACTTGCGTGAAAGGCTTAAGGCCGGCTCGTTTCCGCTGTGCCACGCCTTTCAGGAGAAGGCTGAACCAGCCCTAGTTAAGGCCCTGGTGGCAGGTTTCTACCAGGTTTGGGATGCTTCCCCACCCCGCCACAAAGGAAATTGCAAAACTGATTGCGTAACTCTTGTTTGTAACTTGTGTATGTATCCACTCACCCTCCCACACATTGTAAACTAACAACACCCAACAAAACTAACGTATGTACCCCACCCCAGCCGCAACGACCCCCCCCCCCCCCGGCCCAGAGTGCACCAAAAGTTTTGCCCTTTGTTTCTCACCCTTGTGGCAACACAAAATTTGGACCGCAGCCTGGGCCCATGGTGCATTCCCCATCCCCCATGACCCCCTCTACCCCCCGGCAGTGCTTGGGCAAACCCACCTAGAACAAACCCTGCCTGCCGGTATATATAAGTATGTATACACACATTTTCTAACCCAAACACCAAACCAACCATGCAAACGGTGGAAAAACGCCACTTGGGGTCACAAGGCCCAAGCAACCAATCACAAAACTCTGCATTACTTTTTTATGAGTTTGCATGTTGGTTGAGCTGTTGAGTGCCACCGTCCTTTTCTCAAATTTACACTTTTTTGAAGGAAATTTACGCCACTTTTGGGAAATTTTACACCAATTTACACAAGGTGGGGGGCGGGGGCCAAAAGCGCTGTAAACCCCCGTAAATCCCCGGCCTGGGCTGCACAAAGGTAGTTTCTGTCTTCTTTTGCTGGGGACTTCAGATCATCCAGCATTTGATGGCAATGGCCTGCGTTGCCTGCTTGTGTGCTGCAAAGCCCTGTGGCAGGAGTCCTATTTTGCTATTCTAATAATACCGTTAGGAATTGGCTACGTATCCCGTGCCTTCTCAGGGTCTCCAATTCAGAGAGGAATAACATGTGCTGGTTGACCTGAATAGCAATGGAAGGTTCAACAAACACAATCAAACATGGCTACATAACCCCTTCCATCTCAGGGTGTCCACGAGTGTGGAGGAATCAGCAGGGGCTCTTTTGGAAGGCTGTGATTCCAAGGAGGGTGTCGTGTTTGTTTGGAGAGGTCTGACTTCGCCCCTCGATGCCCGCCTTGGCCAAAGCCACTGATCCACCATCGATGCAGAAGCCCTGAATCCACACCCGAAGCCATCACCCAAAGCCAGCGTACCAGGCAGTGCCCAGGGCAGTAGATAATCCTCTGCATGAGACTTGCTTGATGTACCCAAACTGCACAGCGCACGAGTTGTTTTGTTGATTCTGTTTTGTGGACCCGGCACACCCTGTGTTCTGGTGTGCTCATCAGACAATGCCAGGTCATATGTCAGTGCACAGAAAGAGTCGCAGGCCTTCCAGGGTCATTGCGTGGGGGTCAGGAGACTTGGCATAGGTCCAACCAACAAGACGGAGAAAGCAAGAGCGGCACAAGTGATGGTATTGAACCTGAAACCAATCTCCCAATGCACGTTCCAGCACCCTGACCCAGAGTTTCTCACCCATTTGGAAATGGGAGAACGTTTCTGCATGTTTCCAAATGGGAGTCACAGCTGGTAATTCTGAATATTCCAAATAGTTCTCAATATTGCTGAAGGGGTTTGCTGACTGACAGCAAGCATCCAACAGCCTCCAGAAATTAGAAGCAAGCAAAAGCCCCTATGATCAACAGCAACCCCCCAGAAGCCTGCAGGAATTACCAACAAACCTTTCGGGGCCTCCAGGATTTAACAGCAGCCATAAAGAGGCCTCCAAGAGTTAAAAAGCAAGCATTCAGACGCCTGAATTAGCTGCAAGCATCCAGAAGCCTCCACAATTGGCAGGAAACTGTTTTTTAGCCATTCCGAAATTTTCCAAATTTCTCGAACTCAAAAATATTTGCAATTCCAAATCAGTGAGAAACCCTGCCCTACCTCTAGCTGAATGTTCCCAGCCCAGCTGATCTTGCTGTCCTTGTTCATTCGAGCCGTTGTGCACTGTGGCTCTGCAGGTACTGAAGACTGCTGACCGTGCGGATGGGAAGGAGGATGGGAGAATCAGCATCGCAGAGCTGAAGTGTGCCATGGACAGCTGGGAACAAGTGCACCGCAGCTACGAGGAGGGACGGAAAGCAGCAGCAGGGTGTGCATCTGTGTGGCATTGGTTGGGTCTCTCGAAGAGCTGGCAGGGGAGCAGGCCTGGTTTGTAAGCCTGAAGTTTCAAGGTGGGGGGGGGCGTCCAGGGAGGTGGGTTTTCAACCAGCTGGGCACCTCCACCGGGGGAGCGGAGGGCAAATCACCTTGACAGACGTTGTGAGATCAAGCACAAGCGCAGGCACCATATCACCCCTTTCTGGGGGTCATATGCGTAGCATACCCCAACGGATGTCTAACCCCTTGTAAAATCATTATTTTGGGAGACAAAACTATCCCCCAATGAATTTTTCAATTGAATTTTTCAATTTTGACCGCTCTACCCCCTGTACCTGGGTACCAGTTTTTGTGGGGGCTGGGGGTTGGGGTTAGGGGGGAGGGTCAAAACTTGGTTGGCGTACAACTGGCCTCCAACGACCCACGAGGATCCTTGGGCTGTTGTTGCGTGATCGTTTGGTGACAATGGGAGTATGTATAAACCACTGGGGAGCCATGTAGCACCAGCTAGACCTCCTAGTGGTGCTTAAGGGCCCCGACAAATTTGCGTCGTGAGCTGTCTATGCCGCCCCGCAACGAGACGGACAATCCCCCTCTCACGCCGACAGCGGAGACACCACCCACGCTGGCCTGATAATGGCTAATTTGCAGGCCTGAAAATGGTTAATTTGTCACCGTTAAGGCCCCATAGAGGAGCCTATCTTGGAAAATCGGGATAGCACCCAGGAGCCCCGTCATTGGTTAGGGGGTCCATACAGAAAAAAGAACGGAAGCACGCAGGGTCACACCCAATCCAACAACCAAAAACCTGAAGGAACAGTGTCAGTACAAAGTCCAGAAGAAAAAACGCAAGACGGCACAGACGGCTCCAGCCCACACACACCAGCAGCAAGCACGGGCTCTCCTAGCCCGACCACTCGAAAGCGTCATTTTGGGCCCGCTAGCACCGTCGTCACTGTGCGGCGATTCGGATCCAGGTCCCATTTCACTTTTTTCTTCCGTATGCACCCCTTAACTAATGACGGGGGTCCCAATGAAGGACACAACAACAACAGTGACAATACCCCAACCAGATCATAAGCCAGCTCAACCAGATTATAAGCAGCGCCTTGTTCTTTCCTTGCTTGACTGTTGATATTGCTTTTTCGCTGTTTTGTGATTTTCCACTGTTTTTGGTTGAGGCTTTTTTCTTCTTTTCTTGTATTTTTATTTGCTTCTTCGTGCGCCTTTGGTGTTGTTGTTCTTGTTTTTGTTGCTACTACAGTTGTTGCTGCAGTTGCTGATGCTGCTGGGCAAAGGAACCCCCAACTGATCAATGGTCCTGTCAAATAAGACATATTCAGGGATATGCACATGCATGCACATGATGTACTTGCAGGCCTTGTTTATAGAGGGGGGGGGGGATAAGACTCACCCATCCGCCTTTGTACCCAGGAAATTTGCTCCTAACGGAGCCAGAAAGTTTTCATGTGGCAAAAAGATGGGTCATTTTCATCTCACGTGATTCCTTTCTTCGCCAAAAACGCTCTTTTCAGCTCTTCCAAAGTGTGGGGTGCAGGTCATTCTGGTACTCACAATTGAGCCGGGTTCTGAGGTGAGGGATGCTGTGAAGGCACTGTATCAACACCACGGCACACTTGCAATTGACAGTCCAGGGCCCCCTGTCATGGGACATCTGGACATCCAATCCATGACTCATTTTGTGATGGTCATCGTCAATATGCCTCGGACTTGATTCCATGTGCCGAGGATGGCGTTCTTTGGGGTTGTTCTGTGTCATGTGTTGCGGTAGCACCCTGCGTTTTGTGCAGGGTTTCTCCGCAACGACGCACAGACGCGGGCTCACCTGCGACGACATCCCCTGAGCAGCGCAGACGCAGTGGAACACCGGTGACATCGCCACAGAGGGACGGACGTAGTGGTACTCCAACGACATCCCCTGAGCAGTGCAGACGCAGTGGAACACCGGTGACATCGCCACAGAGGGACGGACGTAGTGGTACTCCAACGACATCCCCTGAGCAGCGCAGACGCAGTGGTGAATCAAATACATCGCCCCAGATGGACAGACGTAGTGGTACTCCAGAGCCAGGTGAGCCTGCACTTCCCCACATCCCAACCCCCGTCTCTGCGTTTCCGTAGATGGAAAATGAAACTCACTGAAGGGGCCTGAATTCGGGGGCCCACCCTCCTTCTGCCTCCTACCCCTCCTAAGTACTGGGCAATAGGAGGATCGGGGATAAAGGGTAGATATGGACCTGCTCATGGCATCCTGGTCCAGCTTTTTTTTTTGCTCCGGTATCACTGAGGACAATCTGACCACCGAGTGGAGCCTTACATCCACGTTTGCCCAGGAACACCATCAGAGTGGCACACCATTAATTTGAGGTGGACTTGTTGTTTTCCAGGAGGGTACCGGTTTTTTGGGGGGGGGGGGGGGGCGCCACCACATTTAGCGGGTCATTTGTCTCCACTTGGAGCGGCCCAAGGGCCACCACACCGGGCAGACTGGGCCCAAAGGCAGAGTCGTTTGACACCCCTCTTTTGCTGGGAGACTGATAATCGGTAAGCATTGGATCAAATCCCCCCAAAGCGAAATATCTGTTTTCCCATCATAATAATAAGAGTGACTAGAATGCACCCAATTCCTATGTTATGGGTGTACATAGCAGTGAATTGGACTATCTGTAGTGGGAAGTGGCTATTTTTAGTCGTTTCATGTCATGTCATGTCATGTCATGTCATGTCATGTCATGTCATGTCATGTCATGTCATGTCATGTCATGTCATGTCATGTCATGTCATGTCATGTCATGTCATACCCTATTTTTGGCACTTCCAACCCTGTGGTGGGGCCCAATACACCATCCCAAACCAGCCAAATTCCTTCTGAAACATGTTTTTTGGGTTCGGGGGGGGCTGACAAGCAGGCATTTTTGCACAGGCTGGCGGTCAGGGTCTAGGGAATCTGGCGATCTGCGCAGCGCAAGATCTTTTTACTGTCGTTATCTGCCCAGCTCTCGGAGACCCTAAACCCCCCCCCCTCCCCACAGTTGGATCTGTGCAGACTCCAATTGAACACCACCAACACCAACGTTTGTGCTGCTGCAGAGCCACATGCCTCCGAGAGTGTAAGCCCTTGGCCACACCACGTGTCAGGGCATTCATCACCATCGAACAAGCGTCACATCCGCTCAGCCCTGAGCAAGGCCAGCGAGCGGCGGAAGATGGCATAACATCCACCGCTGAGTCCCAAGGGAAGGTATTTATTCCTTTGTTGTAGCCTCTGAAATGTCTCACGTTCAAATGAGCGCCAAAAACGTCTGCATGTGTCGGGTTTTATGAGTGGTCCCGCGATCGAAGTGTCCGATCAGTTATTGAAGCTGACGCGGAACACCCTAATTGTCAGCCCTACCGTGACTGGATTTATAATCGCTTTGAGGACACAGTTTTCAAAGAGAGGGGCAATGATTGGTCAGAGATTGAACAGAACATGGATAATAGCTCAACATCACATCACTATTCTATGGTCCATTACTCTGCTACATCCTTGACCGCAGGCGCCCCAAACCCGTGTGCTAGCTAACCAACTCAAAAGCTCACCAATTTTCCACCTCACCAGTTTGCCAGCTCACCGGCCTAATTTACCAGATTGCCGGCTGACTAGCTCACCAGCAATTTTTCCGCTCATTTAGAAATTTATCACGACGTCCTAAGAAACGAGTACCTGCTAGGCCCATTGCAGTTTCCGCCTCTTGTTAATTTTTTTGGTTTCGTTTGGGTTTCACACAGTCGTGCACGCTCAATGGTGCAATGTTGTTCTTGGCTCTTGGTTTGTTGTATGTTGCCCACTCATGGACAACCCTCGCTAGTTGAGTCTCTGTTTGTTGCCCTTTTGCTGCATGTCTTGAACAACAGTTTTTTTCATCCCTACAACAGTGCATTTTTTGCTTCATATCCCCAAACACTCAAAATTAACCTCTCAGGATACCTGCAGTGGGAAGCTTTTTTGCCCATGCCGGTCGCAGGTTTTTTTCAGGTACCCCAAACAACTGAACATGTGTGAATCCCACAATTGACAACTGTGAACACATGTGATGCCCACCTTCTAGATTCATGTGTGATTGCAGCCGTAGCTATGGTTGTGGTTCGGGTTGCAATGGAGCCCCCGTATTTTGACGCATGGACCCCTGGATCTTCCAACACAGCGCAAATCAAGCAACAATCTTTGAAGCCAAATTCACTGACCCAACCATTGGTGGTCAGCTGCTACCTGCCTCCAATTAATGGCCAAAAGTTGTTCAGTACCCAACTGTGCTCAGTCCAATGCTACCAGTACCAGGTGATGGTGTATGGTTTGTGATTGGCCAATCCCCGTTGTTGATTGGCCCAGTGCTGTTACCTGGCGACTGCACCGTGCGACATTTTCTAGTGTGGCATAACCGAACATATTTTCAGAAGATATTTTTTCTAAATACGGACGGTCCTGCCAGCTCACCAAGTTGCTACCTCACCAGCCTGCCTGCTCATACATTTCCCAGCTCACCAGCTGACCTTCCCAATTTCCCGGCTCAACCAATTTGGACAGCTCATCAGCTGACCTGCGCGCGAATTCTCCAGTTCACCTCTTTACGAGCCCACTGGCGTGTTAGAAAATCAATTTTCACCAATTTACCGTTGCACCAACTCATGACCTCAGTAATTCACTGGCTCACCAATTTACCCTCTCACCACGGGACCAGCTCACCAACTATCCACGCCACCATCATATCACCAATTTTCTGGTCAGCAAGTTAGTACATAGCTCATCAGCTCGAAGAGACGGTTTCTCGCTTCATCCCCTTTATTACTGTCATCATTTCTGGGACGGGACCTTTGACCCCCTTGTCATGGACAGAGGGGATGTCAATCACCTGTGGCAACAGGAAAATCCGTCCTGAGATCCTCAACGGCCTCTTTCAAATCTTGAGGGGACAACCCATCTGCATGCCTAATGCAAGCAGACAGGGCATGAGCAGAGGCCATGTGGCACGTGACAGCGTGAAGCAGACAAATAGTGATGTTGGCAAAAACGTCACAAGGAGAGAGGGAAGGTGTGTCAGATTGCAGACATTTGGTTTCATGTTTTTTCATGAGGTCCAAAATCCGGGACAACTCTGCCCCCTTGTTTTTGCACTGTGGCGCCCAGAAGTCCCCCCCCCCGTTGTTGAAGATGCTGGACAGGGTGCATGGATGGGGTGTATGGATTGGGGATCCAAATGGATGTTGATGTCAGACGATGATTCTCTGGCTAGTTCTTGCACATACAGCACACAGGACCTCAATCAGAGGGTATCTGGCTGAGTTGTGTCCACCCATTTCACTGCCATTCTGTCTGTTCTGGGCTCCAGCACCCTCCCCTGCTCAATGTTCCTTTTGATTTCACTTCACTTCACTTCACTTCCTGTCATTTACTGCTGTTTCCCTGGCCCAATATCCTGGTAACTCACATGAGGGGTATGGGGTCTGTAGCAGGGACACCAAAAATGTCCTTTCAATTGTGGGCTACAACTTTCAAATTGGATACCACAAGCCCACTGCTGCTTTTTTTCTTTTGGGTTTGCTTTTGCACCAGCCCAGTGGGGATTGTTCTGCATTGTTTTGAGGTTCCCATCGTGTGTCTCAAATATGATGACGTTTCGTAGTTGGCCACTTTTTGTCCAAGTTGGGGTTTGTCCTGGGTACAGTTGATTACAGAGCATAGAAATTTGCTACCGTGTTGACCCATGTGAAGCTACAGGTCACAATATGGAGACTATATTATTCTGGACCTGCTGTCCAAGTGCGCCCCGTGGGTGTGGCTCCTGTTGGGGGCTGCTGCACATGCGCACAGACGGACCCAAACACACACACACACACACATCTACCCCTATCAACAACTGGTTGGGCCACTGCCCCAAACGGTGGCACACGGTGCCTTGACACTCCGCACCCCCAAGGGGCATGAATGGAAGTGGGAAAAGAGCTTTCTTGCGGACCTACTCGGTTGGCTACGAGCCCTGACGTGGCCGGAGGAACCGGGGACAGTCACCTTTTTGGAGCTGGCAATTGATTTCGAAGAGTTCGCGCAAAGGACCCTCCCCCATGCGCCTCAGGCGAAGTATGCAGGACATACCCTGTCCCTCCAAGAACGAGGCAGGGTACTGCGTTTGGCCAGCGTATGTCCAGCGCTCAGCGACTGGTCACCTCAGGCCAGCTGCACCCAGCCGGCATGGTGACCCGCTGTGGCTCGCTTGTGCCGCTGGGGGGACCGGCGATCTGCGGTTTAAACAAACGCCCGTATTTTGCACGCCGAGAGGCCATGATTTCACACATCCGCAAACTCGTTCAGTATTGCGAAGTGCAGTGGGTGGCCAAGGCGGGAACACACCGCACGCATGCGTTGCGCCCATACACATACCGCCCGCGTAAGACAGCAGCAGAGATTGAAGCGCATAGACTGCACAGAGCCCTGTGCGGGAACTTGCAGACAGGCCTGGCACCAGCATCTGGTGCACAGCTCACAGCTAAGGGTGGAGCCGCAGGCTCCAACTTTGGAGCAGATTTTTTCCCCATCATCGGCGACGGTCGTTTGCCACAGCGCCCATACACAGGAACACGCAGGCACGCACCGCCAGCAGCACAGGCAAACGTAACCAGGGCGCCAGCAAATGCCACTGTATGTGACACACACTCTCAACCAGCGTGCATCACGTGCAGGAGGCTGCGCAAGACAGCCCAAGAATGCTGCTCTTTGGGGCATCACGAAGCGGGGCACGTCCCTCGCCGCCCGCAACTACAGCTCTGTGAGGCCCACAGACTGCCGCCGTGCCCCATTTGCGCACGCACACAACGGGGGGTAAGGCACTGTTGTGCGAGGGGGCACCACAAAGTATGCACCCCAGTCCAGCCATCCAGGAAGCGTTGCTCCTCTCAACAGCCGAAGCGCCCATATAAGCGCCCACGAGTTGGGCCTTCACAGACACGTCAAGCCTCTTTGAGGTCTCCACACCAACCCCCAACGCCTCCCGCCCCCAAGCGGCGGAGGCCCAAAACGCCATCCCCGCCCTCCCCACCAACCCCTGTTCCACAGGGGCTGGCAGAGACGCCGGATACGGAAGCAATCTGCCGCCAGCTTTTTCTGGGGGCACACGGAAGGGCCAGCTCCGAGGTTACCTAACCGTACACACACAGAGGTTCTGATTCCGCAGAAGGGATGGATCACAGGCGCAAAGAGGCGACAGCAGACTGAGCCGAATACACCTGCCATCTCATGGCTGCACATGGATCTACCTCGTAAATAGTACAGCGACGCCTGGCGCGGCCGGGAGCGGGGCGGCAGGACGTGTTCCTCTTGGATTACCTCCCCCCGGCAGGACCAGGACAGCAGCCCCTGCGGCCCTTTCAACGCTTGCCGCGCCGGCGGGTGCAGCGCAACCGGCGCGGGGCCGGAGGCGGGGACGCGGACCGCGTAGCACCGCCGCCGCAGGTGGCCCTGTGTGCGCGACACCGGGCCCCGCCCTGTGCCGCCTGCGTGCAGCGGGGCGCCGAGCACTGCTGCCAGCGGGCGCACGAAGGGCACCGCATGGACGCGGCACAAGCACGCGTGGCGGCGCGAGCACTGCGGGCGTGGCTGCAGCCCGCGCGGCCGGCCGGGGCCGGCCCCGTGGCGGCGTCCCAGGCCGCACGGGGCTCGCCCAGCGCTCGCAAACGACCCCGCCCGCAATCATCCTCGCCAGAGCGCGAGACGCGACGAGCACGCCCGGAGCACGAGCACGCGCGACGCCAGGAGGAGTTCCCGCCCCCCCCCCCAAGCGTCTCCAGGGGGGGGGCACACAGCTTAAGCGGCTCCGGTATGTTAAACCAGCAGGGAGAGCTCAGGAGCCCCTTCCCGCTCTCCCCGCCCCTCCCAGCGGGAGCCACCGGGCACGGGGGGGCACGCGGAGTCCAAGCGCCACGCGCGCCAGCCGGACGCCCGGGCGGACACGCACGGGTGGGGGGGGTTCAGCCGCGTCCCCACCCCCCCTCCCTCCCCTCCCGGGGGCTGGCGGACATTTTCGGGGACATCTCACGCCGGCTGACGGCGGCTCGGGCGGGGTCATCAGCCAAAGGGGAGGGCGCCGACCCCCCCCCGGGGGCCGCGAACCCCCCCCGAAGGGGGGGGCAGGATCAGGGGGCTTCGGTCGAACCTCACCCAAGTTCTTCGGGGGGCGGCGCGCCGAGGGCGGAGGCGGCAGAGGGGGACCCCTCAGGGGGGGGACAGGAGATGTCGATTGACTGCCATCCCCCAGGGGACAGCTCCGGGGGGGCGGCGGCGGCGGCATCCGCTACACGGGCGGAGCAGGAACCCCCCCCAGGGGCTGTCACAGGACAGCAGGCAGAGTCCCTTCCCCCCTCCCCCCCACAGAAGAGGGCGCAGCGGGCGGGGGGCAAAAGAGTGGGGCAGCCGCGGCGCCCCATGCAGACCTTGTGCGATGAGCACAGGGCCCCAGCGTGCAAGTCATGCAAAGGGCACAGGGGGGTGCGGCATTGCTGCAGCCGCCACCACGAAGGGCATCCCAGGGTGTTGGGGGGGGGACAACGGTGTCTGCCGGTCCAGAGGGGGGGGCTGCAGCTGCAGCAACAAGCGGGCGTCTTGCCCTCCGGAGGGTCGGCGGTCGTGCCAGCCCCCATGATCAGGGGGGAGGGGGGAGGCCCAGCAGGGCAGCGGACGGCGGCGTCGCCCCGGGGCGGCACACAGGGCCCAGGTCAGGGCCACGGGAGGGCCTCCGAGGAGGGCACATAGCCTCAGGACGGCGTCCTACCGCCGCGCCGCGACATACCGGGGGGCCGGGGGTGGGATAGGGCAGGCTTCAGGCAGGCTCTAACCCGCTAACCCCTAACCCTCCCGTCGCAAGAGCGGCCAGGACATTAAAAGCCATCAACCTCGTAAATAGTACAGATCACACACACACACACACACACACACACACACACACACACACACAAAAGAAATTTGGCACCGTGTTGAATGCTGTATGCGATGCATGAGTGGATGTGCCCCCCCCCCCAAAAGGGAAATTGTCTACCTCCCCTTTTCCCCTCCAGCAGGAGAACAGAAAGCCGTATGGTTAGGCCGAAGGAGTGCATCAGGCTATACGGCCCTGTGATTCACTGCGACACATCAACACAGACGCAGCTTGAGGGCGTGGCTGTTTTTCATGCACCATCTAGCTCAGCAACACACAGGTATTGATCTTTAGTGGTTCGCCGTCCACAGGTTATATAACAAATGCAGCTGCCACTGGCACCGCTGATTGAAACCTTGTACCTACTTGTTGTACATTGAATAGTGGAGCACCCCAACCAAGAAGGGGACACATGCATCTGTGAGAGAACCTCTGGACTAATGGCTGAAAGTGTCTATGGCGGGGACATTCAGTCGATCAGCACCGACCATTGATCCCCAAAAGGGAGGGGTCATAAACCTCCTGTGGCCATTTTGGTACCCTAGTAGGTTTTTTGACCCCTTTGGGGGGGGTTGTCCTCTTTCAGAGTGGGGGCTATGTTATGACGATGGGCAGCCACAATCCACCCTGATACGGCAGAGGGCGCACAGCCACAATTCCTACAGTCTTGGGGTGCAGAACCGTCACCTGGAGATCAGCCGCCAGCCCCTGATGCCTGTTAAAACCACATAGATAAATGCCCCCGCCCAACACAACCCAGTGTGTCCCTGCTTGTGTGTTCTGTGCGGTGGGGCACAGGGGTGGGGGGTCACACATGGCCCAGGGATTAGGCCCCAACAGGAATTGAGCTGAGGCTTTGCATAAAGTTTAGTTGTATTAAAATCTACATTATGATTATTTTGAGGTTCTGTTGCAGTGTGATTTTTTGGGGTGGACCGAAAGAAAAAAAAGGTCATGATTAGACACTGTTGAACAATGTACAAAGTCCAAGTGTTCGTTATTAATTCAATTTTATTGTATATGTCATAAGGCCCATCATTTTAGGTTCACAATACAACACACAGACCGTTTATGTCATGGCAATTTAAAGGCCAGCAACAAGCTTTGCAGCCGAACAAATGCTATCTACACAATCTATTTTTTCAAGTTAAAGCATCCGCTGCAACCTCAGCCATAGGTGCAATGGTTGAATGTGCATGAATAATGGGGGAGTTGGTGTAGGGCGGACAAAGGTACACCTTTGTACATCAGCACCAATGTGCGGTGATTTGTTGCGGCTGTGCTTTTTAGCCGATACAGAGTAGAATGTGCTAGGTGCAAAATGGGTGCTTTTTTTTTTGGGTGGCGATTTAAATCCACAAGTAGACGTTTTGATTATCAAGTTACAAAAACACAAATCTCAACTCACATCGCCACTGCCAGTAATATAGCATCAATAACGTGTATTATGTTCTCGCTTCAACAATAGCTCTTTACAGGTTGAGTTCACAAACCATGACCGAGTTTCAATTAATAAAGCCAAAAATGCAAATTAGTTTTTTGATTGTGGAATGCCCACCCGCTATTGCACTGCATTGGCATTGCTTCAGACGTCGCAACAAGTGGAGGGGGGCTACACAAGAGTGGAAAACGAGCAGAGTGAGATGAGATCAATGTTGGTAAAGATAATTGACTTCGCGATCGACTCAGAATAATTGATGTCTAAAGTGTGATCATATATTTATTACGAAGTGCAATGACCATAATCAGTGAAGTGGAATCAAAACACCATACATCATACTATGTGCAAGGGTTGTGAAAAAGAAGGGTCACATGAATCCATCGTGTTTTATCCGGCTTTTCTTTTCATAGTGCCAAGTAGCATGAAAAGAGAAGCTCTGATACGGTGAAACAATTGTGTTGTTTTTTTGGGTGCATTAGAATATGGCGAAAGGGGGCTATAAGCAGGAAGTGAGCAAACAAGTAGTTCGTCTTAATCACGGAGAGTGCACACATTTGCTGCGATACTGTGCAAAACTTCAAAACTATCCACTTTGGGTTCGGAACTGGTTTTACCAATTAACCGGGAAAACCGGTTATCGCAAATAATGGAAGGTCATTTTCAAAACAATCGGCACAACCTGTTGTTTTGAAAACTAATTTAAACGAATAAATCGGAATGGTTGCAATTTTTTGAGGTTTCTTTTAGCAATACATTTTGTCCAATTTTTGCAAAAAAAAAAGGCGCTTTGTTGGCAATAAAAGATGGTCGATGGTGAAATACAACTTCCGAGGCAGTGTTGACCATTGCTCTCTGATTTGCATTGGCTCTTATTTTAGGGATGGCAAAAATTTGGTCAGTGAAGGGCAATTAAGGTAAAATGACCAGTTTTCAGTCCAGTGACCGGTTGTGGGTCCAGTTGTCCCAATTTTCAAAATAGATAGAAAAACAACACAAAAACCTTGCCTTTTTGTTTGCAAAATGTTTCTTGGCCCTGCAAAATGTTTTCTTTCCATTTTCATACAAAAACCTTGCTTTTTTTTGTTTTTGAAACATGCTTCTTGGCCCTGCATGATGTCTTCCTTGCCTTTCTTACCTTGCCCTGAAGCATCCACGCACTGACACAAGCTGCAAGGCTGCAAAACTGTGCCGCAGCGTTTTTGTTTCCGTGGGATTGTCGTGTTGAGGAACACACTTCCCTTACACTTGTCCTTAAGAGCTTGAGCAATATGACACATAGACTGTGGGGACAAAGTCTCCATCGGAGTCGGAACTGTGTTCCACATCCTGGGGGGGGGGGGGGGGGGGCTGGGGGTTCTGGGTCTGCGAGCGCCACTGCACTGTCGTCTAGGGGGGGGTCCTGCCGTGCCCTCTTTGCCCTTGGTTGTTGGTGCTGTGGCAAGGCCCGAGGCCTTACACGTCCTGCTTGGCGCCTTGCTGCAGGCCTTTCCTTGTTCCTCTCCTGTTCTTTCCCATAATTGGCCGCTGCTTCTCTGAAAGACTGGGAAGTGACAAAACCACCAAGCCTCATGTTCCATGGGTCATGCGGAGTAGCCATGTTGATTGCTCGACTAGTGGCCTGACACTGGAAATCTACCTTCTGAACTCTCTGGGGAGATGCTTCAAGTGAGGGTAGCACAGCTTCAGCAGCAGGTTCTGCAGCAGGTTCTGCAGCAGATGGAGGCGGTGCTTGATGGGCCAGACGATAGGGATCCAAGCTGGCAAGAAAATTTTGCGGGGAGAATGGAGCGATGCCTGCCCTCCTGAACCCACTCATGATGACACTAGGGGTGACACACTGCATCCAAGACTCAGTGACAAATTTCACAAACAGAGGGAGTGTGATGCTCTTGCCTCTGTTCTTCGCGCGCCAGTCGCCCTGTCTTTTTTTTAAGCGCTGCCTTGAAAGGCTTAAAAACACTCAGGTCCAGAGGTTGGACCACATCAGTCAAGTAGCTGGGGAGCGCCACAAGGTGCACTCCTAACTTTACAGCCTCCTCAATGATGGCTCTTGTTAAATGGGTTTTGCTGCCATCCACAATGAGGACCACAGCCTTATGGGGGTTTGCAGTTGGGCTGGTGAGGGAGGCAAACTCCCTCAGCCACTCGATAAAAATGTTCTCTGAGGACTAGCCTGTTTTGGTGGCTTTCACTGAGATAGGGCAAGCCTCATGCTGAAACAGGTCTCCTCTGGTCAGCGCACTAGGCCACAACAGAGCAGGACGAGAATAAAAGCCATCAGCGCGTACACATGTCACCAGGGTCCCGTGGCGTCTATCGTAGCCTCCCCTTCTAGCGCAAGTTTTAGTACCTCTTAGGGCATACACCTTAAGGCTGCATGTGTCGAAGTCAATGAACATGACTGCTGGCTCAGCTAGCACTACACAATCCCCATATATGGGCCAACTCCTTAAAACCGGTTTGTTTTCTCTGTTTTCTGCTCTTTTGGTGCCCTTTGTTACCTGTCATTGAAACGGGCACCCTCAAAATATACACAAAAATGGTATTATACATGAAAAATGAATTTTTGACCTCAAATACCCCCTCATGGGGTTTGAACCCACACTCTACAAACCTTAGAGTTGCGTTTTACCTCTAAGCTACGACCTGTCGTCCACGATCTCAGAGAAAACCGTAGTATAATAAAAAATTGGAAAATCAGTACTCCTTACATGCTCCAACCACTATTAACCTCCCATGCTCTTAAAACCGGTCACGCGCTCACTGAGTTGTTCAACTAGTGATTTGCTGTACCCAGAGCTTTGATTTCTGATGCAATCCAAATTGTTTTAAGGATATAAAATTTTAACAAAATGACAGAAGGAAGTGAGACACTGGATTTTCACGAGTTCGTACTGAAATTGCCGGATTCGGCGTGGAACCTGAGTTCTGAGTCGTTGGAACATGCAGCACAGTTGGCAAAGGAAGGCGCAATGAGTGGTCTCAGTCCTTGGCAGGCAGCGTCACTGTATTCCAAACTTACAGGAAAGAAAACACTGGCCACTGTCAAAGACACGATGGCCTTGGTTCGTGATGCCTTACTCACTTTAAAGGGCGACGACATTGGCAGAACAGGAACGTCGTCGCATCGAGAAGACGTCTTCTTGGCATGCGAAACTTTGAGCGGTCCCAAGGACCACGCTGGCCCCGCGTCGGACAAGGAGTCCACGTTCGTGTGGCGCGATGAGGTTCTGTCGCTTCCTTCACGCTTGTCTGCACTCCTGGAAGAGCGAAAGGTTTTGCAAGACGAGTTTCGCAGAAAAAAGATGTTGAAGCACCTTCCAGTGTTCGACGAGTTCCATAGGGCAGCTGTTAATAACGCGCCAACGCACAAACATCCAGCGGACGCGGAGAAGCGTCGTTGGGAACAACAGGTAAAAGACGCCATGCGAGTCCTGGGAGTAGTCTTAGCACGCGAAGAAGACACAACGGTAGCTCCGGAAGCACCTGTTTCATTGGTACTATGTGAACATTTGTTTGCAATGTTGGGTGCGTTGGACTACAGCATCCAAAGCTCCCGGCGAGTGGCAGTAGATAAACGGTTTGAACAACCTGCGATTGCACCAGAGTTACTCTCGAAGGATGACATGTCACTACTTCAGTCGCGCAACAAATTACAAAAAGACCTGAGAGGCACGCGTTTCTCCCCTTACTCGCATCGTAGTTCTTTCCGTTCGTTTTCAACACGAGGTCGTTTTGATCCACGGAGATCTGGCAAAGGAGGCAAAGGCAAAGGTAAGGGTTTCACCCAAAGATTTGTGCCACGTAACGACAAGTTAGATGAACGACCACAGCAGTAGCTTGACTGTAGAGGATTTATTGGCACCAGCCGTGTGCGTGCCACCGCCGATCCATCCCCACATGCCACTCTATTTGCGCTGTCGTGCACAATTGCATGAATGGGGAACGTTGAAGGACACATACGCGGCGTCGGTGATTCGCAATGGGCTGCAGCTGGATTGGGTTGGCGGTTTTGATCCGGATCGGCCAACCGACGACTTCCGTCCTCGTTCTTCCCACGCAGAGGTAACCGACCCTGAATTGGTAAAACACGTGTTGGATGCAGTGCAACAGGGTTGCATGGAACGCGTCGAGCGAAAAGACATTAAGTGTTGTGCAAGTATGTTCGCAGTGGACAAAGCGTCAGACGAGGCACATCCTGAGGGAGGCCGTCGACCTATCACCAATTTGAAGAACGTGAACCAGTTTGTACAGACCACCTATTTTCGTTTGGTCACTCTGTGGGGCATTTTACCGTTCTTGAGACCCGGTCAGTATGCTTGCAAAATTGACCTGAAAAGCGCTTATTTTCACATGGGTATCCATCCGCGGGATCGACCTTATTTGGGGGTCTACGTCGACGGTGAATTTTACAGGTGGTGCGTTTTGCCGTTTGGATTAAACGTTGCACCACGGGAATGGCAACGCCTCATGCAACCAATTTTAAATGCCGTGCGCGAACACGGGGCACTCGTTTGGGTCTACTTGGACGATTGGCTCATCATTGGCAATACTTACCGTGAATGTCTGGAACACACACGTTTTTTGGTACAACTTTTGCATCGGTTGGGTATATTGGTCAATGTCCCAAAATCATGTTTGGAGCCGTCTCAAGAAATTATAATGCTTGGTTTTATGCTAAACTTCAGGGAAGGATTCGTCGCGGTACCTCCAAAGCGCCTACAAGCAATTTTTCGGGACGTGAACAGACTGGCACACAGTCACACACCATCAGTGAGGCGATGCGCCTCCGTTCTTGGAAGAATCCGTTCCTTGTTGTTCGCCATGCCCCATATCCGACTCCTCAGCGACGCCCTGGCGGTGCACGTGGCGGTGGCAGCCCAAACTGGCTGGGAAGCAGACGTGGCGCTCCCGGAGCGCGTGTCACGTCAGTTGATGGATCTGGCGGACGAGTTACACCAGTGGAAGGGACGCACCTTCGTAGTTTGGGTCACGTCAGGGACATGTACTCGGACGCGTCGGATCTGGCGTGGGGCGGAGTCCTTCAAGGGAATGCCCAAGCAGCGTTCGGTTGGTTCCTGAATCGGGAGGAACACATAAACGTCAAAGAGTTCAGGGGAGCCCTACTGACTATTCAAGCGTATGCGCTGAGGGACACCACGCTGCGATTTTTCACCGACTCAATGGTCCTTTACTGGTATCTCCGCAAGTGGGGAGGTCGCAAGCCGCGGTTCAACGCATTGATTCTCCAACTGTGGAATTTTACACAAGCCAATCGCATCGAGATTCAACCGTTTTACGTGCACACCTCGGTGAATCCGGCGGACATTTGGTCTCGGCTTCGTTGGACACCGTCGGAGGCTACCTTCCCGTCGGACGTGTTGACTTGGATCCTGGAGGAGTTCAAAAGTTGGATTCAGCCGGAAATCGATTGGATGTCAAGGAGTTCCAATGCGGTGTGCAGCAAGTTCGTCAGTCCGTGTCCTCAGCCGGGGGCTTACGCCATCGATGTCTTCTCCCAGAATCTAACTTTACTTTCACCGGGGTGGGTCTTCCCACCGTTCAAGCACATACCTCAGTTGGTCAACAAAGTGTTGGAGTCACCAGGGGTGAAGGTTCTCATGGCTCTGCCGTACAGGCCGCGCGAGGTTTGGTGGAACCTATTGATGAAACACGTGAAGTTCGCAGTGAACACGTCGGAGTTCCGTTTGCAAATGCCAGACGGCACGGAGACACAACCACGTTTCGTGTTGACCTTGGCGTATGTTTGCGTGAATACTATCAATTGCGAGGAGCTACCAACGAAGAGGCGACGCTTATCATCAATGAAATCGGGAAGGACACCTTGAAACGTTACAATTCTGCGTGGCACATGTTTGGTACGTTCTTGTTACAAGACGCGGCACTTGCTCCACTGTTGAAGGTGGAGCGCTTTGGTCAAATCCCACTGATGACGGTGGCGGTGCAACTTTTAAAGTTTTCACGCACGCATTCTTTAAGTGCTGGGCGTATGGCGTATTCAGCAGTGTGTTTATTCCCGTGCTTTTCGCAACTACGTTTCGAGGGTATGCTACGCAACTTGAAACGTGACTGGTTCGTCAGTGTTCCTCATTATCATCGTTTCTATGATGTACGGCGTCTTATACAAGTCATGCATCAGCAACCTGTGGAGACGGAAGCTCAGCTGCGCTTGCAAGCCATTTTGTCCTTGAGATTCTTTGCCTTGTTCCGAGGCGTTGATCTGGCGCGATCACGTAGGGATATCCAACGTGCTGCTCAGCCTTGGTTCATTTCTGCTAAGCGCAAAGGGAGAAGATACTATGCACGTTATCCTATTCACAATGTTACGCCACCGTCAATTGATCCGCAGCGCTGCTTAGCGCGTTATTTGGAGGCTACTGGTGATTACGAGGGTTCTGAGATTTTTGTGTCCCTACGAAAGCCACGGAAGCCTTTATCATCTGATACCATCAACGGTCTCACTACTCGCTGGTTAAGGAAACACCTACTGGAATTGGGGGAACTGGAGGCGGATTCGTTTTCCGCGCATTCTACACGAGGAGCAGCAGCAACTGCACTAATCTATCTTGGCGTGGATCCGCATGTGGTAGCAGCATTGGGTGATTGGTCCTGTTACGATACATTCAGAAAGTTTTACGACAGGACCAGAGCTCTGTTGCGCATCGCGCAAATTCTGGTCCCTCCTGATCTGGCGACTGGAGAAGCGGCGCGCGCTTCACGCCTGGCGATTAATTAATCCTTATGAAGGGTTCAGTTCACGGGAGCTCAGTTCTTCCGTTCTGTTGCCCATATATGGGGATTGTGTAGTGCTAGCTGAGCCAGCTCGGATTTACCCGAATAGGTGAGGAGGAAAGAAGAGATGGCGAAGCAATAGCACTACACAAGACACATATATGCCCACCCTGTCCCTCCCTTAAGTTCTTCGCTCACCGTGAAAAGCAGTTGACACTTGGGTCGTCGGTTGCCACGGTTTTAAGAGCATGGGAGGTTAATAGTGGTTGGAGCATGTAAGGAGTACTGATTTTCCAATTTTTTATTATACTACGGTTTTCTCTGAGATCGTGGACGACAGGTCGTAGCTTAGAGGTAAAACGCAACTCTAAGGTTTGTAGAGTGTGGGTTCAAACCCCATGAGGGGGTATTTGAGGTCAAAAATTCATTTTTCATGTATAATACCATTTTTGTGTATATTTTGAGGGTGCCCGTTTCAATGACAGGTAACAAAGGGCACCAAAAGAGCAGAAAACAGAGAAAACAAACCGGTTTTAAGGAGTTGGCCCATATATGTGTCTTGTGTAGTGCTATTGCTTCGCCATCTCTTCTTTCCTCCTCACCTATTCGGGTAAATCCGAGACTCGTCTTCATTGAACACATACTGTGGGTCGTACCCCACTTTGGCGACCGCTGGACTCAGGGACCCATTAAACCAGGTCGTGCACTCATCCTTCGTCAGCTTCTTGTTGAGGCGCACACTCTCAGCATGCTGCGCAAGGCGACAAGACACCTCAGGGAGGCGACGAAGGAAGAGGCGCCACCACTTCTCCATGCTCTTGAGCGTCAGCGTCGCCGACGGCCTGTCATCTGTTCGCACGCTGTCATTGTACATCCTGGATGCCTCGCTGATGATGTTGTCCCTTATGGGTGGCCTTCCTTGCTGGCGCTCTCGCTCCAACCATTGAACCAGCGCACTCTCATCCACCAAAGTCTTCGGCCCTCTGCGCTTGGGCTGCAAGGTGTCTCCCACAATGCAGAGACAGAAGATGAAGATGGCAGACAGCAATGGAAGGTTAGATCGCAGATGATGAACAGGGCAAAGACAAGTCCGTGCTCCGTGCTGTGGTGTACCTGTGGCGATCAACAGTGCGCTGTACATCTAAGCGGCTGACGGCGTGCTCCCTTGATGCTTGTCGTTGGCTCATCTGTCGAGCAATGGCAGCGGCGGCGGCCTTGGTAACCTCACAGACGTCCTTGGGAAGCGGGTAGATGCAACACGGGGCGGCCTTGGGGCGTGGCGGCTTCCTTTGCTTCTGCTGAGGCCTTCGAGACCTCCTTCGCTCCCTTGAGGTGACCTCCATGAGCCAGGCCTTGGCACGACCCTTCGCCGCCCGCATCTAAATATTTAATTAAAAGGAATCCAATTTAAAAACAAACAAACAGGCACTAATTGTTAATAAAAGCGTGCAAATCAGCGTAACACATCTCTTCTTGCCTGGCCCTGCTTCGGTCACCACTCCAAATCCGGTGTGATTCCGGTGCCCGGCAGAAGTGAGATTTCCCCAGCCACTAATGAAATGCAAGTGAGGATGGATTTAAAATCAAAACTTTCATTGTTGATCTACCTACATGTCCAAATTTACCATCCGACAGTAATCGCAGCCGCCAGGCCCAACGCTAAATCCTTGGCCTCATAACTGGTCATTTTGCCTTAATTGAGAAAACCGGTCATTTTGAACACCATTAATGGGCAAAACCGGCTGTTTTTGTGAAAATCACTGTTCGTTAAAACCCTGTTATTTCTAAAATTACCACGTTCCAAACCTTGTGTCCACTTTGACAAGCGACATGTGGCAAAACTAGGGTTCGGAACCGGTTTTACCAATTAATCGGAAAAACCGGTTATCGGCAATTAATTGGAGGTTATTTTCAAGTTAGTCGGAAAACCGATTATTTTGAAATTAATCAAAACCAATTAATCGGACGAGTGAAGAATGGTCACTAATTCTTGGGTAATAGACCATGAGGTTTCTCCTTTGCAATGAAAAAGAAATAATATCAACACACGTACTCACACCAGGCGAAAGCAAACTCCTGAAGCAATGTGTACTGCTTGGATGGTATTTTCTTTCCAAAACCAACAAAATAGTTGGTTTGAAAAGCAATAATCGGAAAAGAACCGGTTAATTGGCTTGCTTAGTGGAAATAATCGCATTGAACCGGTTATTTCGAAAAGTAATAATCGGAATAACCGGTTATTTCGGAAAAAATAATCAAAAAAAACCGGTTATTTTTAATAAAAGAGGTTCCAAACCCTAGGCAAAACTATCTACACAACCTCAAAAAGATACAAACTGATGAAAATCATACTCCAGCCTACCGTGTCAGATTTTGATAAACCAAATGCTAATTTTTATTGCTTTTTTTAATTTACTTTGTCAATTTTATGGTCAGAATGTGGCATGTATCGCCAATGAAAATCCCATGAAGCAAACCGAAGACAAAAAAATGCTTATGCAACATTACCTGCCGTTAAAAACCATGTAAAAATCAAGTCCCGGCGAGTGTACCCCCCTTCTTAGATCGCATTCTTTGGTTATCTACAATGAATTACTGGACGCTGAATGACAATAAGATTAAGGTTGGGAATTGGTTTCATGCAAAAATAACCGATTAATTTTCAATCATTTCGCAGAAAATAACCAATTATTCCGATTTTATGTCATGAAAATAATCAGTTTTTTCCGATCATTATTTCTGAGATAACCAATTATTGACCTAAAGCCCTCGATTTTCACGAAACGGTCAGTAAACTGCAAAAAAAAGTTAAATGATGTGTACCAGTTTTGAATTTTATCCCAAAGTGCCTCTAATGTTGCAAAGTCCCCTGTTTTTGACAAAAAAAATGACGTGGTGTATCAGTGAAATGTTTCTTCATCAAATATGACTGGTGCGGTTGATTGGTTTGTAGTAGTTTTCAAAAGAATCAGTTTTACCGATTATTTACCGTATCAGATCCGATTAATCCAATTAATCGGATTTTTCGATGAATTGGTAAAACCAATGCCGAACCTTAAAATAGGATACACTTGTGAGGTGCCTAACTTTCCAAAACAACTCTAAGTCATAAAAATGAATGTACGGCGTCAATTTGACGCGATGTCATGGTGCTTTTTGAGGTATGGTTTGTTTCATTGCGTGTCCCATATAAAACGGTACATGCATTTGACGCAATCTGGTTGGTGTCATAGACCCCGACCTCCTCCGAGCAACCCTCCAAGACAGGGCCCCGACCACCCCCCTGGGCTGGTGGCGCCTACAAGAGGACTGGACCAAGCTCACCGTCAAAGCCCTCCGGGACCTGACCACCCCAGGCAGCGGCCTCCACGAGACCATCGTAGACCTCGTGCTCTGGCGAGCCCGCAAACACAACCGGGGCCAGCACGTCTGGATCCCCCCGATCGAGTGGGACCAGGCCCTGACGCACGACACCGGCATCAACGTCACGCGTCAACGGACCGTACGCCTACGACGGGCCCCAGCGGAGACGGACCACCCAGCGGACCCGAACCGCCCGGAGCAGTGGGAACAGGCCACCGCGCCAAACCGCGACACCGCCCTCCGCGCCGCCGGCCTCCGCACCCCAGACGACGACCTCCCCCCCCCACCTACAGACAGTGACCACCCCCCGCCGGAGGTCTGGGTTACAGTCCTCGAGCGCGGCCACTACTACGTGATAGCCGCTAAGGCTACGTCCCCCGGCCCGCAATGGCTCATCCAGGGGACAGACACCATGTTCGCTCGGAGACCGCCCCACCAGGGGCAGTGGGGGACCCCACCACCCAGCACAGGGTCCTCAGGGGTGTCCTCCAGCCAGGGGACAAGCCCCCAGCCCGCGCCCTGGCCCAAATCACCTCAGGGAAGGCGGGCTACCACCTGGGATTGGCCATGCTCTGCCTAACCCACTGGATCCAGCGCCGCTGGCCACCCACGGGGACCGTGCCCTGGGTTTGGGCCATCCCCACCGCCCACACACAAGTCGAGGCAGGCCCGGACACACGACCAAACCCCCCCCCCCAGACCGCAGCAGTCCCTCACCTGCGGGTACCACGCCATCCACAGGGTCCTCAACCGCGCAGGTCTTAGCCCAAAGCTAGCATACCCCCTTCCCACCACTGACCAAGAGGTCCACCAGATACGCAAGCTCGTCTGCAAAATCCTTACCGCGGCAGCAGAAGACGGCAAGCTTCTCCTCCAAACCGCCCGGCCTACAACTGCCCACGCAAGCGCGCCGGGGCAAGCGGACACATACACCGACACAGCACACCCCGCCGCACAATCCCCGCCCATGCCCCCCCCCTCTCGCTGCTCAACCGGAGACCCACACACGCCCACCATCGCGCGCACCCCCGGGCCCCGCGACACGGGCCTCCCCCACCCGCCCGAACACCAGCACACGCCCGCCACACACCCACCCGCCGGACACCCTTCACCGCCCCCCACACTCGACAACCCACACACACCCGCCGAGGGGAGCCCCGCGCCCCGCGGCACGCCCACCCCACCCAGTGGCCCGCCCACGCCCCCCACACACACCCCAGAGGACCCAGGCCCACCCCCCCCGGCCCCTGAATGCAGCCCACGCGAACTGTTCCCCCCCGCGGACGCCAACCCACACGACCTCGCACATTGCAGGACCCGGGCCCAGCCGAGCCCAGAAGGAGAAGGCCACAGCCCCGCGCCTCCCTCCCCCGCCGCTGCCGACCAGATCGGCCCGCCGGGCCGCCAGGTCACGACCAGGCCCCCCCAGCCGCCCGCCCCGGCCCTACAGCCCGAGGACATGCCCTCCATCCTCCCCGCCGTGGCCGCAGCAGAAGCCGGCGCCCACAAGTCCGCCCGCATCACAGCCCAACCCGCGTCCACCACCTCCTCCTCATCCTCAGCCTCGTCCACCTCCTCCACCTCATCCTCCGACCCCCCCCTCCCCGCCGCCCTCATCCTCAAGGCCACGGCAAAAGCCAAGGCCGGGGCCGCACACACCGACCCCCCAACCCCCACACAGGCGACTCGGGCACCCCGGCAACCCACCGGGACGACCCCCGACCCGACATCGGCGCCCTCACACCTCCGGACAGAGGTACTCCTCAACCTGGAACCGGACCCCAACCCCAAACCCGACCCCAAACCCAAGCCGGCGCCCACGCGAGCACACACAACACCACAAACGCAACGACACAAACCCACCTGACACCACCCCCGCCCGGACCCTCGCCCAAGCCAGGACCCCCCACCCACCGCAACCCGCGCCCCCCTCCCGCCGGCACCCACCACCACCGCAGAGGCGGCCACCCAGCACGACCCCGTCCAAGCCCTCGTCCGCATCCCCGTCACCAAGCGCCCCGTCATCCATCCCCCACAAACCACCACCACCGCCGGCCAAACCGACCCAGGGATGTGGGACCCCTCGACCACCGTTACCGTCAAGCCCGGCCCCCAACCCGCTCCCCCTGCCCACCACATAGTGCAGCCCCGGGGACTGCCCACGATGCCCAACCCCCCACCCCCACAAGGGGGACCGGAAAACCCACAAGGGGTCCATGGGCCATACCCGCAACACCAACCCCACCACTACCCACACCACCACCACCAGCGGCCCCACCACCACCACTACCAACACCACCCCCACCACTACCACTGCCCACCGCCCTACCCCACCGGGCCACAACCCCCCGTGCACGAACAGCACCAGCGGATGGGATGGCAGCCACCGAGCGCTCCACCCGCATACCCCACCTACCGCCAGGGGCCACCCCCCCCGTACCAGCCACCACCCCCGTACCAGGAACCGTATCCGTACCCCCCCGGCCACCACGTCCACGCCGAAGGGGCCCCCCGGGCCCAACCCCGCCAAGGACAGCCACTCGACCCACACCACCAGCCGCTACCGCCACCACACCCCTACGTGGCGGATCCATGGACGACGGGGGACCTCCCCCCCCCCCCCCAGTACCAGGCGGCACCGCGCGAGGCCCCCCAGAGGCCGCCGACGCCTCCGGACTGGCCCAACTCGAGCGATGAGGCCCGGTCCCGCAAACGGCGGCGCTCCCGCTCCCCCCCCGCACGGCACACTCGCCCACGGCGCCCACACTCCCACCGCGCCTCAACCACCCTCTCGCGCCGCTCCCGCTCCCCCAGGTGCCACCACGACCCCCCGGGACCCCACTCCCGTCGCTCCCGCTCCCCCGGGCACCACCACGAGCGCCACCGCCGCCCCATGTCCGCCTCCCCCTCCCCCCACCGCCCAAACAAGACCCCCACCCCTAGCCCCCGCCACCACCACTCCCGCTCCCCCCGACGCAGCCAGGCACGCCACTGCCGCCCCACGTCCGCCTCCCCCTCCCCCCACACGCCCCGCCGGGCTCCCCGTTCCCCCCGCCGCCCGTACCCACCCACCACCCCCAGCCCCCGCCACCACCACTCCCGCTCCCCCGGACGCCATCGAGCGCGCCACCGCCGCCCGATGTCCACCTCCCCCTCCCGCTCCCCCCTCCGCCGGTACCCGTCCTCCACCCCCAGCCCCCGCCACCGCCGCTCCCGCTCCCCCAGGCACCGCCACCCCCGCCACCACCGCAGGTCCACGCCCTCCCCCCGCCGCTCCAGGACCACGGGCACGGACCCCTCCCCCCCCTGGGCCCCCGCCCACCTCGCCTGGTGGTCTCCCCACGCTCTGCAGGAGCTCCGCCGCTGGGTGAAGTGGGCCGGAGGAGCGGGAAGGCACGAAGGGGTGCACATGGTGCATACCTTCGAGGAGGTGCGCACCCGCACCCCCGCAAACCCCAACGAGGCCGCCCCGGAGGCCATCATGCCGCAAGCGGCATGGGAGGCCCTCCTCCGCGATGCGGTCCAGGGCCTCCGCCCCCCCTACACCCCCCAGGCCCTCCGCCAGTGGCTCCAGGCTACCCACCCCCAGGCCTGGGCCGCCGGCGCCCCCTCCCCATCCCGCCCCTCCCGCCACCACCACACCAGGAAGGGGCAGGACAAGGGCAAGGGAAGGGCAAGGGGCACCACGGAGCACTCAGGCAAGAGGGCACGGAGGGGCCCCAAGTGAGGGCAGGCACTCGCAGGGACAGGACGCCGGAAGCGACATCACATGGGGGCAGGAAACCACCCAAGAACCAGGAAGGGGCGGGAGTGGGGACCAAGACACGGAGGAAAAGGGCACCACGGCAGGCACCACGACCCACACCCAGGAAGGGCACACCACGACAGGGGGACCAGCGCCGCCCCACCCCCACCAAACACCCCAACACACACCACCGAAGCAAACATCGGACGCCATGCGGATCACACCAGCGCACGCCCACCGGCCAACGGAAACCACACGGAGAATGGAGGGCACACCTACACGGGGAGAACGGGCCACACCCACAGAGGAAGCCACAGGGAACGCCGCCGCACGGCGCACCACCACGCCCTCACCGCCGGCGACGACCCCGGCCACCACAAGGGCCACCTCACAGGCACCGGAAGAGGAGGAAGGCACGGCCGAGGCACCCAGGACTAGGGACCGAAACCCCCAGAGGACACAGGACCAAGGCACAGGCCCCCAGGGAGGGCAACCCCACGGACCGTCACGCGAACGACCTACTTGACCCACCAGCCCGAGCGGCACGCCCAAGCCCCCAAAGCAAGGACCCAGCGAGACACCCACACCTAACCGCACCCCCCAGCCACCAGCCAGCCACACTCCGGCCCACACTCTGCACCACGACACAGGCCAGGCTGACCTCCACTGACCCACCGCGGCACCACGCGAGACCACGGCACACCGCACCACAGCGCGCCACAGTGCAACGCGCCAAAGCACGACGCGACGCGACGCGGCACAGAGCGGCACAACACGACACAACTGACCCTAACCTGAAGGACTAACCAAAGCCAGCCACCGCACACCCTGGAAGGCGCCGCGCTAGCACGCCACACACCAGCACCGCAGGCCACACACGGGGCCACAGCGCGCCTGGCGACAACGGTGGCGGACCACCCAGAAGATTACAGCCGGAACCGCGGAGGGGAAAGGACACGAACAACCCCAGCCCCCTAACCCAAAACCACAAGCAGCCGCCTGGTGCAGCCGCCCAGCCGGCAGAGCCAGGACCTAACCCGGCAAGAAGGGGCGCCGAGCCCACCGTGTACATAGCCCACCCGACCCATGGGGCCGGAACGCGGCCACACAGAACGCAACGGAAAACAGCAGCCCGGAAGACAACACTGAATGCAGGCCAGTGCGTGCGCCAGCCCAGGGAAGGCAGAGGGAGGAACAGGCAAGCCCCCCCCCCCCCAAAAAAAAAGGGAGGGGGGAGGGGGAAAAGGCACGAAAACAGCCCACAGCCGCCAAACCGCCCGCCAACACCACCAGAGGCGGCCAAACCCCCCCCCAGAAGGCACCGAAGACAGGACCCCCACAGAGGCACAGGGGGACCACCCACCCAAAACTGGCAACACCAAGCCAGTAACAGCGGCCCACGAGGAAAAGGGACACCGAAACGAAAAAAAAAAAAAAAGAGAGCCACCAGCCCAGCCCGAAAGAAAGGGGATGGAGGGACAGGGACCACAAAGCCCGGGACAGGGAAAAAAAAAAAAAGAAAAAACAAAAGCGCAAAAAACACACCCCGACAACCCAGCCAAGCAGGGCTGGGCACAGCCGAGACCCGGGCCCAGCACACACGCCCACACCGCACGCCGGAACCGGAAACGGCGGGGGGCAAGCAGGGTGCCCACGAAACCACACACGTCCCAAAAGCAGGCCGAAACCGAAGCCCAACCACGAACACCACAAACAGCCGACACTAGAGGGACAACACCACAAACCGTGCCCAAACACACCCACCCAAGACCCCAGCCAGGACTGGCGGGGTTAACAAAACCCACACCCAACCGCCAACCGGACCCAAACACAAACGCCGCACAACAGTAGGAAACCCAGTGCCCACAGCCCGGGCACTGAGGCAGCCCGTGCCATGCAGGTGACCCGGCCAAACGAGATCCGGAGACCGGGGGTAAGGCTGCATCCTAAGGCCTGCGCTGCTTTGGGACTCGAGGCGGAGCGTGCGACACCCAAGCGCCTCGGAACCCTAGTACCAAGAACGTGCATGCATGTCTTGGGAACGGGATACGCCAGGAAGTCCGGTGAACCTCTAGGGTTCCCCCCAAAGGAGGGGACGTGCGCAAGCACGGGGGCACACCCTCCCGGCGAGACAAGCACGTCACGCTGGCGGCGATCAGCCCTCCCGGCGTTGCCCGGGGCCGCTTTGTTGGGGGCCAACAGTCAGGTCTAGCGGGAAGTAAGCCGCCTCCCCTCTTCACGCGCGGAGCCTCTTCCTGTTCGTCACAGGGGCGACGCCAGGGGAAACCATGGGGCGCCTCTCCACGACCGAGTGCACCTACCTACCTACCTGCAAGGTGTCTCCCACAATGCAGAGACAGAAGATGAAGATGGCAGACAGCAATGGAAGGTTAGATCGCAGATGATGAACAGGGCAAAGACAAGTCCGTGCTCCGTGCTGTGGTGTACCTGTGGCGATCAACAGCGCGCTGTACATCTAAGCGGCTGACGGCGTGCTCCCTTGATGCTTGTCGTTGGCTCATCTGTCGAGCAATGGCAGCGGCGGCGGCCTTGGTAACCTCACAGACGTCCTTGGGAAGCGGGTAGATGCAGCACGGGGCGGCCTTGGGGCGTGGCAGCTTCCTTTGCTTCTGCTGAGGCCTTCGAGACCTCCTTCGCTCCCTTGAGGTGACCTCCATGAGCCAGGCCTTGGCACGACCCTTCGCCGCCCGCATCTAAATATTTAATTAAAAGGAATCCAATTTAAAAACAAACAAACAGGCACTAATTGTTAATAAAAGCGTGCAAATCAGCGTAACACATCTCTTCTTGCCTGGCCCTGCTTCGGTCACCACTCCAAATCCGGTGTGATTCCGGTGCCCGGCAGAAGTGAGATTTCCCCAGCCACTAATGAAATGCAAGTGAGGATGGATTTAAAATCAAAACTTTCATTGTTGATCTACCTACATGTCCAAATTTACCATCCGACAGTAATCGCAGCCGCCAGGCCCAACGCTAAATCTTTGGCCTCATAACTGGTCATTTTACCTTAATTGAGAAAATCGGTCATTTTGAACACCATTAATGGGCAAAACCGGCTGTTTTTGTGAAAATCACTGTTCGTTAAAACCCTGTTATTTCTAAAATTACCACGTTCCAAACCTTGTGTCCACTTTGACAAGCGACATGTGGCAAAACTAGGGTTCGGAACCGGTTTTACCAATTAATCGGAAAAACCGGTTATCGGCAATCAATCGGAGGTTATTTTCAAGTTAGTCGGAAAACCGATTATTTTGAAATTAATCAAAACCAATTAATCGGACGAGTGAAGAATGGTCACTAATTCTTGGGTAATAGACCATGAGGTTTCTCCTTTGCAATGAAAAAGAAATAATATCAACACACGTACTCACACCAGGCGAAAGCAAACTCCTGAAGCAATGTGTACTGCTTGGATGGTATTTTCTTTCCAAAACCAACAAAATAGTTGGTTTGAAAAGCAATAATCGGAAAAGAACCGGTTAATTGGCTTGCTTAGTGGAAATAATCGCATTGAACCGGTTATTTCGAAAAGTAATAATCGGAATAACCGGTTATTTCGGAAAAAATAATCGAAAAAACCCGGTTATTTTTAATAAAAGAGGTTCCAAACCCTAGGCAAAACTATCTACACAACCTCAAAAAGATACAAACTGATGAAAATCATACTCCAGCCTACCGTGTCAGATTCTGATAAACCAAATGCTAATTTTTATTGCTTTTTTTAATTTACTTTGTCAATTTTATGGTCAGAATGTGGCATGTATCGCCAATGAAAATCCCATGAAGCAAACCGAAGACAAAAAAATGCTTATGCAACATTACCTGCCGTTAAAAACCATGTAAAAATCAAGTCCCGGCGAGTGTACCCCCCTTCTTAGATCGCATTCTTTGGTTATCTACAATGAATTACTGGACGCTGAATGACAATAAGATTAAGGTTGGGAATTGGTTTCATGCAAAAATAACCGATTAATTTTCAATCATTTCGCAGAAAATAACCAATTATTCCGATTTTATGTCATGAAAATAATCAGTTTTTTCCGATCATTATTTCTGAGATAACCAATTATTGACCTAAAGCCCTCGATTTTCACGAAACGGTCAGTAAACTGCAAAAAAAAGTTAAATGATGTGTACCAGTTTTGAATTTTATCCCAAAGTGCCTCTAATGTTGCAAAGTCCCCTGTTTTTGACAAAAAAAATGACGTGGTGTATCAGTGAAATGTTTCTTCATCAAATATGATTGGTGCGGTTGATTGGTTTGTAGTAGTTTTCAAAATAATCAGTTTTACCGATTATTTACCGTATCAGATCCGATTAATCCAATTAATCGGATTTTTCGATGAATTGGTAAAACCAATGCCGAACCTTAAAATAGGATACACTTGTGAGGTGCCTAACTTTCCAAAACAACTCTAAGTCATAAAAATGAATGTACGGCGTCAATTTGACGCGATGTCATGGTGCTTTTTGAGGTATGGTTTGTTTCATTGCGTGTCCCATATAAAACGGTACATGCATTTGACGCAATCTGGTTGGTGTCATAGAAACCACTTGGGCCATTGATAATACACGATTAAAAAAAGTGTCGTTAGATTTAACGCTCTAGACGGTTGCGCAAGAACCGCACATTTTATGTGCTAGATGAGCGACGCGCGCAGTAGAGAGTTTGTTGAAAAACCTTCGTATGTTGACAATGATTGTCGGGTGTGTATGTGAATTTTGTATTTGTGTTTATGTATCATTACTGCTTTACCAGTAATACCCGTTTTTAACATGTGTTTTTGATTTCAAAGACCCTGTGCAAAACATGATGGATAATGGCCTGTATGTGTAGTACTTTGCTTGTCCCGTATCGCTAAGAAAAGGAGTTGATGAAGTGGTCGGACAAAGGAATAGATGCGATCAGAGAGATTACAACTGCCTATAGGCACCTGGAATACGGCTGATGCAATCCGGTTGCTTAAAGAATTGTAATTATTCAGTTGCCTATAGGTACCTGAGTTCATGCCTATAGGCAACTGGATGATGTCATTCACCGTACACTCCGAGGAACGCAAGCGCAAAAAAGTATTAAGAAACAGCAACAGACAAAATACAGACAAGATTGATAAGACGGTTTTTGTGAAACACGCCCCATAAGACCGAGCCCCGCGGCCTCTGTACCATGCTACTTGCCCACCTTTACAACCTTGCTCTTTATCACGAACTCACGCAAACTTGCCCAGGCGGGGCTATAAGCCTCCATAGAATGAATGAATGAATGAATGAATGAATGAATGCTACTTGCCCACGACGGGCAAAAGATATTGGAATGGTGCCATATTGGCGGTAGAAATTTGCACCAAACTCAAATTGCTTAAAGAATACCAAAAGTCACCGTAACTCGGCAGATGGCACTTGTTTTGAAAAACAAAGTTGAGTTTATATCCATCGTTTTGGCGCAAAGTAGTCATTTGAAAGAGCTACAATATGAGTTGAATCCACACACAACAACCTTTATAAAATTGAGCCCAATTTTCGTGTAGACCGCCCAAAAAACACCTTAAAATAGTGCTATTTCCCTAAAAAAAAAAAGGACCATGCATCACCAAGCAAAAGAGGGATGTAATCCTTTTTTTTTTTCAAAACGGTGCTTCAAAGGATTGTAGCGGAGTTTTGGGTGTCAAAATGAAAGCACGGACAAGGTGGCATAATGTGCCGCTTGAACATTGCGTTTGATGCGGTCTCATGGGCTCCTTACCCAAACCTCAACAGAAAAAAGCCGCCAATGGGGGGGGGGGGGGGTAGGACTAAGGTAGCTTATGGAAAGCTTGAAAATAGACGCAATGTTAACTAGGGAACAAAACAACCTCTATTTTGTGCGATCCTTTGTGCCCGCACTAAAGTCGGAGACAGGCGGGGAAAAAAAGGGAACAAGCTCTGTTTGTAGATTGTAAACAAAGAGAATGAGAGCTTGGGTGCATAAGGTGAAGAAGATTGAACGGCACATAAGTCCAAAGCCATTGAGGTAGCTTAAAAAGGTGAGAAATGTTGTAGCGCGGCGTCGCTTGTACCACAAGCAATAGGTGACTACAATCTACATTATAAAAGGTGATGGCACTATGGCCCCTTGTGCCGTATTTTGGTACACAAAGAATGTGAACGTGGGTTGCTATAAGTGGAACAAGTCTTTCTTCTACTTGAGGGGTTACACCAGCGGGGTTGTGAATGGTTGGAGATGGAAGCTTGTTTTCAAAGACTAGGTGCAAAGTTCCCAAGATAAAGCTGGAGAGCTATGCGTATTAAAATTTTGTGACGATGATGATGGGTTGCGCATACACACCCGGAGGGTGCAGGCCTCTCTCTATATAAAGGGGAACTTATGGCTCTATCTTGTCCTTTCACCTTACTAACTTTGTGCAACCCCTCCACAACATGTGTTTAGAAGGTTATAATGTAGGTTTGGGATGTTACAAAAGTCATTTATGTCCAAGCACCCCGATTGGGCAGTCTCTCTTGCCAAGTTGGTGCAACTTTTTTCCGATGCCTAGGTCTAAGCAATGAGTCCCAGAAGTATCCGATGATGGTGCGGATGTTGTGGCATTACCCCTTTTTGTTTCCCTTTCTTTTTGACAGAATGTCTTGTGGGAGCCCTCAACAAAGCCTGAAGCTAAGCTTGCAGCCCTACTTGCACCCTTTGCAATCGCATCGACATCCGCATCTACACTTGCAAAGGTGGGTGCACCCATAGTAAAGCCTTCGGTCTTTATGTGCATCCATTGTATTTAGTGAAATTGGAATTATCAGGTCTGATATTGTCATCTTGCGGTTTGTTTTTAATGAAAACTAGCAATCAATTTCGTTTTCAATAACTTGCTAAAAAAATAGTTAAACAATATTTTGAAATTATCATATTTTAATCTACACAACAATTTTGGTTTTCAATGGCTAACTAGAAAATCTTAGAAAACTTTTTAAAAAAATATCATTTTCAGTCCATGGTACGGACTCAATGGAAAAGGCTTTGTGCACTTTGCACAACGGCCGACCAAAAAGTGCATCCAAAGGCCCATCACCGGCAGATACGATGATAATTTGAAAATCTAGAATGAAAATGCTGGTTTCTTCCCTAAACTGCAAAGAAAACTTTGGTTGGCCAACAAAAAAAGTGATTTGCGCCGTGAATAGTTGTAACAACGTTGTCTGGTTGACTTGCTATGCTCGGGGGTTTGTACCCGCAATTTTCGCGTTGCTTGGTGCAAAGGGTGGGGGGCTCGCCGAAATCTGGCTGGCGGAACTATTGAGAACCACTGCAGAGCCACAATACAACAGTGAACATCAACACATGGCCAAATTCAAAGGCCCACAACACTTGCCAAGCAGATGGCGTCGGGGAAAGAGGACACGCAGCAGAGTGGCAATGAAGCAGAGGATTAGAATTGTGGAGGCAGAACCAGCCGTAGAAAGGTCAGGCAGGAACAATCAAGGAGGAAGTGGGGGGCATGGTGCAGTACAGAACAAACAGTACTAGAAACCAAATGGCATCAGCTTTATCCGGAACCATGATGACTCTTTGAAATAGCCAATAATGAATCTTTAGAAACAATATTCATGTGCAAACAGTGCAACAAAGAGTCCAACAGTGCCCCAAATTGGGCAGCATTTTTCTGCTTTGCTGTCATATGTGGTAATTTTTGGATGTTGCAGCAACCATGGACATCATCCAAACAGTCAGAACATTGTGGGCATATGTTCTTCTTCTTCATCTTCGACTTTTCTTCATCTCATCCCCCAGCCCACCACTCCCAAAAAGCCCATGTACCGGTAGAGCTGACTTGTGGAAATTGGTTCACCATGCATTCCAGGGCTGCAATTGTGTTGTTTTCCAGAGGCTACTGCTGATATTGGCCATGATCATCGCAAAGGGTCCAATGCTCAACAACAGCCAAGATGCAGCAAGCAAACACAAGACAAAGAGAAAAAAAAGGCAACCGCAATGGACATGTGGGTCTGGTCCGGCAGTCAAAAGCGATGCATCTCTGCATCTTGCTGAATGAGTGTCTTATGTCAGGACAAAGGTTAGGCGTTGTAGGCAGAGGTTTCGAAAGGTTAGGTGCATGTGGACCCAAGAGCACAAGCAGGCCAGAGCAAGTGTTCATTTTACGACCCATGTAATGTACATAAATTGTTGGACTCCAGTTCATGGTGCCACTACCACTCGTCACCACTTTCGCCGACACCAGCAATTTCTTCAGGGGTTGGTGCATTGAGATCAATGTCCTTCCACTTTTGTGTACCGCTTTTCAACCGAATGTAAGCTGCTACCTTCTTCTTCAATTCCGCTGGGGTTCGTTGAAAAACATTTCTTCTGTCTCTTGACATTGCCTTGTAGTCGGTCCCATAACGGTTCATCATGGTCTGAATGAAATACTGCTCCGAAGGCCCTAGCAACTTGAGATTCAAGCGTGGTCTTTCCTTCCCTGGATCTGGAAGCTCATCAAGGTCATCCTCGTCCAACTTCTTCAAATATTTTGCATCCTTAGACAGCTTTGAATTCGATTCCAATGACAGCCCCAACCGAGCGTACTTTTCACGGAGGGAGTGCTTTTTCCCTTTTCTGCCCCCCTCGCTGTTCAGCAGAAACTTGTTGGTCAAACGGTCTGCAGTTTTAACCTTGGTATCAACCTTCTGCTTGCCCAACGCGTTGATTGATTTGTTCTTCCTTGTTTTCCGTCCTCTAACACTGTTACCTGGCATTTTGGCCCGTCAAAGAAGAAAGGCCCTGAGAACCTGAGAAAGACGAGCGTTGCCAGGGGTACCACAGGGTTCTGCCAACTGCACACAACAGATACGCGTCCACAGGGGTATCGCAGGGTGAACAAGCGGTGCCACAGGGGTATCAGAGGGTTATGCCAACTGCATACTGTGGGGAGTCGTTCGCCATCAGATGTCTCGTGCCAAAGGGGGTGCATGGTGGCATACATGACTGGGGACCTGAGTGGGGGCAGCTGCTGATTCGCTGCGATGGGGTGTGCCACCGCAACCCACACTACTGCTGTCAACGCCACGACTGTGAAGGCTTCAAGCCCAAGCCCGACTTGCCCCCATGAATCTCAAAAGCCGTCCATCTTTACCCCAGTTTACCCCACTTCCCCCCATTTTCCTTCCAAAAAGATCCATCCACCAGCAGCTGTCTGTGGGATGCGCTCCTCTGCGTCTCTGAGGACGTGAGGCAGCATGTGCACAGTGTGAAAGGTAAAAGAACGCCATTGTAACGCCCTGGTCGGGAGGCTGATTCTACTTCTACTGTCAACCGCTTCATCATGGTAACCCAGATATGCTGTCCACGTGCGTCAGCGGCGCAGTGCACACTTTCCTTTGGCTTCTGCGGCTCGGATCAGACAGATGTCCTACTCAAGGGCTGCTCACGCTTTTGGGGGGGTCTGCTAGATATCTGGCAGGTTGGCATCGCCTGGGCCACTGGACGCAGCACGCCAGCACTGCGCTAGGTCACACACCCCCCCTCCCCGGGCCATAATGCATTTCAGATCGGCACAAGGTCAACCAGTATTTCCACCAGCTCCCTTGCAAGCCAGTGCCTCATTGGTATGATTGCATGGCCATGAAACCCTGGTAGGAGGAGCATGAGGGGGTTCGCCGCACGCTACTTTGCAGTGGGTACACCAGGACCGGCCCGATTTTTACCCCCTCCCAAAATGGACCTTAGAGGGTACATTTGCCCGGCGCGCCCGGCATCCAAATGAATGTTCCGGCCATCTATCACAATGCTTTACCCCGAAACATCACCCCCTCCTCTAGCCTAGGAACCCCAAGCACAAGCACATTGTATTGTTGGCGATCAATTGAAGTCCCATTTTTTCACCCTACAAATGGGACAATCAACTCTTGCAAAAGCAATGCCCCAGTTCAGGAGAGAATAGCAGAGATGGGGATCCCCTGCTTAGACGAGGGTGCAGAAACTCAGTGAAACTAAGGTTAGAGGAAGGGGTGATCACGTGCCCCCCCCCGTCCTTTTTTGGTATCTTCTCAGGCCTTCTTCTGAACCCATGAGGAAGGTGGGGCGGCTGCTGTTCAGTACATACATGACAAGAGACCCTCAATTTCTCACAGCCAAAAACGATGAAAGCGATAAGGCTTTCTTGTGCCCAACGACAATTGCACCACCCTAAGGGAGCATTGACATGCCAACCTAGATGAAATTCTGTTGCCAACCCATTGAGGAGAGCATCACTACGCTGGGCATCTGTAAAAGCCTAAATATTTTCGACCAGCACATTCCCAAGCGTTTCCCCACTTTAGGGCCCTTGGTACAGTAGTGCTTACGTGGATGTTGGTATCTCCATTCTGGGAGGTCCCACCATGGCACTACGGTTGCACATGTTGCACAGTGTGCACGCTATCTGCATATTTGGCAAAGCGCACCAGGTGAGAAGCCCTCTCAAACCACCTACGTTTGTAAAACAAAGCGATATGGCAACACCAACAGGTGCACAGTTCTGCTGTCTCCAAATGTGCAACAGGGTTCCCCACCCTTGCATGATCTCTTCATAGATATCTCGTCATATATCCTTGAGGCTCACACCAATGCCTCCCCAAGCCCTGTATTCAACCTACCAAACCAAGCAAAAAAATTTCCCCCGAGCATAGCACGCATGGAGAATGTGCACAAGAATACGGCTGACTAGGACACTAAGGATAGAAGGAGAAGGTCCCCAAAACATTTTCATGTAACACCATCCCCAACGTCCTGAGGAACTGGTCACTCAATAGCAGCAGACTGTGCACTTCGACCGAAACCTGACCTTTCCCAACCTAGCGAACCACAGATTGGTGGACCGTTGGTCTCATTTTTGGAAACCAATATTACGAATCATGTGAAATTTTTCACTTTGCTCCCTTGGCTACAGACAATCGAAATTCTATTGCCTTCGGCAAGGCACCTCGAAGAGGGGACGATTCTTGAGCTGCCGAGGCTGGAAAACTGCATAAGCAGGTTTTGCCCCAGCCCCCTTGGGAGCCCCCCCCCCCCCCCCCCACCCAAATAGGGTGAAAAACACATAAAGAGGGGCTAAAACATGCTTTATATAGGACATTTGATCATTTTGGATGGTCAGAATATCAAAAAAATCAGTTTCGGAAATTTCCATTGTTGAGTTGATTAGGCTGGAAAACTGCATACGCAAATTGTGCCCTAAACCCCTTGGGAGCCAGCCCCCCCCCCCCCCCAGCACCCAAATAGGGTGAAAAACACATAAACAGGGCATTCGCCTTTTAGCGTCCACTGGCCTATGTACAGAGGTCGAGGGAGGTGGGCCGAGTCGAGTTCAGGCGCCCGTGTCCTCCCCTACAGGCCCCCCACCTGTGCCCGCACGGCGGCCAGGAGGGACGAGGCGGCCGTGACTAGGGGGAATCTTTGCACTGCGCGCTACTTTTAGACTATGTTCCCCCCGAAGAGCCCCCAAGCACACCCCTTGGAAACGCCCTTAGAATTAGGTGACCCAAACTGCCCCAGCTTTTCTCATGTACATGGAGCAACATCTCCAGGTGAATGTTCGAAGTTCATCGGGTTGCTTCCTTTTCTTGGTGTTTTTAGCCGGTGGTTTCGGTTGTGAGGAAGGGGCTCTCTCCTTTCCCTTGCGATTAGAATCGGATTGGGGTTGAGATTGTGTAGCCACAGCGGGTTGCGAGGACTGAGAGGGTTGAGGGAGACTGGAGCTGGACGAAGCCACATCGGCCCGAGGGGGCGCAGCAACACAAAAAGCATCCAGTGTGTGTTGCCGCTTTTCTAGGACCTGCTGCGCATGGTTTGCTTGTTTCTTGGCCTCTCTCTCTCTTTTCTCACGGTGCAAACGGTCAATCTCAGGCTGTAGTGTTGGCGCTTCACTGCCGCCTTCAGGGAATGGTTGGCCATCAAGCCCATCCTGGATAATTACACTTTCCTCATCTCTTGGTAAGTGGTTACCCTTGCCGAACCGCAAGATCTGCTCAATCACCTTCGGCACACCCGTGACAGGTTGCTCCGGATACTTTGGGCGCTCCTTGCGGGCCCCTAGTATCTCAAAGTATGGGTCTCTAGTATGGCCAGACGCCCAAATAGTTGCACTGCGCATGCACTGCGCTAAAGGCTCCCCCTAAGTCACTTCCAAACTAGCCCTTCCGTGCAGCCGCCGCCGCGGCGCTCTTCCTCCGCTGGCTGGGTTACCCGGCGCCCCGGAGGACGCGCCCGTCAGTGGGGCGCTGCCGCTGGTCGCCCCTCGCCGCTGCGCCCCTCCACCCCGGGCCGGCCACAGGCCGAGGCCCTGCGACGCGCCCTTGTACCCTGTCTGGGGTGAGGCGGTCACCTCGTGACCCCCCAATTCTCCGGGGTGGTTGTGGTCCCCTTCCCCCCGCTGGAAGATCACCTTGCACGTGTCCTCCAGCTGAGCAGACGGGGGCGGGGCGCCCCCCCCCTCCCCGCGGCTCGAAAAAACCGCCAGAATCCACCTTGGGATGGGACGTGTCCCCCCGTGGTCCGGCGGCTTGTTGTGCCCCCTTCTCGCCTGCTTGGGGCAGGGGGAGATTGTGGCACTCCCTAAGGTGAGGGGTTGTGGCCCCCCTCTTCTTGAGGGAGTGGTCCCCCGCGGGGGCGCCCTCCCCCTGAAAAACACATAAAGAGGGGCTAAAACATGCTTCACATAGGATATTTGATCATTTTGGATGGTGAGAGTATCAAAAAAATCAGTTTCGGAGATTTCCATTTTTAAGCTGCTGAGGCTGGAAAACTGCATACGCAGGTTGTGCCCTAGACCTCCTGGGAGCCCCCCCCCCCCCCCCCAACACCCAAATAGGGTGAAAAACACATTAAGAGGGGCATTCGTCTTTTAGCGTCCACTGGCTTATGTACAGAGGTCGAGGGGCGGGGAGGTGGGCCGAGTCGAGTTCAGTCGCCCGTGTCCTCCTCTGCAGGCCCCCCACCTGTGCCCGCACGGCGGCCAGGAGGGACGAGGCGGTCATGACTCAGTCATTTCCGAGCTCGCCCTCCCGTGCTGCCGCCGCCGCGGCGCCCTTGCCCTCCGGGCTGGGTTACCCGGCGTCCCGGAGGACGCACCCGTCAATGGGGGGCTACTGCCGGCCACCCCCCGCCGCTTCGCCCCTCCGCCCTGGGCCGGCCACAAGCCGAGGCCCTGTAGCGCGCCCTTGTACCTTGCCCGGGGCCAGTCAGTCACCCCGTGTCCCCCCATCGCTCCATCTTTGCACGGCTGACCTGTCATCCCCGCACGCGGTGCGCGCTCTTGCCCACCCCAGGCTGACTCACAGGTGCAGTGAAAGGGGGGCCGGTGGCCCAGCCAGGTTTTCAGCGGCGTGCTGCAGCGGCTGTGCAGCCGGTTGCAGCCCTGAAGACCCAGGTTCGAATCCCGAGCAAGCCAAGGAGGAAGAGGAATACGAGGAGGAGATGCGGTTCCGGCGACCGGCGGTACCAGTGACGGAGGGCACTGCTGCAGGTGTGCTGTGCCTGGTACTTCGTTTTTGTGCAGCGCTAGTGGACAGGGGTTGATAAGAAAAATACGAGGACGAGACACGCCACCGATCCACCGGCGGTACCGATGGTGGAGGGGGTTGCTGAAGGGGGCGGTGGCGGGGACCTCACCAGGGGGGGGCCTGGACGGACAGACGAACCGGGGTTCGAACCCCCGACGACGAGCGCCACCCATGGCGCATACCACTAGACCGTCCATGCCTCTTACCCATTACGACACAAACTAGGTACAAAATCATTGGGGGATCATTTTTGGTCCTAAAATGATGATTTTACAAGGGGTTAGACGTGAGAAACCATACATTGGGGTATGCTATGCGAACGACCCCAAAAAGGGGGGGTACACGACGCTCGCGCCTGCGCTTGATCTAACAACCTCTCTTCGGGGTGATTTGCACGGCTATTTGCAGCTCTTGACACATAGTTTTGGTGCCCAACATCATTCTTTGGGTGGTACCGGCTATTCAGTGGTCGGGGTTCATGCACCTGCAGTTGGCTGGTAAGGACAATCTAGGGGTCAGGATACCATCAGCTCCGGACATGTACAGTTCATATATACACAATATACAGCCGCTATCCCCTTGTTATCCCTGTGTTCCCTGTGTTTCTTGCAGAGTGATGGCAGTAAAGACAAATGACAAGGCAACTCTGATGAGGCAGCACCATTGGACAAGTGTGCCACAATGAGCACCAACCTAAGCGGCTCTTGATTGATGCCTGACAAGATGTGCTCTCCTGCTGCAAAGCAGCACTCTGTATGCATGCTTGCGATCTGTTCTCTTTGGACTGTGTTAGATGCTGTACCTTACCACAATGTGCATGCTGCACAACAATAATTATACTGCACACTCTACCAGCTCGGCAGGTGGTATTTCAGTGGTTGCAGAGGTTTGCAAATGGCCACTCAATGAGGCATGTCGCGGGCTGCTGTGTTTGCACAGGTGTATGAAGCATTGCCTTTGCATTGCGGTCTACCTTCCATTTCAACCAAGGTAATTCAACGTGCTTCTACTGTCTTATTCAACATGATATAGACAGTGGTACAAGCCGATCGCTGGCAGTTGCTGGTCTCAGACAATGGATGTGAAAACTGTGATACGAACATCCCCTGGAAAATACCCTGTTGAGCATAGACACCGCAATCCCACATGATCCGTATTGTCAAGGGTAAAATGGGTTCAGGCAATCCCACATGATCTGTATTGTCAGGGGCAAAATGGGTTCAGACGTTGGCTGGGAGCTCCAAGCAATCCAAAGATAGCCTGTACAAGGTACTGCGTACTTGTCGCTCCTTTCATGCAGCAAGTCTTTGCAGCAAACACACCGGTGACCAGCCTGGCTGCTATTCCTCTGATGCCTACCCACACCTTTGGCAAAAAGGCTCCACCCTGACGTCCTGGTCACTCACCATGGGCCAAACCCGCAGAGGAGCATTTTGTCAGGAAATGGCTTCAAAGCACAAAAGCCCAACAGGTGCAGAACATCGCGGGTGGACCCGCCTGACAAAATGAAGTACTGGGCAAATCACTGCAAACAATTGCATGCAACTCCCAAAAGGGCCCCCAAAGGTGGTAAACTCCCTGGGAACTACTGTTCCGCCTTGATCCTCTTGAAAGAATTATGTGAGCGGCCACAGGAGGAGTGCCGGGCACGTGCCTGACGCGATCCCTTTTGCCAAATACCCCAGCCTTCAGCCCCCAGATCTGCTTGCCAAACCCCCCTTCTGGGCCAGAAAACACGAAGGCCCGACGGGTCGCCTTAGCAATATATAACATGTGCATACCGGATTCCACAGCTCATTAGCCACCCAAATCACGAGCGCAGGCACGGGCTGAAGGGGGGGGGGGAAGGCTGGGAAACGCCGTTGAAGGCACAGGGGCAATCCCTCCCACCCCCCACTCCCCCCCAGCACAATGCATATGGAGATCCGGGTGATAGAGGCGGAGGCACAGGGCTCTGGATCAAACCTTTGGTTAGTGATACCTAGAGGGGGGGGCTGGCAGGGGGGGGGGGGGGGGTAAATCGGCCTTCCCGGGATTTTGGCTGACCCACCCACCCACCCTCAGAGTAACCCACCCACCCATCCATAAACCCAGGGGGGGGGGGGGTCACAGAGCTTTGCCTACCATCAACGTTGCCCATAGACATAAAGACCCCCAATCCCAAATAACTTGTTCATTGCAGCCTTCTCTGTGCCCTTGTTCCTCTTGGCTTGCAACAAAATGTGATGCTTCTGGTGCCCCCTGTGCTCTCGAATTGCGTTGGGACAATCCCTGACGTTCATCCCACATTCACGTTCCTTTTTGGACGCGACAAAATTGTAAAGCAAAACAGGGCTGCATAAAGTGGCAGCACCCCCATGTGTCACAATGTGCCTCAGCCTATGGACGACGCCCCACCCACCTACCCACCCACCCAAAAGAGCTGACACCCCCTCCCCAGGGGGGGGGGGGGTGTCAGCACTTTTTCAGCACCTGCACTTTGCCCAAAATCAGGGGAAAACCAGACACCCACCCACCCCCAGCACAGTATGAGCCAGCCACTAAGCAAAGGCCTGGTCTGAATAGACGTCAGAGGTGTTGCGCGCAATCCACGGGAATAGGAGCACATGTTGGTTCATTGGTGCAGTTGAGCGCGGTTATGGTTAGGCCTTCAGATAAAGTTATTCGGAATGGGCAACAGTATGTATGGGTGGCAGACAAATCACTGCAGGGTCCTACACTGCACTTGTGAACATACTCGGTGGCCCCATTGTCGCAAAGAATAAGTGCAGCCGAAAGCAGAAAGAGGATTGTCCCAAAGACCCAAGGACACGCTTTTACATATGGAACCGCCACCAGCAATCGACCCCGCCCCACCCCTTGTCCAAGTTAGGGTCCATATGACCACGGTCTGCACACCTCCGTACCTTAGAGAAAGCTGTGCCTTACGCACCTGGCCAACAAAAAAGTACCACGGGTGCCCCGGCTCAAAATGAGAGCATTGTATGCGGGGCTGATGAAGACAATGACCATGCACGTGCCAAAACACACTCAAAAGCACAAATCCTGAAATATGTGTTGCAGTCTACCTGCAAAACGGTTCATCCCAAGACCCAGAACCCTGGCTTCTTGAACCACACATGCATGACTGCAGGTGGAACAGAAATAAAAACAGCACCGACAGTCAGTTCCTTGTTCAGGCATTTGTTTGGATGCCCTCATTCAGGCGCTCCTGCATTCACTCACGCACGCACTCACTCACCCACAGCGAACCGGTGACGGCTGCAATGCAGCCCTCATCCCTTCCCCTAAAAACCAAAAATGTGAACAACTGAATGAGAGAGCGAGTGAGTGACTGAGTGATCGATCTGTGAGTGAGTGGGTGGGTGGGTGGGTGAGTACTTGGGTGGGCGAGCGAGCAAGCAAGCGATTGGGTGAGTGAGTGAGTGAGTGAGTGAGTGAGTGAGTGAGTGAGTGAGTGAGTGAGTGAGCGAGTGAGTGAGTGACTGAGTGAGTGAGTGAGTGAGTGAGTGACTGAGTGAGTGAGTGAGTGAGTGAGTGAGTGAGTGTGGGTAATGAGTGAGTGCATGAGTGAGTAAGTGAATGGTTGACTCAGTGATTGAGCGAGTGCATGAATAAGCAAGCGATGGGTGAGCGAGTGGATGCACGAGGCAGCAAGATTGGGGTGACGGGTCCTGACCGAACCAATACCCTATCCCATACACGTGCACTGCTGCCCACCCTCAGCGTTGCGCCCCCCAACGCTGAGCCTATTTCGACGATTTACGCGGTGGGAGAAAAAAAACAAATCCTCGTCGTCGTCATGCAACAGCCGGCAACAGCACTTTCCAATATCTCTCTGGGACGTGCGGTTTCATGCCAACACGGAGCGTTTTCAGGGGTTGGTGCCTTTGTGGTCTCATTTGTGCCCGCTGAGTGTCCGGTTGGGGGGGGTATGTGGGGCATATTCGGAAAGCCCTTGAAAAGGGCTATTCGGAACACCCCAGGTTTGCATGCTGTGCTAACGACATGTTTGAGATTTTTCTCCGCTTTGGACAGTGCCTGTGTTGCCTGCTGCCTATTTTTGCTAACAGGCAGCCACCATGTCTTCATACAAATTCACACAACGTGCTGTTGCTTCCCCTGATGCGCCACTGAAACCTTTGGTGCGAAAAAGAGCGCGATCTGGGGGTGAAACTTGGGTGCAGGTGACGCGGCGGCCTGACTTGCGCGCCAAAAAGCCTCGTACCGGTGGGTCACAGCAGCCTGCATGCGCCCACACAGAGCACGACATTTTATCCACTACTGAGGCCGCGGCTTTTGCAGCCCAGTTTTGGGATAAAAAGATTCACCCCACCAAGGCTTCGCAACACGAATTTCTGGCAACCTGCATCGACGTCGATTTGGAGCAAGATGTGAAACACGCAGGTCGTCAGAAGTACACCAGAAAAAGGGGGCACCAGGCAACGTACTTTGTACCCTACCGTGGGTCGCGTCGGCTGTGCCCTGTGTGTCCTCCCTTGTACAGCTCGGTGCGCAAAACTGTGACCACCTACCCCCCCCAACCCATACATTTCTGAAACGGCGTTTTCCCACAGATTTCGAAAAGCATACACATACCCCCCCCAAGGTGACGACATTTTGGTGCATTACGCCAAAAGTTGAGAAAAGTCTGAAAAAATGTGAAAACGCTCCGTGTTGGCATGAACCGGATGTCCCAGAGAGATATGTCAGTGCCAGACATGTGGCCGCTACAGTGTGCGCCCCGTCCCGGATGAAGATGGGGAGGAGAGGATCCACCCGTCTTGATGGGGGCTGGACAGCCAATTTGCCGTGGGGCGGGGGGCGCCGCCGCCCAGCCCAACGTTCCCCCTCCGAGTACGACAGGCGCCGCACTCATCCCGATGGACGTCCGTCATCATCCCACCGCCCCCCCCCCCCCCCCCCCGAAAGCCGGGGACAGGGGTGTTCAGGCCCATGCCAAGAACGGAAGAAACTGGGAAGTCCGTGGAATGTGCTTCCCCGAAACATGGATTCGAACGGCCGTACGCTTGTGGTCATGGCGAGCGCTAATCCTGCGGCGTGCGATTTGGGTGATGATCCCGGAACAGGGGCATTGGCACCCCTTTGTGAACCGGACTTTTGAGTGGGGAGCGGTGACCGCAACGTTTCTGTCCGTTTTGAGGCCTACTTCACCCAAAATTGAGGGAAACCGATGCGGTGCCAATCCCCCTAAAGCCATTCCCCTTCCCCTGCGGCGCCTGCGGCTGCGCCGCACAGGAGGCGTTTCCACAGGCCCTGTGCTGAACACGTCCGCGCCACACCCCAACAACGGAGGGGCAGCACAGACACGCGCACCTCGGCCTCAGGGAAGCCAGGCACATGGCACTGCAAGCCAAACAGCGCCAAAAGCCACGTTAGCCAAGATGTCCCATCAATTCCGTGGGCGGGCTGACGGTCGACGATGACTCCCCCAGCGGTCCACGCAGAACACGTATCGCAGGGACGCCACTTTTTGGGAAAACCCTCCGTCCGGTTCTGTTCGGTGACGGACGGCTTGATGCCGACCCACGGCACCACAACGGCGTCCTTGCCCCGGCCCAACTGCTCGCCACCAAATGCGGACGTGCCCAATCCTCCGACGCAAGTCGCTGCTGCGCCCGCAATGCCGAAGGCCTCCCGGCACCGCCACGGCGGAGCGGCGGGAGGACGCGGCCTATGTGATCTTGCGCCGCTGAATGATACCGCGGCCCCTCTTTCGCTGAGGGGCGGTCCTCTTGAGCTTGAGTTTGGTGATCCGGTGGATCCGGGCCACGCGCCGCGCCATGACTTCCTTCCGCACCCTCTTGACATTGGCCATCCGCCCCCCCTTTGGGCCTCGTCCAACCTTCTTCTGAAGATGGCCAGGCACAGAGGGCGAGGGTGCAAAGGGGCTGCAGGGGAGCTCAGGGAACAGAAGACGCAAATCCCCACCGGCCATGGAGAGCATTCCTTCGGCCAACGAGACACCGAGGGTGTGTGCATGCACGCCGGAGGGGGGCCTTGAAATGCTCAAAAAATGACACAATGGACACTGACGAGGGAAAACCACCGGCGATTGGCATTCCACATTTCATCGGTCACTCAAGTAACCTCCACCGGTCAAGCGCACCATTGCTGCCCTCCAACTGTTAGAACTCATTCTGACGATGGATATGCCCACTTTTGTCCTCTGTCCCTTGGACACACCCTCCCATCCCCAATGCTCCCGCTGACCTTAATAAGGCTGGCAAGACTGTTTGGGGTCACAGAGGACGAGTGGCGCTGTGACTCAGAGGCAAACGGGTCGCGATCGTAATCGGCCGCGATGGGGACGCGGCCATTATTTCCCCTCAATTATCTGCGTTTACCCAATTTCGCTCCTTAGCGTGCAACAAAGTGTGATGCTTCTGGTGCTTTTTGTGCTCTTGAATTGCGCTGGGATGATCCCTGATGATCATCCCACATTCACATTCTTTTTGGCCTTGACAAAGTTGTCAAGCAAGCCCGGGCTGCGCGAAGTGGCAGCAGCCCCATGTATCACAATGTGCCTCAGCCCATTTCGGCTCCCAAGCAGTCACTCACCAACACTTGCCAAGATTTTGACCCCAGGAGGCCGTTCAGAGCACGATGCTTTCAGTGCATCACACAATACCCTCAGTGCCAAAGAAAAAAAGGAAACGGAACCGGCCAAGGGCATGGCAGAGAACAAACCCGTTCGTCATCGGAGTCCATATCAGCGTCCTTTCCTCTGTTCATGAGCACCTGCACATGATCAGGAGCAAGGACTGTACGTCGCACAATCTTGTTATCTCTTTGAAGGACGAAATGTTCGGGGTGCTGCTGCAAAAACATTGTCAATGACGGTGCCAGCAGCATGTCGAACTTGCTGATTGGAGACAGAGAGACGGTTGAAGAGAAGGAGAGGGAAGCAGGGTCGGGAAAGGGGGGCTGAGGGAACGAGACGGAGGAGAGATGAAGAGCGAGGGACACGCAATGTCTTGCATCTACCACGTTCTCTGCCTGCAGCTTGTCCTGTTGTGCTTTGCTGCTCATGCCGGTGTCATGCAATCGTTGATGCCATTCCTCTGTGCCTACGAGGGGGGGCTGAGAAAATTTGGCACACATTCTTAAATCCCACTGGAAAATTCGGTACAAAATTCCCAGAATGTGGCACAACAAGACTGTGAATGGTGTTGTTATTTCCTATGAGCCTTTGGGTGGTTGCCCTTCTTGCCTGGAGGCTTAGAGCCTGTACCGCACAGAAGATGCGCTAACAATGAAGATGCGAAGAGCGCTAACAATGACACCGAGAAAAAACGGCTATGGACCTTCAAATACCAGGGCATAATTTGGCACACTTTTGTTGTGCCAAATTTTGCCGTTCCAAACTTTGCCTATTCCAAATTTCCCCCTGCTCCCAGTATCTGCCCATTACTGTTCATCCTTTCTCACTGCTTCCTGCCCACATCTTTCTCCATCTCGTCTGCGACCACGAACAGCTTTACGCCCTTGTACCTCGGGGGAACAGCCTTTGTAATATCTGTCGAGGGCACAGCTTTTGGACCCTCCCGGCTAGGAGTACAAACCCTACCAGGAGTACAAATGCTGTAACCCCCTACCCAAAATCAGGGCCTTCAGGGCCTTAAGGGGGGGGGAAAGTGTTCCAAAACTGCAGTTTTGCAAAAAGACCGTGCGTAGCTAGATGTTCAACCATGGTTGGTGACGATTGGCGGTTAGCGGTTGGTGGTTGGTGGCGGTTAGCGGTTGGCGGTTGGTGGCGGTCGGTGGCGGTTGGTGGTTGGCAATTGGGGGTTGGTGGAGGCTGGCGGGTGGCAGCGGTTGGCGGTTGGCGGTTGGTGGTTGACGGTTGGCAGTCCCTGGGGGCGGGCCTTAAGGACGGTCCTCAGCAAAAAGGAAAAAACATTTGGGTTCCTTGGGACCGCCCTGCCCAAAATACAAAAGAATCCGTCAGCAACTTCGAGTGCACACATTCGTTCCCAAGGGATCACGCTCGTCCCGCTCAAACAGACACTCCGAAAGGGATCAGAGACTAAGTGAAGCCCCTAACTCAGCTGGTTCACATCAGGTTTGAGTCCCTCGTGTAGTGAATTTGTTGTTTGAATAATTCGAGGTGATTTGCAATGTCCTCCACTGCGCACTCTGCCTGTGCCCGCCACCTCTCACCACCTACAACCGCTGCTCGCCATCACGGCAATCCTCTTATCCTGCGCTTGTCTGCTGCCCCACATTCAACCCAGAACATTGGCGGAAGCACTGGGACAGTCACGTAGCAGAAACCCGGACAGTTTGCGGACTTGCTGATGAACAATGGCTGGAATTGTCTATGGCGGGGACATCCAGTTCAGCCGACCGACCATTTGATGCCCCCCCCACCGCCGCCGGTTTGTGGCCATCGTTTGGTAGTCGCATCCCCCCCCCCCCCCCCCAACAGGCCCTTGTGGGAGATACGACGAACAGCAGGTGTGGCAGCTCGGCTTGACGTCGTTGCATGCCCTCGCCGTGGAGCTGCGTGATTCGACAGCAGCGAGTACGCGACCACTGAGCCGTGACCATGAAGGAGGTCAGGACCCTGGTTTACTGGGTGACGTGGACAAGAATCAAAGCGGCGCAAGCACAAGATGCCCAAGGGGTCAAGCAAGCTGCCCAAAGTATAGTCACGAGCAATATCATCTTGCACCCGGCTGAGTACATGGGCACCCGGCAGTGTGCCCTTAGATTGTGCCATCCAATGCTCAGGAATGTTTGAAGGTTGCAGTCCTTCACAGCTGCGGTTGGTTGAGGTGAATCCATCTTTCATTCCGGCTCTGGATCAAGCAAGTCTGTCAGATTTTGACGGGTTGTCTCCCCACTTGCCTCTTGTGCTGTCTGTATGTATCTGCAGGGGGAAATCAACACACCACTGAAGGCATGCTACTGGGCAGACCCGTGGTTAGAAGCGTGCGTGTATGCTTGTGCACGCTTACTTTCCATGGCTATGCACGCTTATGCACGCTTACACCCCAACACTCCGCACGCTTGTGTACGCTTGGGCTCGGGGACACAGAGGTGGACCGCGAGCACAGTCACGCACAGGTTCTCTGCAGAAAAAAAATTGATGCTGGTGGAATTTTTGTTTAAGAGCACTGTGTGCCGAAAAGGCACTTAAGGGGCTTTCCGGTCAAAAAAAAAAAGTGCACGCTTGCGCACGCTTGGACGGGGAGATGGCGCACACTTACGCACACTTACCACCCAACACTGCGCACGCTTGCGCACGCTTAACCCTGGTCTGTGCGCACGCTTCTAACCACGGGTCTGGACTGGAAATACACCCACACCCATTCACTCACAGTTTGACACATGACCAAACTTCCAGGTGCATGCATTGCTGCACGCGCACTGCGCGCTACTTTTAGACTATGTTCCCCCCGAAGAGCCCCCAAGCACACCCCTTGGAAACGCCCTTAGAATTAGGTGACCCAAACTGCCCCAGCTCAAGAAAGTTGCAAACTACCTTCCCTTCACATGATGCCCCTAGGGGCCCCTAGTATCTCAAGGTATGGGTCTCTAGTACGGCCAGACGCCCAAATAGTTGCACTGCGCGCGCACTGCGCTTAAGGCTCCCCCTGTGATGTACTAACCTATAGTTTGCCCCGAAACCACTATATATGCCACGTTGTAATGTATTGTACCATACTGCTACAGTACTTTTACCAGAGCGAGCATATTGGTACTACGTTCTCAACAAAGACAAACATACGGAGTAATGTTTGTACCCTCAGATTACTGCCGCTATCCCCAAAAGAGGAAGTAAGGACTGGAAATACACCCACACCCATTCACTCACAGTTTGACACATGACCAAACTTCTAGGACGAGGGGCACAGCCCTAGAGCACCCGTAGGCCCTCACTGGGCTATAACCGCCGTCATCCCATCTGTCTAGCACGCATCGCACCCTGAGGAAAGAATGCTGTTATTCAAAGTGTCCTACCTTGCTTTGTTGTGGAGCTGTACTATGATGTACTAACCTATAGTTTGCCCCGAAACCACTATGCCATGTTGCATAGTGGCATTGTACCGTACTGCTACAGTACTTTTACCAGAGCGAGCAGATTGGTACTACGTTCTCAACAAAGACAAACATACTGAGTAATGTTTGTACCCTCACATTACTGCCGCTATCCCCAAAAGAGGAAGTAAGAACTGGAACAGACCCGTGGTTAGAAGCGTGCGTGTATGCTTGTGCACGCTTACTTTCCATGGCTATGCACGCTTACGCACGCTTACACCCCCACACTCCGCACGCTCGTGTACGCTTGGGCTCGGGGACACAGAGGTGGACCTCTTGTATAGTCATGCACACATCTGCAGAAAAAAAATTGGTGCTGGTGGAATTTTTGTTTAAGAGCACTGTGTGCCGAAAAGGCACTTAAGGGGCTTTCCGGTCAAAAAAAAAAAGTGCACGCTTGCGCACGCTTGGACGGGGAGATGGCGCACACTTACGCACACTTACCACCCAACACTGCGCACGCTTGCGCACGCTTAACCCTGGTCTGTGCGCACGCTTCTAACCACGGGTCTGCTACTGGGTGCTCAGAGCAGCCAGTTAGTGCCCTAGGGAAATGCCAAACGTGCAGTGCTGAAAGGGTGTGATAGACCTGGGGACAGGAGGACGAACGTTTGGAGGCAAAGCAGGATGCACCTGGTAAATCTACTCCAGGAGCCCATCTGAATACCAAGAGATGCAACCCACGTAGTTCCTGAATGCGGAGGCATCATCAGTAAGATCTCCTGCACTGCCTGCTTGATGAGCACCTGTTTGGCCTCATAGGCCTTGGGGGTTACGGGTAAGGTGGTGATACTGGGAATCACTACCTCCACAAACAGGCTGATGCTGATTGAGCTCCAATCGTCTTTTGCAGCAGATGCAGAGTTGTAGACAGGATAGTAGGTACTGCAAAGTAAAGCACGGAGGTGCGGTTCGGAAAAGGCGAGACGCAGTGGATGCAGGCAGCAACCAAGCGACCCAACATGCAGTGGGATTTTGGTTGTCGCTTCAGTTCACATCGCATCACAGATGAATGCGGAGTCCTTCTGAGCTCAATATGAAAAGCAGTACACATTTAATGCCACAGAAGGTGCCGACCGTCGATCGAAATACATGAGCGGTCATGGTGAGATTGTGAAATTGCATGCAACCAGGTGCCCATAACACACACAACCTTCCAATCTGACAACGCTTTGACATTAGTCAGCAGAAAAATTGGGAAAACAAAATCCACTATCGTACTATGGCACTACCATGGGCCTGAGAAAAGAAGCATGCAGCTAAAACACAACACGACACGCCTCATCTTGTTGATCACATTTGCATTGTAGGAAAGTAGCTGCTCACAGCACAGACCAAGAAAACCAAAGCGGGGGTGGGGATTGAAGAATTTTCAACTGGGGAGATCGTAACACAATGCCCAGCTATGACTCAGTTGTGGAGTTATGATGGACAGGGGCAATCCATCTGCGCGGGGGGGGGGGGGGGGAGCCCACTTTGCAGGCTCCTTGGAGCCACTTTTTGGGGGGCTCAAAAGACCCTTCCCCACCGCAATTGCATTTCCGCCCTCAGAAGTGACGCTGAGATTTTTTTTTGGGGGGGGGGGGTTACGCATGGGCGTTTTGCATCAGCCACAGTGGGGCTGGGGCACACTATGACGGGACCTTGAGGTGTTTGTGTGGGATCTGAGCCTGCTGGACTGTACCTTTCACATGTTGGGCCAAAACCCTTAAAGTGGGTGGACATCACAGAAGGCAGCACACGGCAGTGCTCTACTGCTGACACACACCATGTGCAACAAGTATGGGACACCTGCTCACCATCACAAGGCACTGAATGCCATAACCTCAGAAGAGACGCGGAATGGCATTGAAGCGCAGGCATTTATTCCCTTGCTGTTCCCCGCTGAAATGCTTGAACGAGCGAAAGTGTCCACATGTGTCTGGGGTGTCTGGGACTCAAACAATAGCTCAACATCGCATGACTATTCTATGGTCCACTGCTCTGCTACATCCTTGACCGTGTGCGCCCCGAAACCCTTGTGCTAGCTAACCAACTCAACAGCTCACCAATTTTCCAGCCCACCACTTAGCCAGCTAGCTCAAAAAATTGTCGCCCAATTATCAGGACGTCGCAAGAAACGAGTATATCCCAAGCCCATTGCAGTTTTCGCTTCTTGTTAAATTTTTTGGCTTCGTTCGGGTTTCACATTGTAACGTGCACGCGCACGGCTCTTGGTTTGCACGCTCAACGGTACACAAGCATACAAATGTGCGTAGGGAATGCCACGGAAACAGCCATGGAAACGGGCACACAGCAGAATACCGGGTTTCATTTTGGAAGAAGCTCTTGTATGACCCCAGTTGTGGTGCCAGAAGCCAATCCCAGCACAAGCCCTCCATCAAGCGGTCAGCCCTGCACTCCTCACGAGGGGAGAGCTTCTTGTTCTTCTTCTGTGCGCCTTTCTTGTCAGTCAGATGGCCCGAGTTATGACTTTCATGGATGATGAGCTGCAGGACTGCATGAACACACTCATACAGCCAAGCACGTTCCTTATTGTACCTGTTGGCAAGGATGGCGTGGTCTGGAGAAGAAGAAATCTGTGTAGCAGCAAAGAAGTATGCATGCTGCATTGCAGCAAATATGCAAAAAGACAACATTAAGAACACTCACCAAGCTCAAAAGGTATGTTCAGAACATCAGGAGTTGCCATGTGAGGTGTGTTGGTCCTGATCCAAAAAGTGGATGATCCGGATCCCAATGGTTGTAACTAAAAGATTTTGGCGCCAAAAGCGCCGGAGAAGAATCTTTTGACCAAAATTTTATCCAACGTATGTGCAGTCAAAGTGATCAGCTGTAGGGATCATTTTGAGTCATATGTGTGCCTGTACATCACCCATCTTATGGGCCAAGGAGCAGTGGCACAACGTCCACTCAGGCGTCAGCTGTCGTTCCCCTAACACATCGCTGCCCATGAAATGCAAGGGCAAACACAACTGGGCGACTCCTCTGCAAGGCGGTGTGTGCTAGGGAGACTGGCATGAGGACAATCCCCCTGCATCCCCATACAAGCTGTACATACTGTAATGATCTAGATGGAACATTCAAGGTGGCAGTGCTGTGGTCTGCCGAGCGTTGCTGCATATGCATACCAGGATGCGAATGCGTGGAGCACCTTTTGACCTGCACCCCCCCCCCCCCAACAACCGGAGCCCCGGAAGCCCAGGATCCCTTTGGGTGGTCGGTACGGTCCCCGTCACCCAAGCCCTGAATGGGAGGGGGGGGGCGGTCTCAAAAAGGGGCCTCAACAACCTCCCCCGCATGAAACCATTTCTCCCACCACCCCCCGCCAGGGTTGTCAATAAAGGGGGGGGGGGTTGGTCTCCCTTGCCAGCCCCCCCCCCCCCCTCTGTCACATGTCACATGTCACAGGTGCAAGTGCAGGGCAGCATACGGCAGGGCACAACTCAGAGCAGACTACGGCGGGTTGATCAGGCACTGCTGTCAGTGCCGCTGGAGCTGTCACTGGAACTGTCAGTGCTCGAACTTTCATTGCTGCTGGAGATGGTAGACAGAGAATCTGAACTACCCTGTGACTGAAACCGTGACTCATCAAACACAGAGCCCCACTCTGTGTCCTGCCCATCGTTCTGCAGGGGCCCTGGTTCCTTGGATACCTTGGCCCTTTGTTTCCGTTCCTTGTGCTGCACACGCCGTCCAGGCTTGGCAGCCCAAAGACTAGCAACAACAGGCAGGGCAAATAGAAGGAAACAAATGACAAAAGTCACAGTCACAGTCACAGTCACAGTCACAGGCACCGTTACTACCAGTGAGCACTGTCACCATCAGCCCGAAAAAAGCCAGGCGTGACATCAAACTGTGACATTGTCACAGGTAGCCACCCCCCCCCCACCCCACCTCCAGAATGACGCCATTCTTATTGACAACCCTGCCCCCCACCCCCCGTATGTGCTAGGGGCTTGGTACGGGCTTGTTAGGAGCTTTGTAGGGGGTGTGAAGTGGGAATCATCGGGTATATTGGTTATCACGAGGTATTATGTGGTTGTCATTGGTAATCATTAGTAATCCTGGGGCCCGGGGGGGGCGACCCCTCGGTTCTAGACGCCAACTACCCCCCCAACTAACTGTTGGCCGGAGGCCCCTTGGGGGGGGGGGGGGGGGGGGGGGGGGGGCATTGGAGGTGGGGCCTAGGAGGGGCGATGGGGGGGGGGGGGGCTCCGGGAGGGTCGGTTGGGGGGGGGGGTCCAGGTGAGGTGATTTGGGGTGTTGGGGGGGGGGGGGGCACAGGCTCCCCTTACCTCCCCTTGCCCTCCCTCTAACCATAGCATCACCATAAACCTAACCCTAACCTTTGCAGATCCCTCCAATTTCGTTCATGGCTGCTTTTGCCACATCATTGCTCTCCATGTTGGACCCCAACACTCACTCTGACCATAGCCTAGGGTGAAAGCCAGGGCTAGGGTTAGGGCTAGGGTCACCGAGCTGGTGGAACCAGTCTTGGTTTTATAATCCTTTTTAGGGTCTAGGGTGGACCTACCAGGTTTAGCAGCAGCAGCAGCAAGCAGCAGCAAGCAGCAGCAAGCAGCAAGCAGCAGCACGCGCGAAATGGGTAAAAATCAGAACTCCGTCGTGGTGCTTCAGATTCGGGTGAAATTTTGGTGGATGATACCTATGGGTGTGAAGTACAATCACACAAAGTTTGAGCAAGAAACTCAACGGTGGCGGCCGGGAACGGGATTTGCAAGTGGCGGACCTCACTTTCAAAAACTGCACTTTAGGGCCAAAAACAGCCATTTTTGGGCTTAAAAAGCCCTAGAACACATTCAAAACGGCCAAACGAAGGGAAACGGTGGCTACTCTGCACGTGCGGCTTGACTTCCCTGTGTCAACGAGCTCTTTGCCGCCCTCTAACTCCATGACATGTCCCGGAAACGGCCCAAAAAGGCCCCCAGAAGCTTCAAATGCCGACAGCCACAAACCAAGAATAGGCCATATCTTTGGCTACATGGCTCAAAATGCGATTCCGAGGGCACCTACTCCACCCGCAACCCCCCACTTTTTGTGGTTTCCACCCCTTAGAATTGCCCAAACGGACGCCTACACCCTCGTACTTAGGCCCACTAGGCTGCGGCAAGCTGCAAGCTCAAGCCCAAACAGGTGGGTGCCCAAATGGGTCAACAGGGTCCAGTAGGGGCAAAAAGATGACTTTTCTCAAAAATGATCCTAGACCATGTGCGACGCTAAAACAAGTGTTTTTGGACCATTTTGAGCTTGTGGTGGCCCATTTTGGTCCTCCGAAAATCCCAAAATGCCTTGAAAAAAGGCTGTTTTGGGACCAGAAATGGGTCAAGAATGGGTCAAAAACGCGTTTTTCCAAAAATCATCCTAGACCATTTGGGGTGCACATACGGGTGAAATGAGCCCATTTTGAGCCCATTTTGGGGCATTTGGCCCCTCAGAAGTCCAACAAAAGCCTTGAAAGTGGGCCTCGTGGTGATGGGGTTCACTTGCAAGCCGATTTCACTTTGTTAAGAGCCATCAATGTGTGAATCATTCTTGATGTCCTTCACCAGTCATAGCTAATGTTCCCTCCCCCACCAGCTCGGTCCCAATATTCGGTCTTGATTAGGGTTAGGGTCACCGAGCTGGTGGAACCAGTCTTGGTTTTATAACCCTTTTTAGGGTCTAGGGTGGACCTACCAGGTTTAGCAGCAGCAGCAGCAAGCAGCAGCAAGCAGCAGCAAGCAGCAAGCAGCAGCACGCGCGAAATGGGTAAAAATCAGAACTCCGTCGTGGTGCTTCAGATTCGGGTGAAATTTTGGTGGATGATACCTATGGGTGTGAAGTACAATCACACAAAGTTTGAGCAAGAAACTCAACGGTGGCGGCCGGGAACGGGATTTGCAAGTGGCGGACCTCACTTTCAAAAACTGCACTTTAGGGCCAAAAACAGCCGTTTTTGGGCTTAAAAAGCCCTAGAACACATTCAAAACGGCCAAACGAAGGGAAACGGTGGCTACTCTGCACGTGCGGCTTGACTTCCCTGTGTCAACGAGCTCTTTGCCGCCCTCTAACTCCATGACATGTCCCGGAAACGGCCCAAAAAGGCCCCCAGAAGCTTCAAATGCCGACAGCCACAAACCAAGAATAGGCCATATCTTTGGCTACATGGCTCAAAATGCGATTCCGAGGGCACCTACTCCACCCGCAACCCCCCACTTTTTGTGGTTTCCACCCCTTAGAATTGCCCAAACGGACGCCTACACCCTCGTACTTAGGCCCACTAGGCTGCGGCAAGCTGCAAGCTCAAGCCCAAACAGGTGGGTGCCCAAATGGGTCAACAGGGTCCAGTAGGGGCAAAAAGATGACTTTTCTCAAAAATGATCCTAGACCATGTGCGACGCTAAAACAAGTGTTTTTGGACCATTTTGAGCTTGTGGTGGCCCATTTTGGTCCTCCCAAAATCCCAAAATGCCTTGAAAATGGGGTGTTTTGGGACCAGAAATGGGTCAAGAATGGGTCAAAAACGCGTTTTTCCAAAAATCATCCTAGACCATTTGGGGTGCACATACGGGTGAAATGAGCCCATTTTGAGCCCATTTTGGGGCATTTTGGCCCCTCAGAAGTCCAACAAAAGCCTTGAAAGTGGGCCTCGTGGTGATGGGGTTCACTTGCAAGCTGATTTCACTTTGTTAAGAGCCATCAATGTGTGAATCATTCTTGATGTCCTTCACCAGTCATAGCTAATGTTCCCTCCCCCACCAGCTCGGTCCCAATATTCGGTCTTGAGTTCTAGGGTTAGGGTTGGCCCTAGGGTTAGGGTCACCGAGCTGGTGGAACCAGTCTTGGTTTTATAACCCTTTTTAGGGTCTAGGGTGGACCTACCAGGTTTAGCAGCAGCAGCAAGCAGCAGCAAGCAGCAAGCAGCAGCACGCGCGAAATGGGTAAAAATCAGAACTCCGTCGTGGTGCTTCAGATTCGGGTGAAATTTTGGTGGATGATACCTATGGGTGTGAAGTACAATCACACAAAGTTTGAGCAAGAAACTCAACGGTGGCGGCCGGGAACGGGATTTGCAAGTGGCGGACCTCACTTTCAAAAACTGCACTTTAGGGCCAAAAACAGCCATTTTTGGGCTTAAAAAGCCCTAGAACACATTCAAAACGGCCAAACGAAGGGAAACGGTGGCTACTCTGCACGTGCGGCTTGACTTCCCTGTGTCAACGAGCTCTTTGCCGCCCTCTAACTCCATGACATGTCCCGGAAACGGCCCAAAAAGGCCCCCAGAAGCTTCAAATGCCGACAGCCACAAACCAAGAATAGGCCATATCTTTGGCTACATGGCTCAAAATGCGATTCCGAGGGCACCTACTCCACCTGCAACCCCCCACTTTTTGTGGTTTCCACCCCTTAGAATTGCCCAAACGGACGCCTACACCCTCGTACTTAGGCCCACTAGGCTGCGGCAAGCTGCAAGCTCAAGCCCAAACAGGTGGGTGCCCAAATGGGTCAACAGGGTCCAGTAGGGGCAAAAAGATGACTTTTCTCAAAAATGATCCTAGACCATGTGCGACGCTAAAACAAGTGTTTTTGGACCATTTTGAGCTTGTGGTGGCCCATTTTGGTCCTCCGAAAATCCCAAAATGCCTTGAAAAAAGGCTGTTTTGGGACCAGAAATGGGTCAAGAATGGGTCAAAAACGCGTTTTTCCAAAAATCATCCTAGACCATTTGGGGTGCACAAACGGGTGAAATGAGCCCATTTTGAGCCCATTTTGGGGCATTTTGGCCCCTCAGAAGTCCAACAAAAGCCTTGAAAGTGGGCCTCGTGGTGATGGGGTTCACTTGCAAGCTGATTTCACTTTGTTAAGAGCCATCAATGTGTGAATCATTCTTGATGTCCTTCACCAGTCATAGCTAATGTTCCCTCCCCCACCAGCTCGGTCCCAATATTCGGTCTTGATTAGGGTTAGGGTCACCGAGCTGGTGGAACCAGTCTTGGTTTTATAACCCTTTTTAGGGTCTAGGGTGGACCTACCAGGTTTAGCAGCAGCAGCAGCAAGCAGCAGCAAGCAGCAGCAAGCAGCAAGCAGCAGCACGCGCGAAATGGGTAAAAATCAGAACTCCGTCGTGGTGCTTCAGATTCGGGTGAAATTTTGGTGGATGATACCTATGGGTGTGAAGTACAATCACACAAAGTTTGAGCAAGAAACTCAACGGTGGCGGCCGGGAACGGGATTTGCAAGTGGCGGACCTCACTTTCAAAAACTGCACTTTAGGGCCAAAAACAGCCATTTTTGGGCTTAAAAAGCCCTAGAACACATTCAAAACGGCCAAACGAAGGGAAACGGTGGCTACTCTGCACGTGCGGCTTGACTTCCCTGTGTCAACGAGCTCTTTGCCGCCCTCTAACTCCATGACATGTCCCGGAAACGGCCCAAAAAGGCCCCCAGAAGCTTCAAATGCCGACAGCCACAAACCAAGAATAGGCCATATCTTTGGCTACATGGCTCAAAATGCGATTCCGAGGGCACCTACTCCACCCGCAACCCCCCACTTTTTGTGGTTTCCACCCCTTAGAATTGCCCAAACGGACGCCTACACCCTCGTACTTAGGCCCACTAGGCTGCGGCAAGCTGCAAGCTCAAGCCCAAACAGGTGGGTGCCCAAATGGGTCAACAGGGTCCAGTAGGGGCAAAAAGATGACTTTTCTCAAAAATGATCCTAGACCATGTGCGACGCTAAAACAAGTGTTTTTGGACCATTTTGAGCTTGTGGTGGCCCATTTTGGTCCTCCCAAAATCCCAAAATGCCTTGAAAATGGGGTGTTTTGGGACCAGAAATGGGTCAAGAATGGGTCAAAAACGCGTTTTTCCAAAAATCATCCTAGACCATTTGGGGTGCACATACGGGTGAAATGAGCCCATTTTGAGCCCATTTTGGGGCATTTTGGCCCCTCAGAAGTCCAACAAAAGCCTTGAAAGTGGGCCTCGTGGTGATGGGGTTCACTTGCAAGCTGATTTCACTTTGTTAAGAGCCATCAATGGGTGAATCATTCTTGATGTCCTTCACCAGTCATAGCTAATGTTCCCTCCCCCACCAGCTCGGTCCCAATATTCGGTCTTGAGTTCTAGGGTTAGGGTTGGCCCTAGGGTTAGGGTCACCGAGCTGGTGGAACCAGTCTTGGTTTTATAACCCTTTTTAGGGTCTAGGGTGGACCTACCAGGTTTAGCAGCAGCAGCAAGCAGCAGCAGCAAGCAGCAGCAAGCAGCAAGCAGCAGCACGCGCGAAATGGGTAAAAATCAGAACTCCGTCGTGGTGCTTCAGATTCGGGTGAAATTTTGGTGGATGATACCTATGGGTGTGAAGTACAATCACACAAAGTTTGAGCAAGAAACTCAACGGTGGCGGCCGGGAACGGGATTTGCAAGTGGCGGACCTCACTTTCAAAAACTGCACTTTAGGGCCAAAAACAGCCATTTTTGGGCTTAAAAAGCCCTAGAACACATTCAAAACGGCCAAACGAAGGGAAACGGTGGCTACTCTGCACGTGCGGCTTGACTTCCCTGTGTCAACGAGCTCTTTGCCGCCCTCTAACTCCATGACATGTCCCGGAAACGGCCCAAAAAGGCCCCCAGAAGCTTCAAATGCCGACAGCCACAAACCAAGAATAGGCCATATCTTTGGCTACATGGCTCAAAATGCGATTCCGAGGGCACCTACTCCACCCGCAACCCCCCACTTTTTGTGGTTTCCACCCCTTAGAATTGCCCAAACGGACGCCTACACCCTCGTACTTAGGCCCACTAGGCTGCGGCAAGCTGCAAGCTCAAGCCCAAACAGGTGGGTGCCCAAATGGGTCAACAGGGTCCAGTAGGGGCAAAAAGATGACTTTTCTCAAAAATGATCCTAGACCATGTGCGACGCTAAAACAAGTGTTTTTGGACCATTTTGAGCTTGTGGTGGCCCATTTTGGTCCTCCGAAAATCCCAAAATGCCTTGAAAATGGGGTGTTTTGGGACCAGAAATGGGTCAAGAATGGGTCAAAAACGCGTTTTTCCAAAAATCATCCTAGACCATTTGGGGTGCACATACGGGTGAAATGAGCCCATTTTGAGCCCATTTTGGGGCATTTTGGCCCCTCAGAAGTCCAACAAAAGCCTTGAAAGTGGGCCTCGTGGTGATGGGGTTCACTTGCAAGCTGATTTCACTTTGTTAAGAGCCATCAATGTGTGAATCATTCTTGATGTCCTTCACCAGTCATAGCTAATGTTCCCTCCCCCACCAGCTCGGTCCCAATATTCGGTCTTGAGTTCTAGGGTTAGGGTTGGCCCTAGGGTTAGGGTCACCGAGCTGGTGGAACCAGTCTTGGTTTTATAACCCTTTTTAGGGTCTAGGGTGGACCTACCAGGTTTAGCAGCAGCAGCAAGCAGCAGCAGCAAGCAGCAGCAAGCAGCAAGCAGCAGCACGCGCGAAATGGGTAAAAATCAGAACTCCGTCGTGGTGCTTCAGATTCGGGTGAAATTTTGGTGGATGATACCTATGGGTGTGAAGTACAATCACACAAAGTTTGAGCAAGAAACTCAACGGTGGCGGCCGGGAACGGGATTTGCAAGTGGCGGACCTCACTTTCAAAAACTGCACTTTAGGGCCAAAAACAGCCATTTTTGGGCTTAAAAAGCCCTAGAACACATTCAAAACGGCCAAACGAAGGGAAACGGTGGCTACTCTGCACGTGCGGCTTGACTTCCCTGTGTCAACGAGCTCTTTGCCGCCCTCTAACTCCATGACATGTCCCGGAAACGGCCCAAAAAGGCCCCCAGAAGCTTCAAATGCCGACAGCCACAAACCAAGAATAGGCCATATCTTTGGCTACATGGCTCAAAATGCGATTCCGAGGGCACCTACTCCACCCGCAACCCCCCACTTTTTGTGGTTTCCACCCCTTAGAATTGCCCAAACGGACGCCTACACCCTCGTACTTAGGCCCACTAGGCTGCGGCAAGCTGCAAGCTCAAGCCCAAACAGGTGGGTGCCCAAATGGGTCAACAGGGTCCAGTAGGGGCAAAAAGATGACTTTTCTCAAAAATGATCCTAGACCATGTGCGACGCTAAAACAAGTGTTTTTGGACCATTTTGAGCTTGTGGTGGCCCATTTTGGTCCTCCGAAAATCCCAAAATGCCTTGAAAATGGGGTGTTTTGGGACCAGAAATGGGTCAAGAATGGGTCAAAAACGCGTTTTTCCAAAAATCATCCTAGACCATTTGGGGTGCACATACGGGTGAAATGAGCCCATTTTGAGCCCATTTTGGGGCATTTTGGCCCCTCAGAAGTCCAACAAAAGCCTTGAAAGTGGGCCTCGTGGTGATGGGGTTCACTTGCAAGCTGATTTCACTTTGTTAAGAGCCATCAATGTGTGAATCATTCTTGATGTCCTTCACCAGTCATAGCTAATGTTCCCTCCCCCACCAGCTCGGTCCCAATATTCGGTCTTGAGTTCTAGGGTTAGGGTTGGCCCTAGGGTTAGGGTCACCGAGCTGGTGGAACCAGTCTTGGTTTTATAACCCTTTTTAGGGTCTAGGGTGGACCTACCAGGTTTAGCAGCAGCAGCAAGCAGCAGCAGCAAGCAGCAGCAAGCAGCAAGCAGCAGCACGCGCGAAATGGGTAAAAATCAGAACTCCGTCGTGGTGCTTCAGATTCGGGTGAAATTTTGGTGGATGATACCTATGGGTGTGAAGTACAATCACACAAAGTTTGAGCAAGAAACTCAACGGTGGCGGCCGGGAACGGGATTTGCAAGTGGCGGACCTCACTTTCAAAAACTGCACTTTAGGGCCAAAAACAGCCATTTTTGGGCTTAAAAAGCCCTAGAACACATTCAAAACGGCCAAACGAAGGGAAACGGTGGCTACTCTGCACGTGCAGCTTGACTTCCCTGTGTCAACGAGCTCTTTGCCGCCCTCTAACTCCATGACATGTCCCGGAAACGGCCCAAAAAGGCCCCCAGAAGCTTCAAATGCCGACAGCCACAAACCAAGAATAGGCCATATCTTTGGCTACATGGCTCAAAATGCGATTCCGAGGGCACCTACTCCACCCGCAACCCCCCACTTTTTGTGGTTTCCACCCCTTAGAATTGCCCAAACGGACGCCTACACCCTCGTACTTAGGCCCACTAGGCTGCGGCAAGCTGCAAGCTCAAGCCCAAACAGGTGGGTGCCCAAATGGGTCAACAGGGTCCAGTAGGGGCAAAAAGATGACTTTTCTCAAAAATGATCCTAGACCATGTGCGACGCTAAAACAAGTGTTTTTGGACCATTTTGAGCTTGTGGTGGCCCATTTTGGTCCTCCGAAAATCCCAAAATGCCTTGAAAAAAGGCTGTTTTGGGACCAGAAATGGGTCAAGAATGGGTCAAAAACGCGTTTTTCCAAAAATCATCCTAGACCATTTGGGGTGCACAAACGGGTGAAATGAGCCCATTTTGAGCCCATTTTGGGGCATTTTGGCCCCTCAGAAGTCCAACAAAAGCCTTGAAAGTGGGCCTCGTGGTGATGGGGTTCACTTGCAAGCTGATTTCACTTTGTTAAGAGCCATCAATGTGTGAATCATTCTTGATGTCCTTCACCAGTCATAGCTAATGTTCCCTCCCCCACCAGCTCGGTCCCAATATTCGGTCTTGAGTTCTAGGGTTAGGGTTGGCCCTAGGGTTAGGGTCACCGAGCTGGTGGAACCAGTCTTGGTTTTATAACCCTTTTTAGGGTCTAGGGTGGACCTACCAGGTTTAGCAGCAGCAGCAAGCAGCAGCAGCAAGCAGCAGCAAGCAGCAAGCAGCAGCACGCGCGAAATGGGTAAAAATCAGAACTCCGTCGTGGTGCTTCAGATTCGGGTGAAATTTTGGTGGATGATACCTATGGGTGTGAAGTACAATCACACAAAGTTTGAGCAAGAAACTCAACGGTGGCGGCCGGGAACGGGATTTGCAAGTGGCGGACCTCACTTTCAAAAACTGCACTTTAGGGCCAAAAACAGCCATTTTTGGGCTTAAAAAGCCCTAGAACGCATTCAAAACGGCCAAACGAAGGGAAACGGTGGCTACTCTGCACGTGCGGCTTGACTTCCCTGTGTCAACGAGCTCTTTGCCGCCCTCTAACTCCATGACATGTCCCGGAAACGGCCCAAAAAGGCCCCCAGAAGCTTCAAATGCCGACAGCCACAAACCAAGAATAGGCCATATCTTTGGCTACATGGCTCAAAATGCGATTCCGAGGGCACCTACTCCACCCGCAACCCCCCACTTTTTGTGGTTTCCACCCCTTAGAATTGCCCAAACGGACGCCTACACCCTCGTACTTAGGCCCACTAGGCTGCGGCAAGCTGCAAGCTCAAGCCCAAACAGGTGGGTGCCCAAATGGGTCAACAGGGTCCAGTAGGGGCAAAAAGATGACTTTTCTCAAAAATGATCCTAGACCATGTGCGACGCTAAAACAAGTGTTTTTGGACCATTTTGAGCTTGTGGTGGCCCATTTTGGTCCTCCGAAAATCCCAAAATGCCTTGAAAATGGGGTGTTTTGGGACCAGAAATGGGTCAAGAATGGGTCAAAAACGCGTTTTTCCAAAAATCATCCTAGACCATTTGGGGTGCACATACGGGTGAAATGAGCCCATTTTGAGCCCATTTTGGCCCCTCAGAAGTCCAACAAAAGCCTTGAAAGTGGGCCTCGTGGTGATGGGGTTCACTTGCAAGCTGATTTCACTTTGTTAAGAGCCATCAATGTGTGAATCATTCTTGATGTCCTTCACCAGTCATAGCTAATGTTCCCTCCCCCACCAGCTCGGTCCCAATATTCGGTCTTGAGTTCTAGGGTTAGGGTTGGCCCTAGGGTTAGGGTCACCGAGCTGGTGGAACCAGTCTTGGTTTTATAACCCTTTTTAGGGTCTAGGGTGGACCTACCAGGTTTAGCAGCAGCAGCAAGCAGCAGCAGCAAGCAGCAGCAAGCAGCAAGCAGCAGCACGCGCGAAATGGGTAAAAATCAGAACTCCGTCGTGGTGCTTCAGATTCGGGTGAAATTTTGGTGGATGATACCTATGGGTGTGAAGTACAATCACACAAAGTTTGAGCAAGAAACTCAACGGTGGCGGCCGGGAACGGGATTTGCAAGTGGCGGACCTCACTTTCAAAAACTGCACTTTAGGGCCAAAAACAGCCATTTTTGGGCTTAAAAAGCCCTAGAACACATTCAAAACGGCCAAACGAAGGGAAACGGTGGCTACTCTGCACGTGCAGCTTGACTTCCCTGTGTCAACGAGCTCTTTGCCGCCCTCTAACTCCATGACATGTCCCGGAAACGGCCCAAAAAGGCCCCCAGAAGCTTCAAATGCCGACAGCCACAAACCAAGAATAGGCCATATCTTTGGCTACATGGCTCAAAATGCGATTCCGAGGGCACCTACTCCACCTGCAACCCCCCACTTTTTGTGGTTTCCACCCCTTAGAATTGCCCAAACGGACGCCTACACCCTCGTACTTAGGCCCACTAGGCTGCGGCAAGCTGCAAGCTCAAGCCCAAACAGGTGGGTGCCCAAATGGGTCAACAGGGTCCAGTAGGGGCAAAAAGATGACTTTTCTCAAAAATGATCCTAGACCATGTGCGACGCTAAAACAAGTGTTTTTGGACCATTTTGAGCTTGTGGTGGCCCATTTTGGTCCTCCGAAAATCCCAAAATGCCTTGAAAAAAGGCTGTTTTGGGACCAGAAATGGGTCAAGAATGGGTCAAAAACGCGTTTTTCCAAAAATCATCCTAGACCATTTGGGGTGCACATACGGGTGAAATGAGCCCATTTTGAGCCCATTTTGGGGCATTTTGGCCCCTCAGAAGTCCAACAAAAGCCTTGAAAGTGGGCCTCGTGGTGATGGGGTTCACTTGCAAGCTGATTTCACTTTGTTAAGAGCCATCAATGTGTGAATCATTCTTGATGTCCTTCACCAGTCATAGCTAATGTTCCCTCCCCCACCAGCTCGGTCCCAATATTCGGTCTTGATTAGGGTTAGGGTCACCGAGCTGGTGGAACCAGTCTTGGTTTTATAACCCTTTTTAGGGTCTAGGGTGGACCTACCAGGTTTAGCAGCAGCAGCAGCAAGCAGCAAGCAGCAGCACGCGCGAAATGGGTAAAAATCAGAACTCCGTCGTGGTGCTTCAGATTCGGGTGAAATTTTGGTGGATGATACCTATGGGTGTGAAGTACAATCACACAAAGTTTGAGCAAGAAACTCAACGGTGGCGGCCGGGAACGGGATTTGCAAGTGGCGGACCTCACTTTCAAAAACTGCACTTTAGGGCCAAAAACAGCCATTTTTGGGCTTAAAAAGCCCTAGAACACATTCAAAACGGCCAAACGAAGGGAAACGGTGGCTACTCTGCACGTGCGGCTTGACTTCCCTGTGTCAACAAGCTCTTTGCCGCCCTCTAACTCCATGACATGTCCCGGAAACGGCCCAAAAAGGCCCCCAGAAGCTTCAAATGCCGACAGCCACAAACCAAGAATAGGCCATATCTTTGGCTACATGGCTCAAAATGCGATTCCGAGGGCACCTACTCCACCCGCAACCCCCCACTTTTTGTGGTTTCCACCCCTTAGAATTGCCCAAACGGACGCCTACACCCTCGTACTTAGGCCCACTAGGCTGCGGCAAGCTGCAAGCTCAAGCCCAAACAGGTGGGTGCCCAAATGGGTCAACAGGGTCCAGTAGGGGAAAAAAGATGACTTTTCTCAAAAATGATCCTAGACCATGTGCGACGCTAAAACAAGTGTTTTTGGACCATTTTGAGCTTGTGGTGGCCCATTTTGGTCCTCCGAAAATCCCAAAATGCCTTGAAAATGGGGTGTTTTGGGACCAGAAATGGGTCAAGAATGGGTCAAAAACGCGTTTTTCCAAAAATCATCCTAGACCATTTGGGGTGCACATACGGGTGAAATGAGCCCATTTTGAGCCCATTTTGGCCCCTCAGAAGTCCAACAAAAGCCTTGAAAGTGGGCCTCGTGGTGATGGGGTTCACTTGCAAGCTGATTTCACTTTGTTAAGAGCCATCAATGTGTGAATCATTCTTGATGTCCTTCACCAGTCATAGCTAATGTTCCCTCCCCCACCAGCTCGGTCCCAATATTCGGTCTTGAGTTCTAGGGTTAGGGTTGGCCCTAGGGTTAGGGTCACCGAGCTGGTGGAACCAGTCTTGGTTTTATAACCCTTTTTAGGGTCTAGGGTGGACCTACCAGGTTTAGCAGCAGCAGCAAGCAGCAGCAGCAAGCAGCAGCAAGCAGCAAGCAGCAGCACGCGCGAAATGGGTAAAAATCAGAACTCCGTCGTGGTGCTTCAGATTCGGGTGAAATTTTGGTGGATGATACCTATGGGTGTGAAGTACAATCACACAAAGTTTGAGCAAGAAACTCAACGGTGGCGGCCGGGAACGGGATTTGCAAGTGGCGGACCTCACTTTCAAAAACTGCACTTTAGGGCCAAAAACAGCCATTTTTGGGCTTAAAAAGCCCTAGAACACATTCAAAACGGCCAAACGAAGGGAAACGGTGGCTACTCTGCACGTGCGGCTTGACTTCCCTGTGTCAACGAGCTCTTTGCCGCCCTCTAACTCCATGACATGTCCCGGAAACGGCCCAAAAAGGCCCCCAGAAGCTTCAAATGCCGACAGCCACAAACCAAGAATAGGCCATATCTTTGGCTACATGGCTCAAAATGCGATTCCGAGGGCACCTACTCCACCCGCAACCCCCCACTTTTTGTGGTTTCCACCCCTTAGAATTGCCCAAACGGACGCCTACACCCTCGTACTTAGGCCCACTAGGCTGCGGCAAGCTGCAAGCTCAAGCCCAAACAGGTGGGTGCCCAAATGGGTCAACAGGGTCCAGTAGGGGCAAAAAGATGACTTTTCTCAAAAATGATCCTAGACCATGTGCGACGCTAAAACAAGTGTTTTTGGACAATTTTGAGCTTGTGGTGGCCCATTTTGGTCCTCCGAAAATCCCAAAATGCCTTGAAAAAAGGCTGTTTTGGGACCAGAAATGGGTCAAGAATGGGTCAAAAACGCGTTTTTCCAAAAATCATCCTAGACCATTTGGGGTGCACATACGGGTGAAATGAGCCCATTTTGAGCCCATTTTGGGGCATTTTGGCCCCTCAGAAGTCCAACAAAAGCCTTGAAAGTGGGCCTCGTGGTGATGGGGTTCATTTGCAAGCTGATTTCACTTTGTTAAGAGCCATCAATGTGTGAATCATTCTTGATGTCCTTCACCAGTCATAGCTAATGTTCCCTCCCCCACCAGCTCGGTCCCAATATTCGGTCTTGATTAGGGTTAGGGTCACCGAGCTGGTGGAACCAGTCTTGGTTTTATAACCCTTTTTAGGGTCTAGGGTGGACCTACCAGGTTTAGCAGCAGCAGCAAGCAGCAGCAGCAAGCAGCAGCAAGCAGCAAGCAGCAGCACGCGCGAAATGGGTAAAAATCAGAACTCCGTCGTGGTGCTTCAGATTCGGGTGAAATTTTGGTGGATGATACCTATGGGTGTGAAGTACAATCACACAAAGTTTGAGCAAGAAACTCAACGGTGGCGGCCGGGAACGGGATTTGCAAGTGGCGGACCTCACTTTCAAAAACTGCACTTTAGGGCCAAAAACAGCCATTTTTGGGCTTAAAAAGCCCTAGAACACATTCAAAACGGCCAAACGAAGGGAAACGGTGGATACTCTGCACGTGCGGCTTGACTTCCCTGTGTCAACAAGCTCTTTGCCGCCCTCTAACTCCATGACATGTCCCGGAAACGGCCCAAAAAGGCCCCCAGAAGCTTCAAATGCCGACAGCCACAAACCAAGAATAGGCCATATCTTTGGCTACATGGCTCAAAATGCGATTCCGAGGGCACCTACTCCACCCGCAACCCCCCACTTTTTGTGGTTTCCACCCCTTAGAATTGCCCAAACGGACGCCTACACCCTCGTACTTAGGCCCACTAGGCTGCGGCAAGCTGCAAGCTCAAGCCCAAACAGGTGGGTGCCCAAATGGGTCAACAGGGTCCAGTAGGGGCAAAAAGATGACTTTTCTCAAAAATGATCCTAGACCATGTGCGACGCTAAAACAAGTGTTTTTGGACCATTTTGAGCTTGTGGTGGCCCATTTTGGTCCTCCGAAAATCCCAAAATGCCTTGAAAATGGGGTGTTTTGGGACCAGAAATGGGTCAAGAATGGGTCAAAAACGCGTTTTTCCAAAAATCATCCTAGACCATTTGGGGTGCACATACGGGTGAAATGAGCCCATTTTGAGCCCATTTTGGCCCCTCAGAAGTCCAACAAAAGCCTTGAAAGTGGGCCTCGTGGTGATGGGGTTCACTTGCAAGCTGATTTCACTTTGTTAAGAGCCATCAATGTGTGAATCATTCTTGATGTCCTTCACCAGTCATAGCTAATGTTCCCTCCCCCACCAGCTCGGTCCCAATATTCGGTCTTGAGTTCTAGGGTTAGGGTTGGCCCTAGGGTTAGGGTCACCGAGCTGGTGGAACCAGTCTTGGTTTTATAACCCTTTTTAGGGTCTAGGGTGGACCTACCAGGTTTAGCAGCAGCAGCAAGCAGCAGCAGCAAGCAGCAGCAAGCAGCAAGCAGCAGCACGCGCGAAATGGGTAAAAATCAGAACTCCGTCGTGGTGCTTCAGATTCGGGTGAAATTTTGGTGGATGATACCTATGGGTGTGAAGTACAATCACACAAAGTTTGAGCAAGAAACTCAACGGTGGCGGCCGGGAACGGGATTTGCAAGTGGCGGACCTCACTTTCAAAAACTGCACTTTAGGGCCAAAAACAGCCATTTTTGGGCTTAAAAAGCCCTAGAACACATTCAAAACGGCCAAACGAAGGGAAACGGTGGCTACTCTGCACGTGCGGCTTGACTTCCCTGTGTCAACGAGCTCTTTGCCGCCCTCTAACTCCATGACATGTCCCGGAAACGGCCCAAAAAGGCCCCCAGAAGCTTCAAATGCCGACAGCCACAAACCAAGAATAGGCCACATCTTTGGCTACATGGCTCAAAATGCGATTCCGAGGGCACCTACTCCACCCGCAACCCCCCACTTTTTGTGGTTTCCACCCCTTAGAATTGCCCAAACGGACGCCTACACCCTCGTACTTAGGCCCACTAGGCTGCGGCAAGCTGCAAGCTCAAGCCCAAACAGGTGGGTGCCCAAATGGGTCAACAGGGTCCAGTAGGGGCAAAAAGATGACTTTTCTCAAAAATGATCCTAGACCATGTGCGACGCTAAAACAAGTGTTTTTGGACCATTTTGAGCTTGTGGTGGCCCATTTTGGTCCTCCGAAAATCCCAAAATGCCTTGAAAAAAGGCTGTTTTGGGACCAGAAATGGGTCAAGAATGGGTCAAAAACGCGTTTTTCCAAAAATCATCCTAGACCATTTGGGGTGCACATACGGGTGAAATGAGCCCATTTTGAGCCCATTTTGGGGCATTTTGGCCCCTCAGAAGTCCAACAAAAGCCTTGAAAGTGGGCCTCGTGGTGATGGGGTTCACTTGCAAGCTGATTTCACTTTGTTAAGAGCCATCAATGTGTGAATCATTCTTGATGTCCTTCACCAGTCATAGCTAATGTTCCCTCCCCCACCAGCTCGGTCCCAATATTCGGTCTTGATTAGGGTTAGGGTCACCGAGCTGGTGGAACCAGTCTTGGTTTTATAACCCTTTTTAGGGTCTAGGGTGGACCTACCAGGTTTAGCAGCAGCAGCAGCAAGCAGCAGCAAGCAGCAGCAAGCAGCAAGCAGCAGCACGCGCGAAATGGGTAAAAATCAGAACTCCGTCGTGGTGCTTCAGATTCGGGTGAAATTTTGGTGGATGATACCTATGGGTGTGAAGTACAATCACACAAAGTTTGAGCAAGAAACTCAACGGTGGCGGCCGGGAACGGGATTTGCAAGTGGCGGACCTCACTTTCAAAAACTGCACTTTAGGGCCAAAAACAGCCATTTTTGGGCTTAAAAAGCCCTAGAACACATTCAAAACGGCCAAACGAAGGGAAACGGTGGCTACTCTGCACGTGCGGCTTGACTTCCCTGTGTCAACGAGCTCTTTGCCGCCCTCTAACTCCATGACATGTCCCGGAAACGGCCCAAAAAGGCCCCCAGAAGCTTCAAATGCCGACAGCCACAAACCAAGAATAGGCCATATCTTTGGCTACATGGCTCAAAATGCGATTCCGAGGGCACCTACTCCACCCGCAACCCCCCACTTTTTGTGGTTTCCACCCCTTAGAATTGCCCAAACGGACGCCTACACCCTCGTACTTAGGCCCACTAGGCTGCGGCAAGCTGCAAGCTCAAGCCCAAACAGGTGGGTGCCCAAATGGGTCAACAGGGTCCAGTAGGGGCAAAAAGATGACTTTTCTCAAAAATGATCCTAGACCATGTGCGACGCTAAAACAAGTGTTTTTGGACCATTTTGAGCTTGTGGTGGCCCATTTTGGTCCTCCGAAAATCCCAAAATGCGTTGAAAATGGGGTGTTTTGGGACCAGAAATGGGTCAAGAATGGGTCAAAAACGCGTTTTTCCAAAAATCATCCTAGACCATTTGGGGTGCACATACGGGTGAAATGAGCCCATTTTGAGCCCATTTTGGGGCATTTTGGCCCCTCAGAAGTCCAACAAAAGCCTTGAAAGTGGGCCTCGTGGTGATGGGGTTCACTTGCAAGCTGATTTCACTTTGTTAAGAGCCATCAATGTGTGAATCATTCTTGATGTCCTTCACCAGTCATAGCTAATGTTCCCTCCCCCACCAGCTCGGTCCCAATATTCGGTCTTGAGTTCTAGGGTTAGGGTTGGCCCTAGGGTTAGGGTCACCGAGCTGGTGGAACCAGTCTTGGTTTTATAACCCTTTTTAGGGTCTAGGGTGGACCTACCAGGTTTAGCAGCAGCAGCAAGCAGCAGCAGCAAGCAGCAGCAAGCAGCAAGCAGCAGCACGCGCGAAATGGGTAAAAATCAGAACTCCGTCGTGGTGCTTCAGATTCGGGTGAAATTTTGGTGGATGATACCTATGGGTGTGAAGTACAATCACACAAAGTTTGAGCAAGAAACTCAACGGTGGCGGCCGGGAACGGGATTTGCAAGTGGCGGACCTCACTTTCAAAAACTGCACTTTAGGGCCAAAAACAGCCATTTTTGGGCTTAAAAAGCCCTAGAACACATTCAAAACGGCCAAACGAAGGGAAACGGTGGCTACTCTGCACGTGCGGCTTGACTTCCCTGTGTCAACGAGCTCTTTGCCGCCCTCTAACTCCATGACATGTCCCGGAAACGGCCCAAAAAGGCCCCCAGAAGCTTCAAATGCCGACAGCCACAAACCAAGAATAGGCCATATCTTTGGCTACATGGCTCAAAATGCGATTCCGAGGGCACCTACTCCACCCGCAACCCCCCACTTTTTGTGGTTTCCACCCCTTAGAATTGCCCAAACGGACGCCTACACCCTCGTACTTAGGCCCACTAGGCTGCGGCAAGCTGCAAGCTCAAGCCCAAACAGGTGGGTGCCCAAATGGGTCAACAGGGTCCAGTAGGGGCAAAAAGATGACTTTTCTCAAAAATGATCCTAGACCATGTGCGACGCTAAAACAAGTGTTTTTGGACCATTTTGAGCTTGTGGTGGCCCATTTTGGTCCTCCGAAAATCCCAAAATGCCTTGAAAATGGGGTGTTTTGGGACCAGAAATGGGTCAAGAATGGGTCAAAAACGCGTTTTTCCAAAAATCATCCTAGACCATTTGGGGTGCACATACGGGTGAAATGAGCCCATTTTGAGCCCATTTTGGGGCATTTTGGCCCCTCAGAAGTCCAACAAAAGCCTTGAAAGTGGGCCTCGTGGTGATGGGGTTCACTTGCAAGCTGATTTCACTTTGTTAAGAGCCATCAATGTGTGAATCATTCTTGATGTCCTTCACCAGTCATAGCTAATGTTCCCTCCCCCACCAGCTCGGTCCCAATATTCGGTCTTGAGTTCTAGGGTTAGGGTTGGCCCTAGGGTTAGGGTCACCGAGCTGGTGGAACCAGTCTTGGTTTTATAACCCTTTTTAGGGTCTAGGGTGGACCTACCAGGTTTAGCAGCAGCAGCAAGCAGCAGCAGCAAGCAGCAGCAAGCAGCAAGCAGCAGCACGCGCGAAATGGGTAAAAATCAGAACTCCGTCGTGGTGCTTCAGATTCGGGTGAAATTTTGGTGGATGATACCTATGGGTGTGAAGTACAATCACACAAAGTTTGAGCAAGAAACTCAACGGTGGCGGCCGGGAACGGGATTTGCAAGTGGCGGACCTCACTTTCAAAAACTGCACTTTAGGGCCAAAAACAGCCATTTTTGGGCTTAAAAAGCCCTAGAACACATTCAAAACGGCCAAACGAAGGGAAACGGTGGCTACTCTGCACGTGCAGCTTGACTTCCCTGTGTCAACGAGCTCTTTGCCGCCCTCTAACTCCATGACATGTCCCGGAAACGGCCCAAAAAGGCCCCCAGAAGCTTCAAATGCCGACAGCCACAAACCAAGAATAGGCCATATCTTTGGCTACATGGCTCAAAATGCGATTCCGAGGGCACCTACTCCACCCGCAACCCCCCACTTTTTGTGGTTTCCACCCCTTAGAATTGCCCAAACGGACGCCTACACCCTCGTACTTAGGCCCACTAGGCTGCGGCAAGCTGCAAGCTCAAGCCCAAACAGGTGGGTGCCCAAATGGGTCAACAGGGTCCAGTAGGGGCAAAAAGATGACTTTTCTCAAAAATGATCCTAGACCATGTGCGACGCTAAAACAAGTGTTTTTGGACCATTTTGAGCTTGTGGTGGCCCATTTTGGTCCTCCGAAAATCCCAAAATGCCTTGAAAATGGGGTGTTTTGGGACCAGAAATGGGTCAAGAATGGGTCAAAAACGCGTTTTTCCAAAAATCATCCTAGACCATTTGGGGTGCACATACGGGTGAAATGAGCCCATTTTGAGCCCATTTTGGGGCATTTTGGCCCCTCAGAAGTCCAACAAAAGCCTTGAAAGTGGGCCTCGTGGTGATGGGGTTCACTTGCAAGCTGATTTCACTTTGTTAAGAGCCATCAATGTGTGAATCATTCTTGATGTCCTTCACCAGTCATAGCTAATGTTCCCTCCCCCACCAGCTCGGTCCCAATATTCGGTCTTGAGTTCTAGGGTTAGGGTTGGCCCTAGGGTTAGGGTCACCGAGCTGGTGGAACCAGTCTTGGTTTTATAACCCTTTTTAGGGTCTAGGGTGGACCTACCAGGTTTAGCAGCAGCAGCAAGCAGCAGCAGCAAGCAGCAGCAAGCAGCAAGCAGCAGCACGCGCGAAATGGGTAAAAATCAGAACTCCGTCGTGGTGCTTCAGATTCGGGTGAAATTTTGGTGGATGATACCTATGGGTGTGAAGTACAATCACACAAAGTTTGAGCAAGAAACTCAACGGTGGCGGCCGGGAACGGGATTTGCAAGTGGCGGACCTCACTTTCAAAAACTGCACTTTAGGGCCAAAAACAGCCATTTTTGGGCTTAAAAAGCCCTAGAACACATTCAAAACGGCCAAACGAAGGGAAACGGTGGCTACTCTGCACGTGCGGCTTGACTTCCCTGTGTCAACAAGCTCTTTGCCGCCCTCTAACTCCATGACATGTCCCGGAAACGGCCCAAAAAGGCCCCCAGAAGCTTCAAATGCCGACAGCCACAAACCAAGAATAGGCCATATCTTTGGCTACATGGCTCAAAATGCGATTCCGAGGGCACCTACTCCACCCGCAACCCCCCACTTTTTGTGGTTTCCACCCCTTAGAATTGCCCAAACGGACGCCTACACCCTCGTACTTAGGCCCACTAGGCTGCGGCAAGCTGCAAGCTCAAGCCCAAACAGGTGGGTGCCCAAATGGGTCAACAGGGTCCAGTAGGGGCAAAAAGATGACTTTTCTCAAAAATGATCCTAGACCATGTGCGACGCTAAAACAAGTGTTTTTGGACCATTTTGAGCTTGTGGTGGCCCATTTTGGTCCTCCGAAAATCCCAAAATGCCTTGAAAATGGGGTGTTTTGGGACCAGAAATGGGTCAAGAATGGGTCAAAAACGCGTTTTTCCAAAAATCATCCTAGACCATTTGGGGTGCACATACGGGTGAAATGAGCCCATTTTGAGCCCATTTTGGGGCATTTTGGCCCCTCAGAAGTCCAACAAAAGCCTTGAAAGTGGGCCTCGTGGTGATGGGGTTCACTTGCAAGCTGGTTTCACTTTGTTAAGAGCCATCAATGTGTGAATCTTTCTTGATGTCCTTCACCAGTCATAGCTAATGTTCCCTCCCCCACCAGCTCGGTCCCAATATTCGGTCTTGAGTTCTAGGGTTAGGGTTGGCCCTAGGGTTAGGGTCACCGAGCTGGTGGAACCAGTCTTGGTTTTATAACCCTTTTTAGGGTCTAGGGTGGACCTACCAGGTTTAGCAGCAGCAGCAAGCAGCAGCAGCAAGCAGCAGCAAGCAGCAAGCAGCAGCACGCGCGAAATGGGTAAAAATCAGAACTCCGTCGTGGTGCTTCAGATTCGGGTGAAATTTTGGTGGATGATACCTATGGGTGTGAAGTACAATCACACAAAGTTTGAGCAAGAAACTCAACGGTGGCGGCCGGGAACGGGATTTGCAAGTGGCGGACCTCACTTTCAAAAACTGCACTTTAGGGCCAAAAACAGCCATTTTTGGGCTTAAAAAGCCCTAGAACACATTCAAAACGGCCAAACGAAGGGAAACAGTGGCTACTCTGCACGTGCGGCTTGACTTCCCTGTGTCAACAAGCTCTTTGCCGCCCTCTAACTCCATGACATGTCCCGGAAACGGCCCAAAAAGGCCCCCAGAAGCTCCAACTGCCGACAGCCACAAACCAAGAATAGGCCATATCTTTGGCTACATGGCTCAAAATGCGATTCCGAGGGCACCTACTCCACCCGCAACCCCCCACTTTTTGTGGTTTCCACCCCTTAGAATTGCCCAAACGGACGCCTACACCCTCGTACTTAGGCCCACTAGGCTGCGGCAAGCTGCAAGCTCAAGCCCAAACAGGTGGGTGCCCAAATGGGTCAACAGGGTCCAGTAGGGGCAAAAAGATGACTTTTCTCAAAAATGATCCTAGACCATGTGCGACGCTAAAACAAGTGTTTTTGGACCATTTTGAGCTTGTGGTGGCCCATTTTGGTCCTCCGAAAATCCCAAAATGCCTTGAAAATGGGGTGTTTTGGGACCAGAAATGGGTCAAGAATGGGTCAAAAACGCGTTTTTCCAAAAATCATCCTAGACCATTTGGGGTGCACATACGGGTGAAATGAGCCCATTTTGAGCCCATTTTGGGGCATTTTGGCCCCTCAGAAGTCCAACAAAAGCCTTGAAAGTGGGCCTCGTGGTGATGGGGTTCACTTGCAAGCTGATTTCACTTTGTTAAGAGCCATCAATGTGTGAATCATTCTTGATGTCCTTCACCAGTCATAGCTAATGTTCCCTCCCCCACCAGCTCGGTCCCAATATTCGGTCTTGAGTTCTAGGGTTAGGGTTGGCCCTAGGGTTAGGGTCACCGAGCTGGTGGAACCAGTCTTGGTTTTATAACCCTTTTTAGGGTCTAGGGTGGACCTACCAGGTTTAGCAGCAGCAGCAAGCAGCAGCAGCAAGCAGCAGCAAGCAGCAAGCAGCAGCACGCGCGAAATGGGTAAAAATCAGAACTCCGTCGTGGTGCTTCAGATTCGGGTGAAATTTTGGTGGATGATACCTATGGGTGTGAAGTACAATCACACAAAGTTTGAGCAAGAAACTCAACGGTGGCGGCCGGGAACGGGATTTGCAAGTGGCGGACCTCACTTTCAAAAACTGCACTTTAGGGCCAAAAACAGCCATTTTTGGGCTTAAAAAGCCCTAGAACACATTCAAAACGGCCAAACGAAGGGAAACAGTGGCTACTCTGCACGTGCGGCTTGACTTCCCTGTGTCAACAAGCTCTTTGCCGCCCTCTAACTCCATGACATGTCCCGGAAACGGCCCAAAAAGGCCCCCAGAAGCTTCAAATGCCGACAGCCACAAACCAAGAATAGGCCATATCTTTGGCTACATGGCTCAAAATGCGATTCCGAGGGCACCTACTCCACCCGCAACCCCCCACTTTTTGTGGTTTCCACCCCTTAGAATTGCCCAAACGGACGCCTACACCCTCGTACTTAGGCCCACTAGGCTGCGGCAAGCTGCAAGCTCAAGCCCAAACAGGTGGGTGCCCAAATGGGTCAACAGGGTCCAGTAGGGGCAAAAAGATGACTTTTCTCAAAAATGATCCTAGACCATGTGCGACGCTAAAACAAGTGTTTTTGGACCATTTTGAGCTTGTGGTGGCCCATTTTGGTCCTCCGAAAATCCCAAAATGCCTTGAAAATGGGGTGTTTTGGGACCAGAAATGGGTCAAGAATGGGTCAAAAACGCGTTTTTCCAAAAATCATCCTAGACCATTTGGGGTGCACATACGGGTGAAATGAGCCCATTTTGAGCCCATTTTGGGGCATTTTGGCCCCTCAGAAGTCCAACAAAAGCCTTGAAAGTGGGCCTCGTGGTGATGGGGTTCACTTGCAAGCTGATTTCACTTTGTTAAGAGCCATCAATGTGTGAATCATTCTTGATGTCCTTCACCAGTCATAGCTAATGTTCCCTCCCCCACCAGCTCGGTCCCAATATTCGGTCTTGAGTTCTAGGGTTAGGGTTGGCCCTAGGGTTAGGGTCACCGAGCTGGTGGAACCAGTCTTGGTTTTATAACCCTTTTTAGGGTCTAGGGTGGACCTACCAGGTTTAGCAGCAGCAGCAAGCAGCAGCAGCAAGCAGCAGCAAGCAGCAAGCAGCAGCACGCGCGAAATGGGTAAAAATCAGAACTCCGTCGTGGTGCTTCAGATTCGGGTGAAATTTTGGTGGATGATACCTATGGGTGTGAAGTACAATCACACAAAGTTTGAGCAAGAAACTCAACGGTGGCGGCCGGGAACGGGATTTGCAAGTGGCGGACCTCACTTTCAAAAACTGCACTTTAGGGCCAAAAACAGCCATTTTTGGGCTTAAAAAGCCCTAGAACACATTCAAAACGGCCAAACGAAGGGAAACGGTGGCTACTCTGCACGTGCGGCTTGACTTCCCTGTGTCAACAAGCTCTTTGCCGCCCTCTAACTCCATGACATGTCCCGGAAACGGCCCAAAAAGGCCCCCAGAAGCTCCAACTGCCGACAGCCACAAACCAAGAATAGGCCATATCTTTGGCTACATGGCTCAAAATGCGATTCCGAGGGCACCTACTCCACCCGCAACCCCCCACTTTTTGTGGTTTCCACCCCTTAGAATTGCCCAAACGGACGCCTACACCCTCGTACTTAGGCCCACTAGGCTGCGGCAAGCTGCAAGCTCAAGCCCAAACAGGTGGGTGCCCAAATGGGTCAACAGGGTCCAGTAGGGGCAAAAAGATGACTTTTCTCAAAAATGATCCTAGACCATGTGCGACGCTAAAACAAGTGTTTTTGGACCATTTTGAGCTTGTGGTGGCCCATTTTGGTCCTCCCAAAATCCCAAAATGCGTTGAAAATGGGGTGTTTTGGGACCAGAAATGGGTCAAGAATGGGTCAAAAACGCGTTTTTCCAAAAATCATCCTAGACCATTTGGGGTGCACATACGGGTGAAATGGGCCCATTTTGAGCCCATTTTGGGGCATTTTGGCCCCTCAGAAGTCCAACAAAAGCCTTGAAAGTGGGCCTCGTGGTGATGGGGTTCACTTGCAAGCTGATTTCACTTTGTTAAGAGCCATCAATGTGTGAATCTTTCTTGATGTCCTTCACCAGTCATAGCTAATGTTCCCTCCCCCACCAGCTCGGTCCCAATATTCGGTCTTGATTAGGGTTAGGGGTTAGGTAGGGGTTAGGAGTTAGGGTTAGGGTCACCGAGCTGGTGGAACCAGTCTTGGTTTTATAACCCTTTTTAGGGTCTAGGGTGGACCTACCAGGTTTAGCAGCAGCAGCAGCAAGCAGCAGCAAGCAGCAGCAAGCAGCAAGCAGCAGCACGCGCGAAATGGGTAAAAATCAGAACTCCGTCGTGGTGCTTCAGATTCGGGTGAAATTTTGGTGGATGATACCTATGGGTGTGAAGTACAATCACACAAAGTTTGAGCAAGAAACTCAACGGTGGCGGCCGGGAACGGGATTCGCAAGTGGCGGACCTCACTTTCAGAAACTGCACTTTAGGGCCAAAAACAGCCATTTTTGGGCCAAAAATGCCCTGGAACACATTCAAAACGGCCAAACGAAGGGAAACGGTGGGTACACTCCACGTGCCGCTTGACTTCCCCGTGTCAACGAGCTCTTTGCGGCCCTCTAACTCCATGATATGCCGCGGAAACGGCCCAAAAAGGCCCCCAGAAGCTCCAACTGCCGACAGCCACAGACCAAGAATAGGCCATATGTTTTTGGCTACATGGCTCAAAATGCGATTCCGAGGGCACCTACTCCACCCGCAACCCCCCACTTTTTGTGGTTTCCACCCCTCAGAATTGCCCAAACGGACGCCTAGACCCCAATAACTAGGCCCACTAGGCTGTGGCAAGCTGCAAGCTCAAGCCCAAACAGGTGGGTACCCAAACGGGTCAACAGGGTCCGAAAGGGGTAAAAATATGACTTTCCGCAAAAATGATCCTAGACCATGTGCGACGCTAAAACAAGTGTTTTTGGACCATTTTGAGCTTGTGGTGGCCCATTTGGGTCCTCCAAAAATCCCAAAATGCCTTGAAAATGGGCTGTTTTGGGACCAAAAATGGGTCAAGAATGGGTCACAAACACATTTTTCCAAAACTCATCCTAGACCATTTGGGGGGCACAAAAGGGTGAAATGAGCCCATTTTGAGCCCATTTTGGGGCATTTTGGCCCCTGAGAAGTCCAAAAAGCCTTGAAAGTGGGCCTCGTGGTGATGGGGTTCAGGTGCATTTCACTTTGTCAAGAGCCATCAATGTGTGAATCATTCTTGATGTCCCTCACCATTCATATCTAATGTTCCCTCCCCCACCAGCTCGGTCCCAATATTCAGTCTTGATTAGGTGTAGGGATAGGAGTAGGCTGAGGGTTGGGGGTGGGTGTTAGAGTCAAGGTTGGGTTTAAGGATAGTGTTGGGGTGCAAATTGGACAAAATTTTCCTTAGGGCACCTTTGGTGTTCATGGAGCATCGGGCGCCTTAGGCGCCCATGGATGCCTGAGGGCAACACCTTTGGCAACTAACTGTTGGCCGAAGGCCCCTAGGGGGGGGGGGGGGGGGGGGCAGGGGTAGTTGGCGTCCTAGGACCCGCGGAGTCGCCCCCCCCGTGTCCTGGGGTATTATGTGATGCGGCAATCATTCGATCACAGACAGGGCATGCATAGAGAGGGATGCACAGAAGAGTGTGCACAGATAGGGGCACGCCATAACAAACATACACACACACTTTGTAGAGAAACCAGAAAAGTAATGCACACACCCACACTCACCCACACAATTACCCGCCCCTTCGCACACACACCAAAATGTCACACATCAACATGATACTTTTTTTGAGCATTTGGCATTTGAGCATTCAGCAGCATGCAATCCATGACTGCGTGAACTGTTGCAGGTACAATGCACGGGACCAGATCAAGGTGAGGAGTGTGAGAGGGTCAACAAGGGGTTCAGGCACAGTGGATCCCTAGCTGCACCCTGACTCTGACCATGTACACACTTGACAACTTTTCTGTGCCGAACTTTAGGCTGCACTACCCACTTCACATCGTGGATGGCTGCCAACTCATCCATGACCAAGAGCGAGTTGTGTGGGTACAAATAAGCAATGGCCACGTAGTAGAACCATTTTCCCTGAGAAGAAAGGGTGAATGACATCATGCCCTCCTTTGCACTTCGAGGGGCAGGTATACCTTCCGTTTGGGGATGAGCACCTCTTGTTTGGGAATCAGCACCATTCGTTTGGAGCAGATGTACCTTGCGTTTGGGGCTATATACCTTTTGTTTGAGCATCACTTGGGGGTTGCCAAGGGGAGCGCTTCCAGTGCGGTCCACAGTGTCCCTTGTTCACGGCCTATCCTCCCACTTTAACCCCTTGTCATCTTTCTCCTTGTCTTTCCACTTAAACACTGTTTTGACTGGCTGGCTTGCCCTCCCTGAATTCATGGGAACCACCAACACGAACTCCTTCGCTGTGTGTTCATACTCCACCACGTTCATATCTTCCCAGCCACCACCAAATCCATGGCCACAGCCAGATTTTATGCCTGGCTCCAGCTCCTCCTTCATAGCCCAGGCCACATCCGGGGCATTAAAACCATGGCCGAACGTGCTCATTGTCAGCAAAACGACCTTCTTGGCCGTGGATGTCGACCATTATGCGCTGCTTCCACAAGGCAACCGCATGCTCTGTCAAGGCACAGAGGAGCACAGCATCCAGCTGTGCTTCAGCCAGAAGGTTGTCAGTCTTACCGCTACTGTTTACTGCCATGTATTCTTGATGCCGACCAATAGCGGGTCTTAGTACCGGGTTGGTAACCGCAAAATCCGCCGCACAACCCAACCAGGCCTCGACCCGAATGGTGCCCTCAATACGACAGAATGTATTACAACTCGCCAGGGGTGGCGGCAAAAGTGAAACATTGGCGGTGGCTGAGGCTTACCACCTCCCAAAAAAAAATCAATCTGGAAAAAAGACAGCCAAACACACACAACCGAAACGACCACATCCCACAAAACGACACATCAAACAGTGCAACCCCAATTCACAGAGGCAAATGGGATGTTTTAGGCAGTCTAAATGGCCAAGATTCCTCTGAAACCCCTCAATTTTGGCACGCCTCAGTGTTTTTCTTCTGCCCTCCGACACCCGATCCAACAGCAGACACACCTTTGCCGGCACTTTGTCCTCAGGAATGACGTAATCCTGCAGTACGGTGCGCACCGGCAGAACAACTTTGTTGACCCACTTGTTCTCAACACCTGGCTGGGGCTGAGGGCTGACCTCACACACAAGCATCGCCAGCCGCAGCAGCATGGCGTGCGCCCCACTCTCAGGGTCCCAGGCTGCCAAAGCCTCCGCCATACAGCGGACCGTGTGCTGAATAACATCCGCGTTTGGCTCAGGTACGCGTACCTGGGCAGCAGGAGATAAGGGGGTCAGGACGCGCACGCACAGGTGACAGACAGGCAAGGGGTTTGCCTGAACAGTAGTATTCGGTAGGATTAACCCTTCAGCAGTTTCGGTAGGTTTCAGTAGGTGTCGGTGGGCTTAGCCCTTGGCAGTTTCGGTAGGTTTCGGTGGGTTTCGGTAGGTTGCGGTGGGCTGAGCCCTTAGTAGTTTCGGTAGGTTTCGGGGTGCGCATGGGTGACAGATAAGGATGGGCATGGACACCGCAACTCAGAAACATGGACCGGGGGACGGATGGGCATGGGTGACACACGGGCATGGGCAACAGGCCACTGTGGGCGGCGAACAGGGATGGGTGACGGATGACAGGGGCGAAGGATAGGCACAGACGACGGCTGGGCACAGGCAACAGATGGGCATGGGTGACCAGACACACGTTGGAACGGAGGAGGGGGGGAGTGTCGGGGGTTTGGACCCGGGGAGGGGGGGGGTGACCCACCTCCTTGCCAACAGGACTAACCATATTTGGTGCCGAAAAAATTTTTTTGCATAACAAAAGGGGATACTTGGTTGACCCGACCCTCGTTCTTGTCAACAAAGGTCACAGTGCGAAGGCAAACTCAAAGCAATAAATTTGTGGCAAAATTTGTGTCCACAATGAGACAGTGTCAATTCATGACAGTCCGTTTTCACAGAGACATACCATTCAATGTGAACAGCTCACTCACACCCTGAACATGACCCTGAGGAACACACAGAACATCGGCGCCGAAGAAATTTTTTTCGGGTGACTAGGAAGGGGAGGAGGGGGAGGGGGTGGACCCGGGGGGGGGGGGGGTGCTCCTCCTTACATTTTTTTGTTCTAATGCGTGTCTGTGGGTGACAGACGGCCACAGACGATGGATGGGCACTGGCGATGGATGGGCAGGACGTGGCACAGACATGAGCAACAGACGGACACGAGCTACGCACGAAATGCAACAGACACAATTGGGCGACACATGGACATAAACATGGACGATGTAGAACAGGATAGGAAAGGACAGGGCGACGGACGGACACAGGCAACAGACAGTTATGGGCGGCGGACAGGGGACCAGCGACAGACAGTGTTGACCGGAAAGGGTTTGGCGTTTCTGTTGCCTGGGATTGTCTATAGCCAAGTACGTAGCCCATGCCTGTGCCCATGCCCATGTCCGGCCACCGTCGACCGCCTGTGCCGCTCCATCGACTGTGTCCATCTGTGTGCCCCAAATGTCTGTGCCCGTCTTTCATGCCCACCCTTACCAGTGTGCCCATTCCATATTTTGTACATTATATCTACAACTTCAGAAGTATGATTTGAGAGACTCTCATCGTTGCCCAGACCGCTGACCCACCGTCCTCGCATAGAAGGGGCAAAAGAATTGGGTGTCAACTACAGATGGTGCCTCTCCCCATGAGACCACTCCCGCTAGCTATGGGATTGGTGGGCAACATTGATGTCGGTTGGAACATACAGGGGCAACTGGTTCTGACAACCCCAATACAATAAACATTTTGGTTGTCATTTTGGTAAAAAAAAAAAGTGCAAATTCGAAAGAAATTTATGAGCATTGATTTCTCACCCACCTTGTCTTCTCTCCTCTGTGGGAAACCACAATACGGCAAAGGGTCTGTAGCCACTCTTGGTCCCCTCCGCTTTTGGAGACCCTGATACAGCAGGGGTTGTGTCGCCACTTTGTGTCTGGTTGCAACGCTCTTGTTTGAGCCTTCCTTTTCAGTCCTCTCCGCTCTGGTTGGCCCCAACACAGCAGGGGACATGAATTGAATTCTGAGCACTTTCACAACAGACATGTGGGGGGAAACCAAAAAATTTACCCCTTGAGCTGGGCATCCGAAAAAATTTCCGGCGCCATTGGCGCCATGACCCCCAAACCACAATCTCTTAAACGGAGGTGCGGGAGGGGCGGCGCAGGGGCAGGGGAAGGGGGCATACAAAGACTGGGCCCAGCCGCATCCCCCCCCCCACCCCCGAGGCGGTGGAGGGCATTTTGGACCTTCAACAAAAGCTGGTATGTTCAAGCACGAGCACCTGAGTAATGTATTTGGCTGCCATGTAGAGGGCACCTTCATGCAAGATGTTATACGTCAGAAAATCATCGCAGTGATGGTACGAGTACTGCTTTTCGGGCGTGGCGTCATCCTGCGGTAACATTTCCTGAGTAAACACAGGAAGCGCATCTGACAACGGCCGCCGTGGGCCAGGCGCATGGCCACAATAACAAGGGCCTGGGAAGGCACAGGTCCGGGGCCATCAACCCCAGGCGGCAATGGTGGGGTGGGTACAATCCGGGGTGCACCGCAGTGACAGTGGGCACACCCACTTCTCTGCGATCTGGCGTTGCGCTTCCCTGCCCTGCCCCCACCCCCAGGACTTTGACATGGGAGTTTTGAGCAACGGCTGCATTTTGGCAGGTTCGCATGCCAAACTGGTCGGGGGAAAGGCGCGGGTACTGCAATGTGCCCAGGCCTCCGCAACGTGTTCGAAATGGTGTCGGCGGCCCCTCGTCACACAGCGTTTTGCAATGCAGGTGTGCTGACGCCCTTTCATGTCAGATGGACCTGTGGCACTCGTTTTATCCGCCCAATCGAGCTCCCTGGGACACCACGTCCGCCTTCACCTCCCTTGGACAGCAAACACACAAACCAAATTGCCATTCTTTCAGGATGGCAATGAACATAAAGATGGTCGATCAGTGTTCAACTGACCAATCTGAGGGAGAAACTGTGGGCCGCACCGTGAAAGACTTGTGATGGGCTGTTGGACAGGACCGGAATCCTTTCGGGGATGGCTGGAAGTGGCCATGTGTAGTGAACTGGGGGCTGCTTCCCTTGTACTGTGTGCACGTGACCAAATGGCGACCCACTAGTGAGGGAGTACCCCCCTCCCCGTTTCTTGATCCACATCGATCAACAAACAGGTCACAGAAGGGACACGCCAGCCACATATTTCTGCGCGGTCTCTCCCTGAGTGCGCTGCCTCTCATTGACTTCTTTTCCAGTTCTATTGGGCGGTCTGCATTGTCCCTGTCTGCCCTGGCGCCGAGCTAACCCCGCGGTACAGTGCTCCTCTTGCCCGCTTCGCATTTTCGATTGAGTGTTTCAAGGCATTCCACCCCTTCGTGCTTTACATTTCCCAGCGCAACAAAAGACACAAAAAAATGTGACTGCAAGGCGGGGTGCTCCAAGAACGGCTGGTTGGGTGGCGCACAGCACAAACGGTGTCCAGTGCCATGTCTTTTGCGTGGCCTGCTTTTGTCGCTCGAGATCGTTTGCATCGATCGGGGGCAGGGGAGGAGAAGCGCAATTTCGTGCGTTAGAGTGGAATGTTAGTCCCACCGCACACCTTTGCAGCACCACTACCCCTATGGTGTCTGGTAGGCTTCACACGCAGTCGTTTACATGTTCGAGTCGCTCCCTATTCATGCACTGCAGGCACAATTCTATTCCAACTCCAGCATAGCCCACAAACTGCAGCTGCAGTCGTGTTCTCCGAATTCACGACAGTGTATTGATGGGTGGGCTGATCGTTACGCAAAAGAACAAGCAACTCAATCATAAAAATGCAAAAAGCGGCAGTGCCTGACAGCCTCCCGTGCACAGCGTATGGTTTGTTGCCGCTATCCACTTTTTTGGTCATGTGCACCCGGCAAACGAGGGTGAGTCATGTGAATGTGCACCTTGGTGATCTGTGACATGCACTTGTAACTTGATGCCGATGACTCGAAAGGCAGACTCTACAACGTTGCACGGGATTTTGGCACGTCAAAACTTCGACTTGTTCAAGCCTTTGCAAGTCCCCCCTCTTTGTGTGCAAGCGCCTTGTCAGACATACTTGTGGAGCGTGCCAGGGAAGTGCACAGGGATGAGGATATGGGGAAGAGCAATGAACTCGCTGGATCCCGCTGGATTTCAGTATCCACGGGCATCCCTTGCGGATGCATGAGAACTAGTCGGCCTAACGCCCCCCCCCCCCAAAATGATGGGTACTTGGCAGAAAAACAGAAGTTTGGAAACAAGTCCTGGAAATGGGTTTGGGGGGGGGGGGCAACTACCCCCCGCCCCCCTTGTCCCCCCCCCCAATGTCAGGCCGGTCCCCCCTATGAGGGGGAGGGGGGGCGGACGGTCACCAAGTGACGGTCCCCCCCAACTCCAGTTCCAGGGCAACCCAAAGAAAAATTTCTTCGGCGCCTTCGGCGCCTAGTGTTCCCTATGCTTTTTGGGCCAAGTGACGGTCCTCCCCCAATGGGGGGGGGGGGTACAAACTTCTAAGTTTTTTGTGCTTATCTTCAGGGCTATGCTTGAGTTGGCAACAGTGGAATGGAATCGTGCCTCCAGCGCATGAAGAGGGAACGACTCGCAATGCACTGAAGTCCGAGCGGAAGCGACCTATTCCGGCAGTCAGACAGACAAGGCGTCCTGTCTGCAAGTCTCATCCCCGTACACGAGACCAGCAGCGCGAAAGAGCACGCCGGATGGTTCCGGAGAGCATGCAATGGGCACACCTTATCCACCCCATGAACGGTCACACAGGGCTGTGGCATGGCAACTGCTTGGTCGCCAGGGGCCACCACGATGAGCTGGGTGTCAGGGCCAGCAAATCTAGAGTACGCCTCCGGAGTCAACGTGACTTCCTGCGAGCCCAACAGCACGACCATGTCATACTTTTTGGGGGTCTGCCCATAAAGGTTTGGCCACATTTCGGACGTGGTCACCACCAGTTGACACTTCGCAGCCAGGCTCCTGTCGAGAAGAGGTCTTGGAGGTTAACTGTTGGTCAGCAGCAAAGACCGGGGCGCAGCGGGAGGCAGCGGGAGGCAGCGGTCCCAGCCAGAGATGCATCGGAATGGTCCACCCTTGCGTGGGCCAACCACCGGCTCAGTACTTGCAGTCTTACTCAGCCTTTGTGGAAAAACCCCCGCCAATACGGCATTTGTATCTGACAAGGACCGTCAAACGGTTGGTGCCAAACCCCCTCCAACCGCCTTCGTAACCGCTGCTGACGAGCCCCGGTCTGGACCTCTTTCCCTTCCAATGCACCCGTGGGTCCAGCTGCTCTGGGAGTTGGCAGAAGCAATACGGAATGGCTGCGATGGTCGATGCGAACGCTGGCAAGCTCCTGGCCTCAAGTAACAGCATCGTGCGGACCGACCTGCATTCCACCGGCTGCAAACCGTCCAGCGCCACACCGGGGGACTGGGCTTTGCTGGCCCCCAAACAAAAGGAAACGAAGTTGAAACTCCCCAAGAGGAGAGCACAGTCGTCGTTTCAGGCATCATCGTCGGCATCGCCACGGGGTGGCTACTACTTCTGACCCGCGACCGCCTTCATTCTGCCGCCAAGGCAGAACCGTCGCGGACCAAACGACAAACGCCACCGAATGCCGTTGTCCCGTACCGTTTGGTGCACAACCCCCTCACACAAGCCCAAAGCGCTGACAGGCAACAACCCAGCGCAAAACAGCGGGTTCCACAGTCCAGACAATCACTAACGGCCGATGACACCCCTGGTGCGGATGCGTCAGTTTTGGGGGGGACGGGGGGGGGGTGCGTCGGTCTGGGGGGGGGGGGGGCTTTGGTATGCAGGAGGCGGGTGTGTCGGTCTTAGGGGGTAGTGCGTCGGTCTGAGGGGTGTTTGCGTCCGTGTGAGGGGGGCGGGGGGGCGGTGCGTGGGGTGAGGCCGACGGTTGAACACCGATCATGGCCTGTCCAATCGTCCACCGGGCCTAAGGCGGTGAGGAGGCCCATGTGACAAGGCTACCTCTACCTCTGGCACACCGCTGTACTTTTGAGTTTCAGGCATGGCGGCGTCCAAGATTTCTGTTTTTTTGGGGGGACCGATGGCTGACCGGTGCTGAGCAGTCGCCGGGGCGTCCCCGTTTCGGTCGCGGAGGACGGCTTCGGGGATGTTGACGCAGCGAGCACATTCACTTCCGGTTGAGGAGATGGGGATTCGCAGTCAGGCGAGGGTGGGTGGCATGCAGAGAAACGGAGGCGGGCAGTCCAGTGACAATCTTTGGCGGGCACGGCGCGGCGGATCGCGTGCCATCGAGTGGCAGTCGAGTGACGGCAAAAGTGACGACAAAAGAGTGCTACACCCGGAAGTGCCAACCAGCACACTGACTCACCCTTTATAGCAACCCCTCTCCCCCCCACGCAATGGCCTTGCCATTTTTAACATCTTGATTCACAGGCATTCAATATTCAACAGACATCCACTGGACATCCGTTGTATCCGCATGGGACTGCGGGTGTCCGGGTCCAGTGTGTATGTGACCTGCTTTTTGTTATTTTTTGACTGTCCGGTACCATCGATGGCTGTTCGAGACTGTTCCGGGGCTTCAGACCCAAGGTCTGAGACAATACATTGTCGGCCCTACCCCCTGCCCTGACCTGCTTTTGCGGTTTGGGGCCGTTGTTCTTTGTGGGGGATGGGGGAGAAGAGGCGCCCTTGGGGGACTTAGTGGGGGAATGTTTGCCCGGCGCGCGCCTGGCGCATGCCCGGCACGCTACCTTTGTATTAAGCATCCTACTCTAGCCCCAAGTTAATCCTCACCTAGGGAAGTTCCCCAAGTTGAACGCACTAGACCGCAAACCTTCCGTGCAAAGCACGTTGCATAAGCTGACATATGAGAATTCAACAACACAAAATGTCACTTCCAACACTTCCAACCAGCATCATAAACCGGGTGCAAAGGACGGGCCAGGTTCTTAGACACAGTGAGAAGGTACTCCAGATTGTTTGGTAAGCGGGGGCACAAACAGGCACGGGTGGGGAATGGTCAAAAGAGATGCGCGGCGCGCTAATACTCCCCCAGTGGGATGTTCGCCTCCCTGTCACATTCCATGACTCCCTCCATTCCCCTGCCGTCGCCAGCCGAGGCGTCACATGCAATCAGTCCCATTGCTCACCATTGCCCGGTGCTCACAGGGGGAAGGGGTGCCTCTGAGCGAAACGAGCGCGAGAACCAATTGCCAATTGCCCCCCCCAAAAAAGGCCGCTCTCAGCGGCCCCTGTCGACGGCCTCCCCGAGATGCCACATGACGCGGCACTCACACCTGAGATCCGTTTTGGGGTGCTTCCGAGGCCCGCATTTGTGGCCCACAAACAAGTGCCCCAGCGTGAACGGCATGTCCGGGCGCCCCACACGACGCCGGACCCGCGCGTAGACACCGACGGCTGCAGATGCATCCGCAGCCACCACCAGCACCCGCTTGTCGCTCGCCTGTCCCGCCGCCTCTTCGTCGACTGCAAACGCCTGCGCCACCGCCTGCGCGACGGTCCCCAACACGGCGCTCGATGGTTCCGCAGTCCCCGTCACCATCACGTGTCCTTTGCCAAGCGCCTTTTCGATCTGCGCCCCAGCCTCGCGAGAAATTTCCAACGCCTTCTTCCGCATTTCCTCCGCGACTTTGGCCCGCTTCCGCGCAGCGATCTCCTCCTCCAGCGCCGCCTGCTCCTCCGCGGTTGTCATTGGGGTGTCCTGCGGGGCCGGAGGGGGCTTTGGGGCAGAGGTCGGGGCAGGGGGATGGTGGATGCTTTTGTGCACCTTCCAGTTGGCCTTAAAGCATCCCTGGGAGCAGAAGAAGCCGGTTGCTCGCTGCGACTCTTTGCAGATTGGGCACTGGAACTGGGGATTCGGCTTGCCACAGCCCTCGCACTCACGTGACTTCACCATCGACCAACGCAAAAAAGTGGCCTGAGACATGGAGCATAGATGCTGAAGTGCGCGGGGCACCAGGACAGGGCACACAGCAGCAATGGTCGGATCGACGGAATGCCCCCCCCCAAGGCATGCCAGTCAACAGTCCCAAAAACAGTGAAGCAACGAAGGTGTCCTCCTCTTCGTTGCGGTGTTGCACTATCACTTGGCCCATGGGCGACACCACGTGGGGCTTGTGCCATCAGCTTCGGACACTACAACAAGGTGCCGTCAGACCCATTGAACCCAAAGCGGCCGGTTGGCCTTCCTACTGCTTTTGACTGTTCTCCAGTAGCGCAGGCTGCAGGCATGGCACTCATTCAGCCTTACCCTTTGGCATTGGCTAGTGTCAGCGATGGGGGGTGGAACAACAGTGAACAGCCACAACGTCAGGTTTGGAGCACCTGGCATGATCCTGACCTCATGCCAGATGAGAGTGTGCGGGGAGAGGGGGGCGGAGGGGATGGAGGGTGGTTAGTATTAGTCTGTCTTCTGATGCCAATGGCCACTGCACCTTGTGCTGCAAGATCCAAAGCTTGTTGCGGAGCTCGAGGATGTGGTACTGTCCAGAGATTCTGAAGAGGGGTCACTGGAGGCAGCAGAAGGGATGGCAGTCAGACCCAATGGGGGAATCCTTGCACTGCGCGCTACTTTTAGACTAGGTCCTCCCTAAAGAACCCCCAGGCACACCCCTTCCAAATGCTCCTAAATTTAGGTCACGCAAACTACCTTGGCGAAGGACAAATGCAAGCTACCTTCCCTTCACAGAAGACATCATGCAAAATGCGGAAAGCCACACACATATCCTGTTTTCTGTTCAATTGTCAACTAAGTACAAAATCAGAATGCTCCGGAGTGGCGGCATTTGAAAGCTCACTCACCCTACCAGCTAGTGCCAAAGCCTCGTATGTGTCCACCTCATCCTCAATTGGACCAGGGGGCAAAATGGCTTGCAGGAGGGAATCCACGTCAACCTCCGGTTTCCACTTGTGGTACAACCACGCATCCTCATCAGCAGGGATGCGGCCTCGCATAGGGCATTCGACTGTGGCCAGGCAAAAACCGGGGAGTCCGTCACACCAACTCAAGGGCTCACACCAAAGTGTGGGAGTTCATGGTGGAGATGAGCAAAAAAGTGTGAAAAGGGGTGGAAATGGGTGAAAGTGGGTGGAAATCCAAAAATGCCATATCCCCAATGTGGAAGAAACATCAAAACCTACGCTAGGGGCAACACTGATGCCCCTAGTACCACAAAGCATCTCCAGTACGGCTTAAGGCGCCCCCTATGCAGTAAACTTTGTGTGCATGGCCAAAATGTTGCACTGCGTGCATAATGCGCACGCAGAGGCCGGGATACTCAACCAAGAATACCTGTCACCTGGCTAGTTGCACAGCTAAGCAGCAAAGCCCATGTACCTGCGGCTCACTTGGAAATGTGAAGTTGGGGCTCAGTTGGGGCTAAAACGGCTCATTTGGGGCTAAGTGGTGTTTTTCAAGGGGTTTAATGTGAAAAGTTGTGGCTTTCGGGGGTGGGTTGGGGTTTTGGAATGTCCCCAAAGGGATACCAATCCCTAGTCCAAGAGGATTTGACCGGGGGGGTTTCTTTTTTTCGACGGCTCAGTTGACTGAGCACCCCGACTGAGCCGTCACTGAGCCGTCACTGAGCCGGCTCACTTAGCTCTCACTTAGCTCTCACTGAGCGCTCAGTGAGCGCTCAGTGAGAGCTAATTGGGGGCTCACTCAGGGCTCACCTAACATGCACGGGCACAAAACTTCCATCATACGCACTTACTTGGTCCTTTGTCGCAATGCACGTTCCACAATCCTCCTCACCATGTTCTCTCTCCCCTTCCTCTCCCGCCGGGCACGTGACCAAGTCGTGCACCGTCGTTGGAACCACCTTTGCTTGGTCACAGCCCTACTCTCCACCTCCCAACCTTCCTTGCGGAGGTTATCATCTAGTGTGTGGTTATCCACCACACACTGCAAGCCCGACCTATCGTTCAGCAAGCTGACCCCCCCACTATTCCTAAGCAGCCGTTTCAGTCGCACATGGCTACCCTCCAATGCAAAGCAACTAAACTTTGCAATGGTCCCCCACCGTGCAACATATGCATACATGTGGTCAACCCACATGTGCGTCCACAAGGTCTTCCCCCATCCCAGGTCAAGGTGCCTTGCCCCCATGGTCAGTTGGCGTTGTAGCAAGGCACGTTGCTCTGCACCACTCAGAAAGTCGTCCTTCCAGGCCACCTCGGCCATGGCCGCAAACGCCTCCCACCACTCCGTGCACACATCAACCCATGGCCTGCCCCCCACTTGATGGTTCCCGATCACCGGTGCAACCAGCTGCAACAGTGGGCCCCACAGCCGGGCCTTGACAAAGTGCGCAGCAGCCCCCAACTCAATGCGCACTTGTCCTTTGGCATTTGCCTTGTCCGCCCCCCACTTTCCAGGCCGCACCGTGCGGGCCACTTTCCGTGCCCCGTTTAGAACCCCCTACACCATGGTGGCCGCACTCTTCCTAGATACTCCTCCATGGGTCACGAGCACCCGCACAATTCCATTGACCCCCGCAATGGCAACACGCATGACTCCATGCGCACCGAAGTGAGGAACACGGCGGTCTGCCGGGATGTCACGAAACACCCCGGTCAGACGTACATGGCCCTTGATTCCTTCCAGGGCAACCTCTTGTCCCCCGAACTTGCGCAAAACCGTTTCACGGTTTGCGCCGCAGCAGTGGCACACCATGGCCCCGGAGCTCTTCTTGGTGAAGCCGTCCCCGCCGGCCAGCATGATGTGGGCCTTGCCATGGGCCCGGACGAAGAATAGGGGGCTGCGCACCACCCCATCCGCATGCGGCAGTTGCAGGGCCGTAGCAGCGCGGAGCTGAGTATCGAAGTCACACTCCGATTGCATGCTGTACACCGTGGCCCACATCTCGCTACCCTCGAACGACCACCAGCTATCAAGCTGTGTGGGCCCACAACCCGGTGCAGCCACTGCACAGTGCACGTAGGCCGGATTCCACCGGTTGGTGCCGTCAACGCCGATGGTCACCCAGGTGTTGCGCTGTGCGCCCGGTTGCAAGGCTTCCGGTGTGCGTACGGCTCGCGCTTCATACAGCAGGGCTAGCCGCTCAGCAATATTGCAGTACGCCCCTTGCATTTCATACTCCCCTTCAAGGACACAAACCAGCTGGCTAGCAGGTTGGCTGAGGTGCTTCAGCCACGGGGCCACGTCGGCCCAGCTAACGGTGCTGTCCAGGTCGGGCAGCAGGTAGGCCATGTTGCGGCGCGACATCTGTGAACTACGCATCTGCCACAGCACGTGCAAGGCCTCCGACTTTTGTCGGGATTGGTGTCCGTGGGCCGGCTATAGTCCTCAGAGACTAGCAGAATGCTACCATCGGGTTGCAGCTCGGCCCGATATTCCTCACATAGGGAGGCCGCCACCGCGGCCTCCAGATGCTCAATCCGGGTTGCGCGCTGGCGCTGCGTCCCCAACAGGGAAAAGGGACGTTTAGGTGGCATTTTGTGTAGCACCTGTGGTATAGGTGTAGTGCCACATGCAGTCCCCGTGCTTGCGGCACAATTATCTCTGTTCATATCTCTTTGCTATCCCCCCCACCTGTTTCCCCTTGATTGTTGTCCCTTTGTAGCCCTCCCCCCCCTTGCCCCTACAGGATTCACACTCTTTGTCGGGGTGGGGTAATGGGGTTGCACCAGGGTGTTTGTCCCATCCCCCCCCCCCCAGGGATGCCGCCAGGGTGTTTGTCCCATCATACCCCCCCCCCCGGGGATGCCGCCAGGGTGTTTGTCCCATCATACCCCCCCCCCCCCCCCCCCCGGCAGTGTCTCATCCTTCCCCGTCATCTCCACTCCCATTGCCCCCTCTGATGCCCCCTCCCCCCGGTTGATGCCGTAATATGCGCTGCAGAACCCCCCCCCAACAGCCATGGCACACACCCTGTTTTCAGTCCCTGGTGGTAGGTGGCACCTCCCCGCCGCACCCCCTGCCCACAACCACTAGTTTGTGGCGGCCAACAATTGGAGGGCCCAGCCATCCACCCGACTGAGAGCTCACTGAGCCGTTTGGCGCGCTCACGGCGGCTACCACAACGCCGCAGTTCCAGGGAGAGAACCCGGACTGCCAACCACGGGTTCTGGCTCCCAGCCAGGCTGCTGAGCAGCCGCCACCACCTCCGACCGATACCGGCGGTCGGCGTTCTGCAGGCGGGATGCCACTTCCGTCTCCACCTTCGGCAGGCTGTCCACGCTCAGGTCCGGCATCGTGGTTGTTCGAGCCAGCCCCGCAATGGTCTGCAGCTGCTGGCACGACGACTTGGCGTCGGCCATCAGCCGCGTGGCCAAGTGGGCGTACTCCAACAGTCCCGATGCCAGGAATTGCATGGACTGCGCGCTGTAGGTGGCGGCGGGTGCAGCCGGAACCCCTGACTGGGACGGGGATGCAGACCCCGGCCCAGATTCAGGGGGCTTGAAGCCCTTGGACCGCTGCAGCACCTCCAGGCGTGCCTCACTGGCAGCCCGTTGGCGCTCAGAGTCCACGAGCTGGGCCTGCAGGTCGTCCCGCTGCCGCTTGACCGTGTCCAGCTCCTCCTTGAGACGGGAGGCTGCTTCCGCTGCCAGACGGGCAGCATCCCGCTCCTGGCGGAACTGGTCACGGTCACGGCATGCCTCCCGGTACACAGTCATGGGCACGGTGCCCGGAGATCCAATCTCACGAAGGGGGCTCCCGAGAGCCGCCTTTTGTGGTGCGGCTGCATTTCCCTTGCCCGCCAGCTTTTGGGGGGGGGGGGGGGGTGCTGTCCTTGGCTGCCCGCTTTTTCCCTTTCTGAGGCCCACTGCGGGAACTCCGGTCACTCCGGCCGCTTGCACTGCGGGCCCCATCACTCCTCCCCCCCTCAGTCACCTCCCCATCACTGACCACCTGTGGGTCGATGGCGTCCCCCCCCCAAAGCGCTGGCACGGAAGGTGGCGACGTGGCCGCGCATGGCGTGCCAAGCCTCCGAGAAAAACCCCTCCCCCTGCACTTCCCATGACGCCACCTGCTTAAAAGCAATGGAGCCAGCGCGGGCCAGCAACCCCCCCTCCTCCATCCCCCTCGCACTCGTTGGCCTCTACCGCCCCCCTAACCACCCGGAGCCCCAAGTCGCACAAGGACTCATCAGACTCAAGGTCATGAGCCGGGAGTTCATGTGAGAACACCGGGGCAGCCAGGGAGATATAGGGGGGAGGGGAGGCGGCACCGCTGAGGAACACGGACTCCTTGGTCCTGTACAGAGCTGGGGTGGTGTAGTCGGGCACCACATGGCACCACTCGGGAATGATGGGACAAGCCGAAAGGCTTTCCCACCATTCCCCTGACACCACCCCGACCCCGAAAGGCAGGGCCTCAAGGAGTCCCTTCTTGGGTGCAACATGGCTGACACCAAGATCTGCAATCCAGCCGTGCTGCAGATCTTTGGTGTCATGAACCCGTGTCCCGAACTCGTGGGGGGTACCGATCAGCTTTCCTGAGGACTGCTGACACAAATCTTGGACAGCAGCCACAGGAAAGCGGAAGCGTACGGCACGAATAGCTGGATGCACCAGGCGCAACATTTGGTTGCACCGGTGCATCCAGCTCTTTCCAAGAAGGGTCACATCGGACACGGTGATGTGGACCACTTCTGGGGAAGGGGCAGGGAGCTGCTGGGCCCACAGCTTCAAAGGCTCCAGGTCCGTCGAAGGCACCCCCGGGTACGCTGCCTCTGTGAAAGCGGTAGGTACCCGGGGGCGACTAAGGAAAGACGTGAGAGCCTTTGAAGCCGCTGGTTCCAGGCCTGGGGCGACATTAGACATGGTGTGAAAGAGAGGACCTATGGGAGCGAGAAGGAATGGATGGGTAGGCGGATAGGGGGGCGGAGGAGAGGCGGAAAGGGGGGGGAACCCTCTGAGTGAGCCCCCAATTAGCTCTCACTGAGCGCTCACTGAGCCATTTGGCGCGCTCAATGAGCGCTCAGTGAGAGCTAAGTGAGCTGGCTCAGTGACGGCTTAGTGACGGCTCAGTCGGGCGCTCAGTCAACTGAGCCGTCGCCAAAAAAAGTACCCCCCCCCCCTTGAACCTTGACCAAGTGAGTATCTAAAACTTCTAAAAACATTAAACGCACATTACCTAGCATGCAAAAAGCACAACAAACAAGCACAAAGACATCGCAATGCACAACTGAGCCCCAAATGAGCCCCAACTTCACATTTCCACTTAGCCACCAGTGAGCCGCAGGTACACACATGAGAACGACAGAACTGCCTTCAACTTGGTACACCACCGTCCCTATGAACAAACCACTCAGCCTTGTAAAGTCCGCTTGCTTCGAGTGTTTCAATGCCCGTGGCTTCGCTCTTGGAGGCGGCGATGAGGTGTCCCTTGACTCGGAGCGCGGGGAACGCGTTGTCCGTGGCCTCTTGGGTGATGGGGACCGCGAATAGGGTGAAGGGGAGGGCGGTGGTGATTCTGAGCGTGGATGCGACACACTTGTTGATGGCGAGCGAGATCAGTGATGTGGTGGGGATGAAGGCCGTACCACAAACTCCTCAAGGTCCTCAAGGTCCTCAAGGTGGCTTCTACTATGCGTGCTGCAGCTTGAATCCCGGCTTGAAGCACGGCTTGAACCCCGGCTTGAAGCCCGGATTGGACCCCGGCTTGAACCTCGGCTTGAACCCTGGCTTGGAGCCCAGCTTGAACACCGGCTTGAACCCCGGCGTGAACCCCGGCTGGAACCCCGGCCAGAAACCTGGCTTGAACCCCGGCTGGAACCCGGCCGGCTCGAAACCCTGCTTGAATCCTGGCTTAAGGGGATTCCGGTGGTTCCTGGTGAGCCCACCAATGCAAGCCTCATCAATGGTTCATATTGTTTTTTTTTGGGGGGGGGGTTCATATTGCTACTTTTTTTGTTCCGTTCGAAACCATCGACAAGTGTTTGAGATTATTCGGCGCTTCAGACACTTGGTCTGAGACAATACACTACCATTCCTTGATACCCACCCGCCCTCCCTGCAGAGAGGAGGCATAAGGTTGTGGGATAGCTCGGTGATGTGTTGTGTGCGCTCCCCACGGGCTACTCCTGCCTTGTGGCTGGAAAAAGGGGGTCCTTGTGTCATCAAAGGTTCATATTGTTTACCGTAATTATTGCTTACGGGTCGTGCCATCCATGTACTCTATGATCCTTTCTATGCACATTGCACAGCTAGAAAGGTTCATAATGCTTGTTGCTCCACCTTTCCAACCTTTCCACGGTGGGCCCTATGCTCTGCCTGTGTGTCATGCCACTATACTCACATCCTGTCTCTCCCTACCTCCCTCCTCCTTCTGCTGTGTGTCTCTCGACGAATGGGCGCTAACTTACACGCGATAGGTGCTTGCACCTTTTCTCATTCGTGGAGTTGTGTGACTCGTTGTGCCCCAACGTCCATGGGAAAGAAACTTTCAGACGGTGCACCGGAACCCCCTAAGTGTAAATCTGAGCCCACTCCGTGCGCTGTCGATGTTGGCATGGGCGCTAAGCCCCGTTGTGCACAAGAGGGGGAGCATTGACTACGGGGGAATCTTTGCACTACGCGCGCCACTTTTAGACTATGTTCCCCCCGAAGAGCCCCCAAGCACACCCCTTGGAAACGCCCTTAGAATTAGGTGACCCAAACTGCCCCAGCGCAAGAAAGTTGCAAACCACCTTCCCTTCACATAACACACATCATGCACATCTGGAAAGGCCATGAACAGCGCATTGGTCGCCACCCTCAAGAACACACAATTGTCTTTTTGGTCCATTGTCAACTAAGTACACATTGAGAATACGCACCTTGTGTGCACAACATCACACAGTTGCAGAATTAAAGAAATGTCACTTTGTCACATGTGTGTGTGTGTCAATGCAATCCGTACAATATTGCAGTTCACACTTGTCACACATGGACATCTTTTCACGGTCAAACTTGGTGCAACAAAGGGCACATACATCCCCATCATCACCCACAACTTCCTCATCATCATTGTCCTCCTGTGTAGGTGCGGTCCATACATGTGCAGGTACGTGTTCCCATGGACCATATGGAGGGTACCGTACCTGTCTTCGAATCAAAAATTGCTGTAAATGCAAGAGTACACGCACGTACTCATGCAACTCCGTACCGGATCCCCTCCATATGTTCCTTACGATGCCCCAGTGCGACATGCGTGCAAACAAGTGCTCAATGTGTGCCCTATAGAAACCATGAACATCGTTGTACTCCTTTTGCCGCTCGGTCAACGTCTTTCGACCGATAAATGGCCATGCCACATGGAGGCGCCCCTTGTATGCAGCATCCATGGAGCCAATCTCATAATCAATATAATGCCCCTTGCTCCTTTCGGCCCTTCGCGATCCCAAATGAGAACATCCGCCGATGTCCCCGGGGCCAACGGACAAATCCAAACGATGTTGCCCAAGCTGTCAATGGCAACCGTAACTTTGTATACGCACCCGGCGTATTTAGGATTAAACAAGACATCACAAAGGATGCCTCCGATGGACGCAATGGGCATGCTATCCACGTAGGGCGGAAATGCTACGTCACCCCTGCATTCTTGGGGGTCCCCAAGAAAGGGGAACAAAATCAGAAGTCAAAACCTACGCCAGGGGTCACCATGATGCACCACGCGACAAAGCGTGGATTCAAAGATTGTCCCGGTTTCCTCAATAGCACCGGAAGGTTGGGGCCCAAAAGAGGGCGGAAATGCTACGTCACCCCTGCATTCTCGGGGGTCCCCAACAAAGGGGAACAAAATCACACGTCAAAACCTACGTTACGGGTCACCATGATGCCCCTAGGGGCCCCTAGTATCTCAAAGTATGGGTCTCTAGTACGGCTAGACGCCCAAATAGTTGCACTGCGCGCACACTGCGCTTAAGGCTCCCCCTACAACCACATTACAATGCACTCTCCGAAGGAGTGAAACCTAATTTGGGTTGTTTCGGCGCGTGTGCACAGATGGGCTGTTGTTTGAGATTGGGCTCAAGCGCCTATGGCATGAGGGCATAGTGAGGGAGGTGCTTGGTGTGTCAACACATGTCACCGTGGCGCTCGCCCTTCATCCTACACCTTTGGGTACACAAAAACCCGGAAAATTGCCTATAAAATTTTCAATGTTGCTGGCAAAAATAGCGTGGCATTTTGCTAGGAGATTTCCCTGGGGGTGTCCATGTCGTAAGTGTCGCCAAAGCCTACACAAACTGCGAGTAAAATTATGAGCACTTATGACGGGTCGTCTTGAAGGCAGCTGCCCGGCTTGAATCCCGGCTTGAAGCTTGACTTGGACCCCGACTTGAATCCTAGCTTCAACTCCGGCTTAAAGCCTGGCTTGAACCCCGGCTTGGAGCCCGGCTTGAATCCCGGCTTGAAGCTTGACTTGGACCCCGACTTGAATCCTAGCTTCAACTCCGGCTTAAAGCCTGGCTTGAACCCCGGCTTGGAGCCCGGCTTGAACACCGGCTTGAACACCGGCTTGAGGCCTGGCTTGAACCCCGCCTTGAAGCCCAGCTTGAACCCCACCTTGAACCCCAATTTGAAGCGCCGCTTGAAGCTCGACTTGAGGCTTGGCTTGAAGCCCAACTTGAACCCTGTGTTGAAGCCCAGTTGGAAGCGCAGCTTGAAGCGGGGCTTGTAGCCCACCTTGAACCCCGGCTTGAATCCCGGATTGAATCCCGGCTTGAAGCCTGGGTTGAAGCCCTGCTTGAAGCACAACGGCTTGAACCCCGGTTTGAAGCCAGGCTTGAACACCAACTTGAAGCCCGGCTTGTAACCGTGCTTGAAGCCTGGCTTGAAGCCCGGCCTGAACCACGCGCTTGAAGCGTGGCTTGAAGCCCGGCTTGAAACCCAGCTTGGACATGGGCTTGAAGCGCGGCTTGAAGCCCAGCTTTGAGCCTAGGTTGAAGCTCAGCTGAAACCAAGCCTTGAAGCCCGGCTTGAACTCCGGCTTGAACCCTGGGTTGAAGCGCGGCTTGAATAGGTTGCTCATCCTGCATAGGCCTGCATAGGTTGCTCGTCAAATGACTAGGGAGTCGCAAGCTCGGGCATCGCAGCCTCCAGGTTGCAAGGACATGCCGCCAGGCCACCCCCGTGGCTGCACCCGCACAGGAGTAGCGGTGGCGCACAGCAACATTGGGGGGGACCCACGCTCCTTGACTTGACTGCCAAGTGGCACAGGTGGTGCCACCATGAAAGCTGGGTCCCACGCTGCTGCCTGGGTGCGATCAGGGAAGTTGGAGGGGTCTGAGGGCGTGCTAAGCTGTTCCCTGCCCTGAGGACCTACCAGGGATGGCTCCGGGTTGCGGCACTACAGCCCATTCCTCCTGCGGGCCTTGAAGGCACACTACCGGACTGGCCCCTCCTGTGAGGGGTGTTGGGGGGGATTTCCTGCTTTCAGCCACGCTTATGTTTGCAACTTCCCTCTCTTCCCTGACAACAACACTGGATTTCCAACAGTGGCTTTGAATCAGATGAGTGAGACCTGTTGAGAGGGGCTCCGTGCAGGCGCTCCCCTCAGCATGTGCATTGCACACGTGCAAATGACATGGTGGCAAGTAAGTCACTGCCATTGGCAAACCGATGCAGACCACAAATTTCTGATTGAAAACTGTGAATCCGAGCCGCAAAGATGACGCCTGCAAAACGTGAATTGGAATACTGGTTGCTGGGGCTGTCGTGTGCGAGAGTCGGAGTGCGGCCTTTACTGAGACACAGGACCGACCGACGCCGTCTTAACTGGGTCCACTTAGGTCACACACACACACGCACGGATGACGCAAAGCGACCAAAGCCCAGAACCAGCAAGAACAGGACAGGCACAGGCACTGGTCGTGAGTAGATTCTCGTCACACACACACACACACACACACACACACACACACACAAACTGGGGAGCAGGGAGAGTATGCGAAGAGGACCAATGCGCAGAGACCTGCACAACACCAAGCTCAGAAACACTGCATGTCAGTATCGGTGTGTACCCTTCATCAACCAGCATCCAGATCCCTATGAGTGATGCAGGACTTCCATAAACCTCCCAGTCTGCGAGCCTTTCCTTCGGCTCGGGTTAAAGGTCAGATTAGCTCTTACACAAAGGAGGAGGCATATGCTGTGCTGTGGGAGATCCCATTCAGCTTGCAGCATGCAGATCACGCCCAGCAATGCAGAACCAAAGGCCTGCACAACTCATTGCTCTCTGCTTCTTCAAATTTGTTACTTGTTGCCAACGCGCGGGAGTGCAATGGGGTATGGGGTATCTAGGAGCTCTGCAACTCCTTCATAAGAAGGTGTCAGCGTGACAAGGACTGCATATTGAAAACATCGGGCATCCAATTCTGCAAAATATTGATGACACAGACAGCCATGCAGTCGCTGCCGGGCTCTGACTCTCAACTGTAGATGCAACAAGAGACATCACCTGACCCATTGAAACACAGCAAAAAAAAAATGAAGGTTTGATTGGGGCAAAGCGCAATAGCGTTGTAGTAGCATTGAACCATACACCCACTTGAGCCCGAATGGGTCTTGTGCCCTCGGGTGCTGATACTCACGAACACAATAACGGCACCCACATCTCCGACCAACATCTCTGAAATCTCCAGCATCCCCCTCCCGAAAAGACCGTGAATTTTAAGACGGTGTGGCATCCCACCCAAATGTGCACCCCAGCGGGACCGCATTGCACTACCCTGGAAACTAGGTCACATGAGACCTGACGGTCGTTCACGCCTTGGGAAAACGAGGGGCATTTCTGGGGAGGCGCTGGGAATCTTGCATTTTACAGCAAAAAGTGAACTGCATCAAGGTGCTCACCCTGATGCGGGACATCTGAATGGAGGTGACGCGACAAGCGTGAAGCAGCAAACGGATGGAAGTCAGTGGAGACCAAGTGTAAGGGTCAGTCCGAGTGCAGGGAAAATTATCAGGGCAATGGACATGCACTTCAAACTGCCATATTCATCCAAAAAAACAGATGCACAACTGGAAATGCTGCGTGATCCTGGCCTTTGCCTCTAACATCACAGCAGGACACTTTTGCGCCCGCAACCCTGTCGGTTGTAATTCTAAACAAGGCATGGGCAGCCAAACTGACTTCGACTGCCTTAAACCCCTTAAAAACACGGACCCAGGAGCTGGTTGTCGGCAAGCACTGGTGCACACACTCACCGTCGTCTGTCTGTCTTGGCACCCGGCACCCAGTAAAATCTGGCAATCGACACTGCCCTCCTCAGCAGCGACAGCAATAGAATCATGGATCTATGCCCATGAAAGTTTAAGGAAACGTGTACGGTCTCAGGGTTTGGCTAACAACTGCTGCGCCATCTGCCCCCTGAACAGGAACACATGCAAGCTGGCAGAGAAGATGCAGTGCATCAGGCATGGCCAAAAGTAAGTGTGCCACGCAGGTTGTGCACACAATCTTGCTCAAGGGCCGGGGGGGGGGGGGGGGCAGCACTGGGAGCAACAAACATGTCTTGGCAAAAGGCATATGCAAGCAGCACTGAGAACCAATATTTCGCATCAGTTCAAGGCTGCACTGGGAGGCAAGTAAGCTGGGGCCAAAAGGTTTGAGTACCACAATGGGCCGAAAAATGCTCCTCCCTTGAGGCATCACCTCCCTCTGCAGAACCGCTCCAATAAAAGTACAAGAGCCTGGTAAACCAGCCCTGGGGTGTGCTGTGCTGAATCACGCGGGAATGATCCAACCAACACGTCCTGTGTTTCCTTGTTGACCCTGGACCATTGCGCCCTAGAGTGCTTCGCCGCGTTCCCTGAATCCCCTACCCCTACCCTGGCTTCCAGTGCTAGGAAGCTTCGGGCCTCCCAGTCGCTGCCGGCCTGATTTCATAGGTGACACTGACACCACTTGAAGGTGCGGGGGAACTCCCAAAGGAAGTGCCAACAAAAGGCAAATGAGGGCCCCACTATGTGTTCAGCCACACTCATGTGGGATGTCTCCAAAGGGGAGACTGGAGGTGGAGCCAACCGCCAGCGGAGGTCCAACAGCATTGCAAGTGGAGATGAGCACGTCCCTGGGTGTGAAGCAGAGACAATGGCAGGCATTATGCTGGCATAATTGCCATCAATTCAGTCCCTTGTACCACATGATGAACTGCTTGAAAGAGACTTCTCCATTTGGGGACAGCTGCAGAAGGTATTGAGTGTTCTCGGGCGAGAAATGGAACTGCAGGGTCCCCAGTAGTGGAACGACTTCATCCATTGTCAGCTGTAATGAAAAGGTGGATTGTGGCGGGTGTACATGCGGCTGGTGAAATGCATACAGCTTCAGATGGCCCAACTCCAGCACCTGCAAATCTGATTCCCTCTTGACACTACTGCTGATAAGTGGGGCTTGGCGGCACCCGGTCCCAGTGCAGTGACTCTAGCGGGAACCATCACCTTTGGTTGTCCACCAATGGCTACACATCACACAACACACTACAAAGCAGTCATCGCACTTCAGACGCTGCTGGGGATCACGGCAATTAGGCGGGGAGATAAGGGAAGACTATGTCTCGATAACACTACATCCCAGAACACTATGCTCCCGGAAAGGAGCAGAACCTTACAGGGTGTGATGCCTGCCACTTGCTTGAATCCCTCCCACTGCCCGTGGAACCAAATCACGCAGATTCCTAAGCCCCCCGCCTCCCTCCCTCGTCCAATGCCCAGAGGCATAGTGTCTCGCGGAGATATAGCATTCCTGGGTCACAGTGTTCCAGAGGCTTGGTGCTCCAAGACACCGTGCTCCTGGGCGATAGTGCTCTCGGTCGCCTGTTTGCAGACTAGAAAACCGCAAGACATGAGTAGAAGAAATATTCTTAAACACGCAGGTCAATGGGGTGGGGCTCCATGACATGCCATTTACCTCACTTTTGAAGCCAAAAGTTCTCAAAGGAAACCCAAAAGACTTTGCCCAACCACAGCGTTTCTGGCCCATTTTGAGCCTCCGGTGACACACTTGAGCCCCTAGAAAGTCCCATTAAGGGTGCAGGGGCCCTGAATTCTTGGTGCCCTTTGCAGCAAGCACCTTATGCTAGGGGCAGGCCACGGGGCAGGTTTCAGGGCAGGTGCCAGGACTGCAATATGTGCAAGGGGAACACTTCCTGCATGTCGCAGGCATCACAGGGAAAGGGAAATTGGTTTTAGTGTACACTGTCCAAGAAATTTACAACGGAACAAAAAAATTCCGTGCATGGTATGGCGGGGACCTCTTGGGGACTGTAGGTCACCTCCTCAACCTGCCAATAGTTGTAGTGGCCACTGCGGACTTGGTCGGAGAATCCGCGAGGGACGGAGAATCACGAGGGACAGTACTAAAATGCGGGAAACTTCGAGGGTCTGTTGTACTAGACGCCGCTACCACAGCCTCAAAAGCGGTCTTCTCTACAGCATTGCATTGGGCAACATGCAAGACATTGTTGCAAGTGGGGAGCATGGGTACTTGTAGATGGGCCTTCCATCACCCCAGCTCGAGGGGCCATGCCTAAGCGTGGGAGTCTATCACCCCAACTTGAGGGGCCCCCAACGTGGAGAAAAGCATTGTGAACCGATTGTCCTCAATAGCACCAGAAAGTTAACGAATCCAAGGAGGTAGCAGAGAGGAAGAAAAAGTGGCTACCTAACCCCGGCCCCGGGCCCAAAAAATGGGCGGAATGGCTACATAAACCCTGCCTTCTCGGGGGTCCGCAATGCAAAGCGTGGGAACAAAATCAGAAAGGGCTACCTGACCACTATGATCTTGTGGGCCCATACTACATTGGGTGCGGAATCAAGTGCACCATTTGTGAAAGAAAGAGGCCCAGAGAGGAAAATGTAGCAACGAAATAGGAGAAAAAAAGATGTGTGGGGGGCAAACGGTATGCAGAAAATGTGTGCATGTATGTGGCACTATTTGGCCTGTATTCTTGGGATAATTACCCAAACTGCGTGCCACAGGGCGCGCCGCAGGGGAAGCGCTCCCAAGGATGCATGCAGCGTCCCCTAAATGTGTAGTTGAAGACACCTGATTTCCCAAAAGGCCTGAAAATGGGCCATTTCGGGACCAACAGTACATTGATTTCACTAAGAGTTTGATATCCAGCATTCTCAGAAAATGATGTTTCCGAAAAAGTATATAGCATACCCATACCTTTGGGACAGCTAGCTCCAGAAATTTCCCAACAACATCCAAACCTCCATTCATCCCCCCCCTAATGCTGGCATACATACCCCTCTCCCCTTATGTCCAACTAGCCACCACCACCACCACCAACAAGAAGCACTTCTACTTTCTGTTTCGACCATTACTTCCTTCCAATATTGTGGCGCCATAATTGACAACAAGCATCTCACAGACACGAGAAAGCGCCCTGAAGTGTTTCCACAAATAACACCAAGTGCCCACAAATGTGTACAAGTGTTTACATAAATGAGAACAAGTGGCCAAAAGTTTCCTTGAATCTCAACGCGCTTACACAAGCTACAACAAAAACGCGTGACTGTCATTATGTTTCCCAGGCTCCGCATGTGTCCACAAGCATCAACAAACACTAACACATGTCACAGAAATGTCAACACTTGTCAGTTGCGCCATGTGCAGCTGGATTTCCTACTTACCAACGTTATGAATTCGGCCACCCCACTTCACTCACCGTCCCACACATCCCGAGCAGATGTCGGGGGTTAGCATGTACCTGGAGACTACAGAATCTAAAATGGAAATTTAGTTGCAGATACCCGCAGACATTGTGACGCTTGTGTGCAATTTTGTGACGTGTGTGTGTGCACGTGTGTTCACATTTGTGACACTTATTGACAGCTGTGGACACTTGTGGACAAGTATTCACTAATTGACACTTCTGGACACTCATTGACATGAAGACACTTTTGGACACGCATTACCTTCTTGACAGACACTTATTGACAATGGAATCGAAAGCCTGTTGTCGTTGTCAAATCATTGTTGGTAATCCCCATCGATGTTGGAGACAGCGAGAAGGAGCAGCGCAGGAAACGAGGCTGTTGCACTCATTGTGCTGCTACTCAAGAAATGGAAGGCTTTGACCTTCTTAGCGACAACCAAGAGAGGTCATCAACAAAAGCAGGCTGGAGACAGTTGCACATGGGCTCCCAAGGCTGCTCATGGTGTCCCAATGTCAACACAAGTCCAATATCGAATGCTTAACAGACTGTCAGCACCTGTCTCAAGGCCTAGACTGGTTCCTGGCTCATCCAGACCCTTCCAGGGGAAACGGTTTTTCTGGCGAAGGCAGAGCAATACCACGCCATTCCCGTCAAGGTCATGTCGGTTAAAGAGGTCCACAATTTGGTTGAACTCCTCCAATGTCATCTTCATCAGTGAGAGGTCCTCCGGAGTGACTCCATCACGCACCGGTTTGATCTGATAGCAGCGGACAGGCAGTCGCAGGAGCAGTATCGATTGGGCCTTGTGGGTTGCATGGTTTGAGATTAATCACTCCGTCGGTCAAATACGGCGCGCAGAAGGACAGGCGCCATTGGCCCTTTACGCCCTCTTCCTTAGCCCTCCTCCACATAATGCTTTGACTCTCTGGCAATGCCGCGTGCTTCTGCGACGCAAACCCACCACAGGCCGCAGGATGAGGGTGTGGCATGCAGCTGTGTCTGAGTGATAACATGAAGGCGTGGCATCGCTGTGTCTGGGTAGCAGCAGAGTAATGTTGTGCGCGCACAAACATACGTCGCGGATGAAGTCTGCCACACGAAATTGGCTGGACCATCGGGGGTTGCGTGCATTGGTTTGTGGCGCCACAGTTCCGGGCATCGCAGTTCCGGCCTCTTGGAGGAGTGGTTGGGCCGTGGGCTGCAGACCCAGACATTGACACACGGCATTGCACCGGTGGGTGTCCAGGAACTTTTGGATGCCCTGCATACCCATGTTTCCCATCCCCCATGGCCCGTCGCCCTCACCATTATCGTCCGCGCTGTGGATCTGAGGATCTGTGTAGACGTCGCCAACGCCCTACAGAAGAGATGCCAGTCGGCCGGAAAGTGGTTGAATAAAGCTGTAACATCATGAGGAGTCACTGTACAGGCACACCCCGCCTACCCCCCCGCCCCTTGCCCAAGCACACTGAAAGTCAGGAAAACGACGGTCAGACGGGTCCCCGTGCTCGGACAAGGCGGTGCTTGCGCGCGATGCGCGGTACCAAAAGGATGTACAAAGCGAAAACCTGCCCATACCTCACCCTAACCACAACGTGCGCCAGAACACAATATACGGGCAAATTTCAGCATGTCGGTATGAGCAGAAGGAACGACGACAAGCATAATGCAGCCCCCTGTTCCCTCTATAATCGTCACACAACCACGTCACGTTACATTTCTGATCACACAGAAACCGCAGTCAGAGAAAACCAGGCAAACGGCGGTCCGACGGGGTCTCCTGCTTGACAAGCCAGTGCTTGCGCAAGGGAGGAGGGGTACGTGAGAGCACGTGCGAACAAGAAGACAGCCCAGAATAGATTCCCCCTTCCGACATGCCTGCGCTAGTTATTCCCACAGTGCCCCACCATTGACAGAAGTCCTCAGACAGATCAGCTTCGAGCCGAAACAGGCTGTAACGCCTGCAATGCCTCATACACTTCACATGCTCCAGTGGCAACTTGACAGGAATCTCCCCTGCCCTCTCAACAACTCTCTCCAATCTCTCAACCACCCTCCATAGACAGTTTCTCCAACCGTCAACAACACCGCACACATCCACCAACCCTCACCTTCCCTGAACAGCTCTCTCCAACCCTCACCAACCCTTCCAACGCTTCCGATGTGGTCTGTTTATCCTCAACCCAGCGCTGGCACATTTTGGGACAGAATAGAACACAGCAGTATGGACAGTTCCCAGCGTGGAGCAGAACCTGTATATCAACCACCATAAAGCGGTGCCCGGTAAATTCCCAGGAGAAATGAGAGAAGGCCTGCGGGGTGTTTCGGTTCAAAGGATGAACGAAACCCCAATTGTTGTTGTGCTTGACGTAATTCTCAGGATTGATGTACGGCTCTGCAGCCAATTTCTGCAGTGAATTGAAGGAGTGCAACCCACCACCACGCAAGCATACTCTAATTATCGGAGGAAGCAGAACTAAAGGCCAAATAGCAAAGCTGGTAGGCAGCGGCACAAGACAAATAAATTTTGTATGAACAGAAAAGACAAATGAACGGGTGGTCGGTTGCAGTGCAGGACAACCAGTGCTTTTGTCTGTTGTGTAATTTGCTTTTGTTGATCGGGGCGCTTGTATCTATCAGGGGTAGGGTAGGAGAAGCGCAGTTTTTTGCGGATCAGAGTAGAATGCTGGTCCCAGTGCTCACCATGGCAGCATACTGCTACCGTGGCGTCCCCTCCCCTGCACATGCAGGCATTTCTGGACTGTGAAATTCTGCCCTGATGTAGGACGTGCAACACCAGGGCCAGAGGTCACCATGCTGCCTCAGAGGGGGGAAGGGGGTTTACGCGAGCGGCCAATATTTGGTGCTTAGGGAAACAAATGCGCTTGATCTAACAACCTCTCTTCGAGGTGATTTTTTGGCTGCTGGCCAACCTCCTTCCCCATCATGGGGCGGACCCACCCCTAAGCAGACCCTGATGTGAAGCTGGTGATTTGCAGGCACTCTAGATCCTATTTGGCGCACATCTGCTAGTCTTGCATGTATACACCTGCAAAGTGTGTTCTGGGCTGGTTTTTTGACCTGGAATTACACCTCCCCCATGGCCCATCCCGACCCATGTACCCTCGTTGTAACTGTGTGCACACTATTCCATTGTCCCTTGCTGTATGGGATACCGGACAACAAAAAGCAATCCCACACATCCAAAACCAGGGTGTGTGGAATGGACGGAACTGCACACAATCAAGGCAGGGGGGACGAAATGAACCGAACTACACATCTCTAAAACAAAGGGGCACGGATCGGACGCAAACACATGCGATCAAAGCAAGGTGACATGATGGAACGGGCGGAAACACAAACAATCAAAACGACGAGGCACGGACCGAATGGAAGCAAACCCAACGTTCACCAACAAGCAGGTGGGTGCCGACGTTGGGCGTAACTTGGACTCTAAACACCAAACCCTACCTCAGGATGGGCAACATGTAACGGATTGAAAATGAAAAGCGCCAAGCCACTTCTGATTTTTTCCCCGCTCTTGTCGTTGGGGACCCCCGAGAATGCAGGGGTTACGCAGGAATTCCGCCCTCTTCTGGGCCCCGGAGAAGTCAGGGGTGAGGCAGCCATTTCCAATTTTTTCCTCGCGCTTGGCGTTGGGGACCGCCGAGAATGCAGGGGTTACGTAGCAATTGTGCCCTCTTCTAGGCCCCCGAGAAGGCAAACATTTGTGAGCGGAACAAATCAACAGCCGCTTAGACACAAGCACACGCATGGGCGTGAAATGGCACACCGGGCAGCACATCAACGCTCTGAGTCAATGGTACAGCCAATACCTGTTGGTTGGCGGGAAGGCCATCTATGAATCGGTGAATCACCCATGCCTCCAAGAATGACACACATTTGGGAGGCTTCTGCTGATTAAAGGCGTCGGCAACAGCCCTGCAATGCTCCTGCATTTCAACGTCCACATAATATTGCTCGTGCCCTCTCTGCGCATCCCAGTGACGCTCCTGGAATGAGCGTACGAAATGCTACTTCTGGCTGTGGAAATCACAGCTGGGACCTCATGCAACTGTAGCTGCCATGCCCAACCACCGGTTTACCTCCACCTCAACTTCGAGGTTTGACCACAAGCACCGCGCTGTCAGTGGCTTTCTGCCATGGCCCTGCCCATGCACATTTTCAAGCGACCGGAAGTATCTTGGCTGCAGTTTGCAGCCACAGCTCACAGAAAAACAAGAAGTACCGCTCTTTCATGGCCATTGCATGTTTTATTGCAATTATCTGGAGGATCCTACACTGTGGAACTCATTCGACCAAAATGCCCCAAGAGGTGCACTGCGTTTCTGGGGACGTTATCTGGTGGCAAGCAGCGAGTAGATCCCAAGATCGACAATTTCCACTACAAGGAGAGAACAAGGAGGCCGGGCATACCTTGACATACTTGGCCACGCAGGCCTGTTTGCCAGCGGGCCTCGACAAATCCAACATTCGCAATGCAACCCGCAGATTGCCCTCTGCTATGGGTTGCTGCCAGTCAATCAAGACCTCTATTTCTTGCTCCATCCAAGTTTTCGTCGCCCAATCGTACCACTGCCTGAATTCATAATCAATGCAACTGAATTCGCAATCCGTGCCACCACAACAGCATGTTCAAAGGGAAGGGGCCGCACTGCATTGCAAGCTCCCCATGTGGCGTCTTTAATGGGTGACAATTGGCTGAACGGCCGGTGAAGAATTGAAATGGAAACTGGACATTTTCGCCAGGTCGCCAAAGAATCTAAAGCAGCTGCCTTGTGCCTGTTGCCTCGTGTCTCGTGCATCGCCCTGTGCCTCGTGCATCTGCCATTTTACCGTGCCTTCTGCAAGCGTGCCAATGACTACCACTGTGAATAACGGAGCGAACCGTACAAAAGCTGTCCTTGGTCCATATTGGTCTCTTTGTGCCTTAATCCGGTGTGAATATTGCTACTTGCGTGGCACCTGTCCATACACTGTCAGCCTGTCTGCCAATGCGTGCCAAAGTCCTGACTGGTACTGATTGTACTTACTGTGCTCACGAGCGGAACGGCAAACAGTCTGCACACCCTTGTGTGCACCCTTGACTCCTCGTAGGGCCCACAGGAGAGGAGGGGATGAGAATGCTATTCCACAATCTGCTGGTTGTTGGCTTCTACAGCACTGTACAAATGTAAGGGCCTTTGCTATGGTGCACGCGGGTGATGGAAACTTCGGTGTCAAAGTGCAGCGTGTCCATATGACGGGGGCCGCAACAAGAGGGTGTGGTGACAGGCGAAAGGGGGTCGAATGGCCATAAAGGGACAAGGTCGTTGCACACACTTTTTGACCATTTCCTTGGGCCCTGAGATTCTGAAGGCTTCTTCTATCTTCGGCTTTGGTTTGGGTTTCCTGTTCATCTCGCTCTGCACTTGGCTCACAATCTGGAGGTATGCGTTCTCCCCAAGGGCTCCGCTGCGCCAGCTCTGCAGCAGGTCACGCTGTGCCTGACCAAAGACGTTGCACGAAAAGAGGTGTGAACAACGAAAAAGAATGAGGCGGATTCGCATATTGTGGGCAGTGCTTTTTTGACGTCTGCTGGCATACCAGACAGAGCACATGCGTTGTAACTGGGGGTCTGTTACTTGACGGAGAAAATGGCGCAACGCGTGTACCATATCCCTGCAGACATGCTGCGAAATTGGTGTTGCGTCAATTTCGGTGCGGTGTGCTGTGTTTTGCGCCAGGGGTTGAAAAAACCATGAATGGTGACCTGAGAAATTGGAATGGAGGCCACAGCATGAGGTTGTGTGATCAATTTGAATGGTCAAACCTGTTTGATTTAGCCTTTCTGCACTGGACTGGCAATATCTTGAAAAACAAAGATACGGATGGGGATCGAGATTGGATCGAGATGCAGACTGTGACCGACCCCATTTTGGCAAGGGGAACCTCGCCCTATCCTTGAAATAGCAGCACACAACAAGCGGCAAAGATCCAGCAGCACATGCAAATGCGACGCTAAAACAGAACAGGTAGCAAGCAACATGAGGCTAGCATTGAGCTAAAAATTGGAAACCGCAGGGTTACCTTGGGGCTCCAGGGTTGGCTCATGCAGAGCCCAGACGGCCACCAGTAACACCACTGAATACCCACTCAACAGCTGAACAGATGCCATCCGATACTCTGTACCGCTACACCAACTCTTGCAGCTATTGAAAAGTGCATCAAAGGGCATCCACTGCACACCTGAAGCGCTTTGTCAATATCTTCTTGATTGGAACCATCATCGCAGCGACGAGGGGTGTGACATGCACTGCATTGGAGGACCTGCGGGTTGTTCTGCAGCGTGCAGACATGGCACGCCCATGGCTCCATTGTAACAACCGGTGCAACAATATCCACGTCGGGACGGCGTCGAGGAGGGGAGAAATGTACAGGAGGGGATGGCGAAGTTGGCCGTTCCGTGTCGCACATCTCACACTTTCGGGCATGCCGATTTCGGTAGGTGCACTTGGGGCATGACCACTCCGGATCCCCGAAGTTGGCCATGTGCTCCTCAGGTGTAAGGTCCTGCAAATGGTCGTTCAAGGAGGGATACAATCCGGACTCCCAGCTTTGCATGCTGGATCTGCCGGATCTACCAGATGATGGGGATGTGGTGTTTCTTCCGGATGGCTTTGGGGGGCTGGGTGGGGTCGCAGGACGAGGTGGGGGAGGACGAGGTGGGGATCCACCGTGTGCTTTCTTGGGGCTTGGCTTCCTGCTCGTATGGATGTCCAAGGTCGTCTTCAACGCATGAACGAACTCGTTGCGCTCCCGAGTAGAATTCATTGTCCATCGGTCCAGCTTGTCAGCAATCTGAAGATCCACCTTGGCGTTGTCTCGCGGCGTGAACTTGATGTGACGGATATCCCATTGGTAAGTCGTGTGACCACTGAGAGTGCCCTGCTTCTTAATCACCAACATGCATCTGTCGGCATACACCTCGAAGAAGGCCTCCTTTTTTCTGATAGAGCCTCCGAGGATAGCTGTGAACTTCACGTCTGGCTCGGAGCCCCTGTGATTGCTTTGGCAACTCTGCCGGTGACTGCGCAGCTGGTCTTCGCAGTTCGGATGGACCGCGACCCCGCACCGATTGCAAACCCGCCCGTTCTTGAAAATCCGGTCATTGCAAATGATACATTGCTTGACACACAGTGGCGAGGTGATCAAGTCATGGCCTCTCACTGAAGAAGCCATGCAACCTAAAAACGTTGAAAACAAGCCAATCGTAGGAAACGAAACGCTCGACGGCCCCCGCATTGGCGGTGACCGTAGAGGAGGTCAACGTAGGGCAGGGAACCCCGAAAATGGCTTGAAAGCCGGTTGGTAGAAACGACGCCCCAGGGTTGGTCGACTACCTGTCGGAAAGGGCCTCAGACTGGGCACCCTCACAATGTGTGTTACGAAATAATAGCGTCGTTTTCAAATGTATGATTGCATGTAGATGTTCTGCACGTCTTTGCCGCCGTGTGTTGACCTGTTGTGTCCACAAAATGCTACGTACTGTGCACATGCACCATATTACTCTGCATAGACTGCTGGATTTGACCACACTGATCGAGTACTCCCTCAACGCCCTGAAGAAACTTTAGGAACACGAAATCATTTGTGTATGCTTGGGGGAACTAGGATTAGAATCCCCAAAGCCACTCATATGGGACCGTACTCCACGACAGAATAAAAGGGGCAGAAAGAGTAGGTAAGCGAGACACAGAGACAAACGTGAATAATGCACAACAAAATTGCACCCTCAGAATCGGAATGCGTTGAGAAACAGGCCTTGGCAAGCTGCATTGCAGACTGTTTGAATTTCACCGTATTTCATGTGGGTAAACGAATGGAAATTTGCAATCAAATGAAATCATCCACAAAAACTTTTGTTCGTCACCAAAACTACCCTTTCTGAAAAAAATTGTAGCAATTCAATGAGGCCTGTCTTGGAGTCCCATTACAAGGTCTCCAGCAGGCTCTGAGAGTGCCCCAGCCCATGTCCAAAATTACGGCAAAGCTTCGTCCCCCTCTTGTCCTCCATACCTTAGAGAACCATACCGTGCTTTACGCACGTCGCTCAAAACATAGTGCATGCCTTGCACGCGGAGCAGATGAAGACAATGGACAATTGATGTGCCTCAAAGAACCTAATTTTCCTGTATTTTATGTTGAGCCACCTGGCCAGTTTTTGGCAACTGCGGAATGGGGTGATTTTGTGGGAACCAACCTAAAACCACCCAAACATTCAAAATACAAAGAAAATTTCCGCGTAGTATCCATGGCCATCATCTCTCGCCATTGGCCAGTTGCGCGCGTTTGACAATGCGAGCCGTCTTGTGGATTGTCACCTCGGTGGAGACTCGATGAAACTTGGTGAAACATGATGCCACAATGTGACAACTATGCTATAGTGCGTTGTGGCGTTTAGTTGTGTTGTGACCGTGGAAGGTTCTATGTGACATTGGGATGGTAAACCAACAAACCCATTTTTTCCATTTCCCCACTAGTTTTCCTTGCGGTTCCAACCGGGCGGACCCTCATTGCACTTGCCAACCAAACAACCTAGCCGCCCATGGACCCTCCCCTCGCAGATACAAAAGCCATGAATGGCACCCATGGGGCCAATCCACAAGCTGTTTCCTTTGAAGCTTCACATCTTCTATCTCGTTTTGCGGTATTCTTTGCCATTGACGAAACCGATGGCTTGATGCGTTGAGTGTGGTACAATGTGATTGCGCTTGTAAAAGTCGGTATTCGTGGATTTTAGTAGAAAACAATGCTTTTTGTTTCGCACTCGTGCAACCGAACTCCGAGAGGCCGAAAAGGGCGAGATTCCCTTTTTTTGCGTATTTGTACCACGTGTATTTTTGTCGGGGGGATGGGAGGGGGGCTAGAGAACAATGGTGCAAGTTTAAGGGGAACGTGCTCGTCATTCGGCCATTTAGCTTGGAGTACTAAATAGAAATTATGGCCATTTCCATTCGAATACAATGCGCACCCTTGTTGAACACTTGGGAACCAAAAAATGTGTTTTGCCTCGGGTTAAGTTGGAGCAATTGACAAAAGTGCTCCAATTCTATGATCGTCTTGTTTCACACAAGCAACAAGCATCGGGCCTTTAATGAGCTTTGGAACCCAAACAAACATGGCAACGATGCATTGGGAAAGTTCGAAGACTGGCAGTTGATAGCATAACATTAGTGACGCACCCCCTGGCGTTGGCTTGCGATGTCTAAGGACATTCCGAAACACCCGAAACAAAAAGGCGACGGGGAAAGATATCCAATGCAATCCTTTAGGCCAAAGATTAGGTCGGGAGGAAATCCACGGAGGGTTTGCAAAGATAGGGCGCAACACATAGGACGTATTTACAATTTTGTTCACTGGGATTGCCAACAAGAGGAGTTTTGAGGATTGCCACGGGGCCAAGCAAGCAATTTGGCGCCCCGAGCCCGGCTAATGGGGATGGAATTCGGCCCGAAATCAACGAGCGTAGTTACATTGCCGGGTTGCGACGACTCCAATACCCAACATTGGGCGTTGGGGTCATCCTCATTCTGAGCCTGAGTCCCATTGCCAACGTGATGCAGTGCGCTTCCCTAGACTATTGGGTTCGGCGGTAATTTGGTTGGGTTGATGGGGTGAAGCATTTGGTTCACCTTGATAGTACTCCTACGCCCCAGCAAACATACAAATTCGTGTGGCACAAAACAAATGGCTTTCCGCTCCGTCGTTTTCCGACTGCGGTTGTCAAACGACGCGTGTCGACCTCACTTGGGATTCATATTTCGGTCAATAGATTAAAAGGACAGGTGCATGTTGAAGCGTGCCGAAGAGACCAAGGCAACAGGAAATAGCATGATGACAAAGGGACAATGGCATGATGACAAAAGCATGGGGACGGGGATGTATGAGTGTGGGTTCGTAACAATAATGCAATATTGGACATGACGGAGGGAGGCAGGCGGTGCAAGGCTAGGATGTACACCAAAGTTGAAGGCAAAAATGCGCCAACTGGCTTCCCAAATGGGCTCCGATACCTACCGGGTTATCGTGCGTGAAAAGGCGACCGATAATTGATGCGCGAATAATGTCACACTTGCGAACACGCCTCCGAATGTTACACATTGCCGCCGTCCGAACCTCGCCGTGTTCGGTGTGCCCAGCCCCGAGACAAAACGGAGCACAACCTTGCTCGGGGGACCTCGCATTTGAGTTAACGGTTAGTTGGCTTCGGTGAAACCCTCAAGCCTGGTCGCGAGCCGATAAGAGTCATGCATTACCATCACTCACCGGGGAGTGGAGCCTCCACTCCGGTAGCTATAGCATGAGCGGGCCTCGTCCAACCGCTTTAAGATCGCCTAAAAACGGGAAATCGATAGATTGGCATCGCCCGCCCGCATCTCGACGTGCAAATGTTCAACCTCCATTGCTCACGTTCTCGGTAGGGTGTCCGAAACTTGTACTACTCGCACGACCGAGCACACCTTGTTTTCTTCCGCAATCTGAGCTGCTTCTCTCTTCCGGAAATCCGCACGCAAACTCCTACGTCAAAGTCAATCAATGGAATTTCCTCCCAACACTCCATGATTGACGTTTGAAGCGAGACCGAAACATAAACGCGACAAGACGTGTGAGGTTGGGCAGACCTTGGACTATAGTCCGGATTTTGTTTGTCATGTGCTACACGATTCCTCACTTCGTCCATTCGTTGCAATAGGCCCAAATTGTCGCGATCAATTTGTGCTTGCCTCTCTGATGACACAAGGGCGACCCAATGCCAAAAACCCGCTCAACGGCGACACGCTGATGACGAATTTGCCCGAGCGTACCAAGTAGTGAAGTGCTTTGAACACGTGTGGTTTGTTTTGTAGACATGCAGAAGATACCTTGTTGGTTCTTCACCTTTTTGGCCTTGATTTTGATGTGCGGAAACTCCGGAGGTGAAGACATATCGATGTAGGGTTTGATATTTTGCAATCGGTCTTTGTGCATGGTGTAGTTCCTTTCTTGAACCTTCGCGTGGCAAACTTTGCTAGGGTGATAGATATGAGGCGTAGGAATGTTTCGTGAGATGTGAATGAGTGCACTCGTCTCACGAATGGTTCAATTTCATACCTCAACACAGGCATCGGTGCATTAGCCATTTCACGGCTACAATGGGTGATATCCCACAAAACTCCTAAAGCGCGATCCAAACGAGCCCCTAAACTCAACCTTGATCAACTTTCTCCACGCACTACGCTAGCTCCGTCGCCCTCTATCCGTTCACTGTTGCAGAAGGAAGGTATGCACCTACGCTTGGCTCTTCATCCTAGGAAGATATGTATGCAACTTGATACTGCTCGTGGTGTAGCCTGCTTATAAAGAATCAGTTTGGGCCTGAGGTTCCTTAAGGTTATGTCAGACAGCAGGTTGGAACGTGCACAATGGTCGACGAGGATGGAGGGTGGCACTCCAGGTGATCCCAGCGAACATGGCCTGGGATAATGACGAACCACTAAACTGGGTAAGGTGCACTGAGGTACACCAAGGTGGGTATGCACTAAAAATTAGTGAAAATTAGTGTCTGCACTGGTTGGTTGGGTGGTACTTTAGGTACGTTAGGATCGCGGTGGTCGCGTGTCCATCATTGGCTGTTGAGAACAAGCGACAGTCCGGTTTCCATTCCGCGCACACACGACAAAAGTCCGCTTTTAGGAATATTTTTTGATTTAAACGTTTTTCTCGGGAAAAAATTGGTTCTTTGCAATGGGATAAGGGCTTACCATCCGATTTCTTGAAAATGGTCGGCAAAATTGCGACATCTTGGACTTTTGCACGTGTTGGGGCACATAGTGGTAGAGGGTTGCATTTGCTTTACACCGATACTCGGTGTCGAGACGCCTTTCACTTGAAAGGTTGTTCCTTGCAAACATGCCACAATGCAAGAAGGGAAAAGGCTCTTGTATCACTTGTAACAAGCAAACGTGTGTTGCTTCATGCTAGTAAATGGTGTATTGGGGATAGATAGAAATAGATCTTCGAGACTATGAGGTGCGGAGGCAGGATAGGCTTTCAGCGCCGACTCTTGGGCCAAGGACGCACCGCTATAGGGGTGTGTCCGAGGGTTGGAAACCCCAAAAAGCGGGTGGACACCCTCGAAATTGTATTTTTAGCCATTTTCGGGGCATTGTGGACATGTCGCAGACCTACAAGGTGAAACAGCCTGCCATGGCAAGAGCAAAGCAAGACATTTAGAGGTAGATGAGGGAATTACTCCGCAAGGGGTACCCACATGCGTGGTGGGTGCCCATGCTGAGATATGGCTTACGTCGCAGGGGGTCCCAGACAGTCTAGTGCAGGAGGAACTGATGCTCACACATACACAACACACTGGGTGTAGGTCATAGTAGCCTATTTTTTTCCTGTGCCCTCAGCTACAGGTCCAGTGTCCGTTGACACTGCCACATGCACGGCAACCACCAGCGCCCCACCAACACGGGGGGCCCATGCCGGAGAGGTGCATGGTCTCACACGCAGCTGAAGCTACATGTAACGTGAAAGTCCGAAAAAGTGGGGTGAAAAACTATGGTTGGTTTGCGGTGACCAATTGTTTTCCCTTTGTTGTACTGCAGCCCGACTGTATTAATGGCCGTCTGAAGAGGTTGTGCTTTGTGTGCTGCTAATTAATAAAGATACACAAGCGTTTCCAACGGTGTGGCCGATTATGGCCTCGTAGGCTCAGTGGGCTCCGGGCGTTGGCTCGGTGTGTCGAGCTAGCCCAAGATGTAGTGCAATTTGGTTGTGGGTTCCTCTTGGGATGGGATAGCCGGGACCTGGCGTCGCCAAGTGTGCATACCAACCCATGGAGATGCTCTTGGGATGGTGCAGATGGGCCCGCTAGGACCTAGACACATTATTTGCCATCAACCTCGAGTCATAGTCTATGTAATATAAGAAATCCCGAGTTTGAGCCCATAACTCACCATGGTGGCCCGAGGCGCTAGCTGCAAGTTGGGGGTCTACCATGCAGATTGGCCTAGTTTCGGCCATTTGTGGCAAAAAAATCAGCCCAAAGTCGAGGCCGAAATGGATCATCCATCAGAACCGGACACTACCGAACCGGCTTGGCTTCCTTACACAATGTTTCCAAAATAGCCTGAACCGGCCGCCTTTGGCCAGCTAGCGAAGCAGCCCTGAGACTGACGAAAGCAATGATGAAAGCAACGAAAGCAACACAAATTCTCAAACGGCCATTACCTATGAGCGTAAGGCGAGCACTGGAATGTGCTTATTTGCCTCTGCCATTACGCGAAACAGGCGTTGCACACTAGGGTATATGTGGGTTTGCAATGGACCAAACTTGCCGGCACCGCACTGGCATGTTAGAGTACTTTGCAAAAGGGATACGGGACGAGAGCAGCACTATTGGACCCACACACATAAAGGAGGCAAGAGTTTTTATGAGCATTGGATTGTGTCATGCCCAATTGTATGTGAAGGTGTCCGGTTGTGCTATGTGCCCTGCTCGTGGCAAAAGTTTGTCCAGTTAGTGATCCGACGACCCTAAGTGGTTCCGCATGGTTGAAACTTGTTACTTGTGTCGCTTTTTCTTGCTATCGCTTGCTTTGCCGTGCCTGAAATTGCGACCGTGCACCCGTCGAAGTATCGGGGAGTGCTCGTGAGCATTGAGTGAGTCTATCTTTTGGGCCACACTACACCACACACCAAACCACACACCACACCACACAACACCGCACATGTTGGATTGGTGCCCTACCGCTTTGGTGAAGCAATTGTCACACCACATCACACCACATTAGAGAGCATCTAGCCAAAGGAGGGACGGGTGAAGCATATGGGTTTTGTGAACTTTCATTTCCATACCGTCTAATTTGTAGATACCATAAATGAGAGCTTTGTTCGATTCGAAGCGCGACTGCCGTACATGTAACCTGCAAATATACAATTTTTCGACTGGCGGATGTCAATCATCTTCATTGCCGAGATTGCAGTCGTGGTCGTGGTCGCTATGACAATCCTCTTTGTTTTGAGTTTATGTGAAAGTGTGGGTGGACGTGACAACCTCGAAAGGAGACAAATGGTACGCCACGGTAAGGATTCTAGTGGGGGTACAACTGCTCTATTCGAGCCACCAAGTACTCGGGACAGCCAGCTATTTGCAGTGCACTTGTTGGAATCTTTTGCCCCTCCGAACGGTCGTCGTCGGCCGGCGACATACACTGCGCGATTCACCCCGCAAAGTATTGCATATTACCCCACAGGTGTGGGATTTTCTTGTGACAAGTTCTTTCACTCATTCCTCACGATGCATATTGGCATAGCTACGGCGGTTGCGGCTGCCACCCCTAACCCTATCCATCTTTTTTTTTGGTGCTCATCCTTCCAAACCCCACGGGGTCGGGACCCGAAAACACTTTTTCGGCTCGGAATCCAAAAAAACCAAACTATCTAGGCAACTCCATGTATGTCAAGTGGTTGAATAGACCGAGTTGCGAGAACAATCCACGACATCAGTCAAAAAATGGCCATGGAGCAATAGCCCTTCGAGATGTGTCCTCCCCCAACCCGGCCCGAGGCATGTGTTGTAAGTGACATTCGCTGGGGGGGGGGGGATTTAAAAATCAAGTAGACACCTTGAGGCATTATACAAAAAAAACCGTGGGCGGAGTGGGACGGGCGCTTATGTAGTTTATGCACTTTTCAGCTACTTTTGCTGTATCGTCGGTTTTGGCGACCTTGGCGACCCCGCGGGATCCAATCTGGGGGGTCCAAGCAGGGATGTTGTGATAGTATATGCCTACTAGGATACAAAAGGACGTTCCCCAAGGCCGGTCATGGCCCTTGTAACAGACGCGAAATGACCATTTCTGCCAATGATGTGTGCATGGACTGGTGGTACACAACCAAGTGATCACTTTTTCACCCTGTGCAGCTCAAGAATCGAAGTTTCCGAAACTTAGTTTTTTGATATCGTGGCCAATCGCAATGATCACCCAACCCCTACAAAGCATGTTTTGGGCAGTATTTATGTGTTTTTCACCCCATTTAGGTGTTTGGTTGGTTGGTTGGTTGCTTGGCCTCCCAATATATTGGTACACAACCTGTTGATGCTTTTTTCCGAAACTTAGTTTTTTCATATCGTGAGGTAGTATTTATGTTTTTCACCCTATTTGGGTATTGGATGTAGGGGGGGGGGGTCACCCAATGGATTGGTAAACAACCTACTTATGCAGTTTCTTTCACCCTATGCAGCTCAAAAATCGAAGTGCCATGATCTAATAACCCTAATTGGATGGAATTGTACCCAAAGGAATCAATTTTGGCTGTCGTTTTCTGGGGATGAACAAAGATCCCAATGTACTTGCAAGTGACCTGGGTGTGCATGGCTCGATCCTCTGCGAGGTGAACTTGCCGAATAGAATTTCCACTACCATCCGCAAAGTTGCACTCGACTTGACCCCACCCCCACCCCCACCCACCCCCACCCGCAATCCCCAACAAATGATATCTATCTACAAGGAGGTCACCGGTTGGGCAACGGCTGTAAACGCGGTAACTATCCAACCTTGATGGAACCCCCCCCCCCCTCCCTCCTTGCGAAGAAGATGCTTGTGAAGCGTGCAAGAGATCTATTGGCATGGACCATGGTGCAAAGGGGTTTTTTGGGGGGGAAGTTTCAAAAAAGGGACGTTGTATGCATTGTTTGCTGACTGACCAAGGGAAGTCGGGCAGGCTCAATGCCCCAGATATGGGGCGTTGAGGGTCATTCACTAAAGAATCGGGTGCCAAGAAAATGGTTACATAGATTTTCATAGGATGCATGATGCTATCATGATAATATGATAATAATTCCAAACATCCCGCACTCGCTGTTGTGCAGGTCGCTGGTGGGTTAAGTTCTATGGCTTTGGCTCCAATGACGTTGGCCAACTGGGTGATGGTACGACGTCCGATAAGCACACTCCGACCGAGATCACCTCTCTGGGAGATGTCACCGTTGTCGCTGCAGGGCATCATCATACCTTAGTCGTTTCTGATGGTAAGTTGTATACATTTGGCTCCAATTCAGAGGGCCAGCTCGGTGATGGTACGACATCCGACAACCTCATTCCCAAAGAGATAACTCCTTTAGGGGCTGCCGTGACAGCCATTGCTGCCGGGAGATGGCACACGGTAGTGATTTCTGGAGGCAAGTTATATACCTTTGGATGGAATGTTTATGGCCAGCTGGGTGATGGCACGACATCCAATAGGCACAGTCCGACGGAGATTACCTCCGTTGGGGCTGACGTCAATGCGGTTGTTGCGGCAGAGCAGCATACCGCAGTGATTGCAAGAGGCAAGTTGTTCACATTTGGCGCCAATTTTGACGGCCAACTGGGGGATGGCACGACAATCAGCAGGCACAGTCCCGTGGAGATAATTTCTTTGGGGTCTGCCGTGACTGCCGTTGCGGCAGGGAGATGGCACACGGCAGTGATTTCGGGAGGCAAGTTATATACCTTTGGATGGAATGTTTATGGCCAGCTGGGTGATGGCACGACAACCACGAGGCACAGTCCGACGGAGATTACCTCCTTGGGGGCCGACGTCAATGCGGTTGCTGCGGCAGAGCGCCATACTGCAGTGATTGCACGCGGGAAGCTGTACACATTTGGCGCCAATTTTGACGGCCAATTGGGGGATGGCACGACAACCAGCAGGCACAGTCCCGTGGAGATAACTTCGTTGGGAGCTGACGTCAGTGAAGTTGCCTCGGTGCATCGCCACACCGCAGTCATTTCTGGAGGCAAGTTGTACACCTTTGGCTCTAATTCACATCACCAACTGGGTGATGGCACGACAACCGACAGGCATAGTCCCACTGAGGTTGCCTTTTTTGAAGCCGACGTCTCTGTTGTTGCCGCAGGGCGTTCTCATACAGTAGCAGTAACAAGGAGCAGGATCAGTATGCCTTGTGCTTGGCATGCAGCAGGGAGGTGTTGGGTAGAAGGCCGTGAAGAAGTGCCCCGCTCCTCCTCCCCTTCCCCCGCGTCGTCATGCACTACGCCCATGACTCAACGGCGTTTTCGGGCGTGTGTGGGCATAAATGGGGGATCCTTCGGTTCTGGGCGACGTTTTTTGTCGGGGTTTGTAATCGCACGTTGTGGCAGAACAGTGCCTGCCGCATGTCTCGCGCAACCTTGCCGTCCGCTTTGTCGAATTCGTTTGCTTCGTGTTGTGCATTGTTGGAACATTTGAGTGAAATTGTAAAACTAGATGTTGTGAGATCAGCCGTGAGAAGCCGTGAGAAGCCACATTTTCGAGCCATTTCGGGATTCTGCTTGGCACATGTTATTATCTTTTTGGCATGTGAGAAGGTTGGTTTTGCACCGGCCCCGAACTGGGGCGTTTTCCACGCTCCTTTCAGGCCCCCTGTGAGCAGTGGGGCCAGCATTCCACTCTCAGCCACAAAACGGCTTGTCCACTACTTCCGTTCCACAAAAATGCCCTCGAGCAAAAAAAGCAGGACACAGGGCACAGTACTGGACACCGGTTGTGGACATGCACACGGGCGTACACAGGGGCATAGACATGGGCATATACGAGGGCCTGCACACGGGCATGCAGGGCATAGGCATACGGAGGGGCTCCGTCGCCTCCCACTGTACTCTCCATGTTTCTCTCCTTTGCCACACAGGGACAACAACAGACTCTGCGACACCTACCAGAACAGCCACTGGCTCTACCACCAGCACTGCCACGCAGTCCAAGACTACAACCATTACAGAAACCGATAGTCATCAGCAGACCATGACAGCCGCAACAACATTATCGGGAACCTCAACAGCATCTTCCTCCATCGCAGCAACAGCATCTGCGTCGTCCACTACAACAGACACTGCCTCTACTACCAGCACTGCCTCTACTACCAGCACTGCCACACGCCCCGGGACCGGCACTGTCACAGCAACCCATACTCCTCAGCACACGACCACAGCTACCACATCGTCATCAGGGACCGTAACAGCATCTTCCACTACCCTTCCCACAGCAACTGGGTCGGCCAGCGACAGTGCCACGCGCTCCGGGACTGGCACTATCACAGCCACCAAAACAGACCAGCAGACCGTGACGGGTACACAAACATCATCATTGACCCCCACACCGTCTGCGACCATCACTCGCACGGCGACTGTGTCTGCTACTAGCACTCCCACACGCACCACTACGACCACGATCACAGCCACCAAAACAGACCAGCAGACCATGACGGGCACACAAACATCATCATTGACCCCCACACCGTCTGCGACCATCACTCGCACGGCGACTGTGTCTGCTACTAGCACTCCCACGCGCACCACTACTACCACTATTACAGCAACCAATACCAAGCAGCAGACCATGACAGCGACAGCAACGTTGCCCAGAACCGCAACACTATCTGCAACGACCACCTGCACGCCAATTGGGTCTGATACCAGCACTGCGACACACTCTGCATCTACAACTGCCACAGCAACCAATACAAAGCAGCATACCCTGACAGCGACAGCAACGTCGTCTGGAACCGTGACAGTGTCTGCAACCACCACCCGTACAGCGACGCGGTCTTCCACCGGCACTGCCATGCACTCTGCCACTGGGACCGTTACACCAACCAACACCAAGCCGCAGACCGTGACAGCGACAGCAACATCGTCTGGAACCCTTAAACCGTCTGCAACCCCCACCCCCACAGCGATTGGGTCTGCTACTGTCACTGCGACACGCTCCAGTACTACTTCCTTCACAGCAACCAACACCAAGCCCCAGACCGTGACAGCGACAGCAACATCGTCCGGAACCCCAACACCGTCTGCAACCACCAGCCGCACAGTGACGTGGTCTTCCACCCGCACTGCCACACACTCTGCTACTGGGACACTTACAGCGACCAATACCAAGCAGCAGACCCTAACAGCGACAGGAACGGCCTCTGCAATCTTGACCACAACAGATACTGTCTCTACTACCAGCACTCCCACTCGCTCCGGGACAGTCACTGTCACAGCAACCCATACTCCTCAGCACACGAGGACAGCTACAACATCATCATCAGGAACCGTAACAGCATCTTGGACCATCACTCGCACAGCAACTGGGTCGGCCAGCGACAGCGCCACGCGCTCCGGGACTAGCACCATCACAGCCACCAATACAGACCAGCAGACCATGACGGGTACACAAACATCATCATTGACCCCCACACCGTCTGCGACCATCACTCGCATGGCGACTGGGTCTGCTACTAGCACTCCCACACGCACCACTACTACCACTATCACAGCCACCAAAACAGACCAGCAGACCATGACGGGCACACAAACATCATCATTGACCCCCACACCGTCTGCGACCATCACTCGCATGGCGACTGTGTCTGCTACTAGCACTCCCACACGCACCACTACTACCACTATCACAGCCACCAATACAGACCAGCAGACCATGACGGGCACACAAACATCATCATTGACCCCCACACCGTCTGCAACCATCACTCGCACGGCGACTGTGTCTGCTACTAGCACTCCCACACGCACCACTACGACCACCATCACAGCCACCAATACAGACCAGCAGACCATGACGGGCACACAAACATCATCATTGACCCCCACACCGTCTGCGACCATCACTCGCACGGCGACTGTATCTGCTACTAGCACTCCCACACGCACCACTACGACCACTATCACAGCCACCAAAACAGACCGGCAGACCATGACGGGCGCACAAACATCATCATTGACCCCCACTCCGTCTGCGACCATCACTCCCACAGCGACTGTGTCTGCTACTAGCACTCCCACACGCACCACTACGACCACTATCACAGCCACCAATACAGACCAGCAGACCATGACGGGTACACAAACATCATCATTGGCCCCCACACTGTCTGCGACCATCACTCCCACGGCGACTGTGTCTGCTACTAGCACTCCCACACGCACCACTACTACCACTATTACAGCAACCAATACCAAGCAGCAGACCCTAACAGCTACAGCAACGCCCTCTGCGACGTTGACCACAACAGATACTGCCTCTACTACCAGCACTGCAACTCGCTCCGGGACTGGCACTGTCACAGCAACCCATACTCCTCATCACACGAGGACAGCTACAACATCATCATCAGGAACCGTAACAGCATCTTGGACCATCACTCGCACAGCAACTGGGTCGGCCAGCGACAGCGCCACGCGCTCCGGGACTAGCACCATCACAGCCACCAATACAGACCAGCAGACCATGACGGGTACACAAACATCATCATTGACCCCCACACCGTCTGCGACCATCACTCCCACGGCGACTGTGTCTGCTACTAGCACTCCCACACGCACCACTACGACCACGATCACAGCCACCAAAACAGACCAGCAGACCATGACGGGCACACAAACATCATCATTGACCCCCACACCGTCTGCGACCATCACTCGCACGGCGACTGTGTCTGCTACTAGCACTCCCACGCGCACCACTACGACCACTATCACAGCCACCAATACAGACCAGCAGACCATGACGGGTACACAAACATCATCGTTGGCCCCCACACTGTCTGCGACCATCACTCCCACGGCGACTGTGTCTGCTACTAGCACTCCCACGCGCACCACTACTACCACTATTACAGCAACCAATACCAAGCAGCAGACCCTAACAGCTACAGCAACGCCCTCTGCGACGTTGACCACAACAGATACTGCCTCTACTACCAGCACTGCCACTCGCTCCGGGACTGGCACTGTCACAGCAACCCATACTCCTCAGCACACGAGGACAGCTACAACATCGTCATCAGGAACCGTAACAGCATCTTGGACCATCACTCGCACAGCAACTGGGTCGGCCAGCGACAGCGCCACGCGCTCCGGGACTGGCACTATCACAGCCACCAATACAGACCAGCAGACCATGACGGGTACACAAACATCGTCATTGACCCCCACACCGTCTGCGACCATCACTCGCACAGCGACTGTGTCTGCTACTAGCACTCCCACACGCACCACTACTACCACTATCACAGCCACCAAAACAGACCAGCAGACCATGACGGGTACACAAACATCGTCATTGACCCCCACACCGTCTGCGACCATCACTCGCACAGCGACTTGCTCTGCTACTAGCACTCCCACACGCACCACTACTACCACTATCACAGCCACCAATACAGACCAGCAAACCATGACGGGTACACAAACATCATCATTGACCCCCACACCGTCTGCGACCATCACTCGCACGGCGACTGTGTCTGCTACTAGCACTCCCACACGCACCACTACTACCACTATCACAGCCACCAATACAGACCAGCAGACCATGACGGGCACACAAACATCATCATTGACCCCCACACCGTCTGCAACCATCACTCGCACGGCGACTGTGTCTGCTACTAGCACTCCCACACGTACCACTACTACCACTATCACAGCCACCAATACAGACCAGCAGACCATGACGGGCACACAAACATCATCGTTGACCCCCACACCGTCTGCGACCATCACTCCCACGGCGACTGTGTCTGCTACTAGCACTCCCACACGCACCACTACGACCACTATCACAGCCACCAAAACAGACCAGCAGACCATGACGGGTACACAAACATCATCATTGACCCCCACACCGTCTGCGACCATCACTCCCACGGCGACTGTGTCTGCTACTAGCACTCCCACACGCACCACTACTACCACTATCACAGCCACCAATACAGACCAGCAGACCATGACGGGCACACAAACATCATCATTGACCCCCACACCGTCTGCAACCATCACTCGCACGGCGACTGTGTCTGCTACTAGCACTCCCACACGCACCACTACTACCACTATCACAGCCACCAAAACAGACCGGCAGACCATGACGGGCACACAAACATCATCATTGACCCCCACACCGTCTGCGACCATCACTCCCACGGCGACTGTGTCTGCTACTAGCACTCCCACACGCACCACTACTACCACTATCACAGCCACCAATACAGACCAGCAGACCATGACGGGCACACAAACATCATCATTGACCCCCACACCGTCTGCGACCATCACTCCCACGGCGACTGTGTCTGCTACTAGCACTCCCACACGCACCACTACTACCACTATCACAGCCACCAATACAGACCAGCAGACCATGACGGGCACACAAACATCATCATTGACCCCCACACCGTCTGCGACCATCACTCCCACGGCGACTGTGTCTGCTACTAGCACTCCCACACGCACCACTACTACCACTATCACAGCCACCAAAACAGACCAGCAGACCATGACGGGCACACAAACATCATCATTGACCCCCACACCGTCTGCAACCATCACTCGCACGGCGACTGTGTCTGCTACTAGCACTCCCACACGCACCACTACTACCACTATCACAGCCACCAAAACAGACCGGCAGACCATGACGGGCACACAAACATCATCATTGACCCCCACACCGTCTGCGACCATCACTCCCACGGCGACTGGGTCTGCTACTAGCACTCCCACACGCACCACTACTACCACTATCACAGCCACCAATACAGACCAGCAGACCATGACGGGCACACAAACATCATCATTGACCCCCACACCGTCTGCGACCATCACTCGCACGGCGACTGTGTCTGCTACTAGCACTCCCACACGCACCACTACTACCACCATCACAGCCACCAAAACAGACCAGCACACCATGACGGGCACACAAACATCATCATTGACCCCCACTCCGTCTGCGACCATCACTCCCACAGCGACTGTGTCTGCTACTAGCACTCCCACGCGCACCACTACTACCACTATCACAGCCACCAATACAGACCAGCAGACCATGACGGGTACACAAACATCATCATTGACCCCCACACCGTCTGCGACCATCACTCGCACGGCGACTGGGTCTGCTACTAGCACTCCCACACGCACCACTACTACCACTATCACAGCCACCAATACAGACCAGCAGACCATGACAGCTACAGTAACATCGTCTAAAACTCAATCACCGTCTGCAACAACCACCCGCACAGTGACGGGGTCTTTCACCCGCACTGCTACATGCTCTGACAGCACGACTATCACAGCGACCAATACAATCCATCAGACCATGACAGGTACAGAAACGGCTTCCGCATCCATGACCCCTACGGCGACTGTATCTACCACTAGCACTGCTACACGCTCTGCCACTGGGACTGTTACAGCAACCAATACCAAGCAGCAGACCCTAACAGCTACAGCAACGGCCTCTGCGTCGTCCACTACAACAGACACTGCCTCTACTACCAGCACTGCCACGCGCTCCGGGACTGGCACTGTCACAGCAACCCATACTCCTCAGCACACGACCACGGCTACAACATCATCGTCTGGAACCGTAACAGCATCTTCGACCATCACTCGCACAGCAACTGGGTCGGCCAGCAACAGCGCCACCCCGTCCGTGACTGGCACTATCACAGCCACCAACACAATCCATCAGACCATGACAGGTACAGAAACGGCTTCCGCATCCATGACCCCTACGGCGACTGTATCTACCACTAGCACTGCTACACGCTCTGCCACTGGGACTGTTACAGCAACCAATACCAAGCAGCAGACCCTAACAGCTACAGCAACGGCCTCTGCGTCGTCCACTACAACAGACACTGCCTCTACTACCAGCACTGCCACGCGCTCCGGGACTGGCACTGTCACAGCAACCCATACTCCTCAGCACACGACGACAGCTACAACATCATCGTCAGGAACCGTAACAGCATCTTCCACTACCCTTCCCACAGCAACTGGGTCGGCCAGCGACAGTGCCACGCGCTCCGGGACTGGCACTATCACAGCCACCAACACAGACCAGCAGACCACGACAGCTACAGCAACACCATCAGGAATATCCACAGTCTCTGCCACCACGACTCCCACAGTGATTTCGTCTACCACCCACACTGCCACACGCTCCAGGACTGTCACTATTACGGCAACCGACACAGGCCAGCCAACCCCGACGAGTACAGCAACATCATCCGCAACACGGACAGCCTCTGCCACCACGACGCCGACACCGACACCGACGGCGTCTGCCACCTCTGCTGCCACGGGCACCGGATCATTGACTGTCACTGCGACCCCCACGTCTCTGCCCACCATGACAAGCACGCAGACACCATTAGGCACATCCTCAGTCTCCCCCAACCCAGCGGCATCCTCTGCCCCAGCGCGTGCGGTCCTGCATGTGGAGGTTGCCGGCCCCATGGTGGTCCACACAACACTGCGCGAGGTCGACCGTGCGCTGTGGTCGTACAACGTCACCAATCTGGACGTGATCCCCAGGATCGTCAGCATCACCGCCACCCACAAGTCCTTTGCCACGCAGTACGAGGATCCCCAGACCGTTGCCGCGGGTGCCACGCTGGCAGCAACCGTGCGGCTCCATCCGCCCAACGCGTCGCTGCTCTCGCAAGTGCTCCGTACGACCGTCACCGTCTGCCACGGGGTGGGCAGTTGCGTGCCGGTGCACTTGCAGGAGGGGACCGTATATCTGTTACCCGAGCCCTGGATCACAAGCACAGGCTCTCGCAAGGGTGGCCACAACAGCTGCCGCATGATGCACAGGGCCGGCAAGTCCTTCAAGGCACACCTGGACATCATTGGGGACCAAAGCCCCAGTCTGTTTCGAGGCGTGACCTGGACCTCGTCAAATGCGGCCGCGCTTGTCCCATCTGGCACTTCGACGCAGATCACAATCCCGTACCAATGGTGTGTCTGTGCTAGTGACAGGTCCCATCCCAGTGGTTGCACAAGGTTTTCGGGTGAATGGGGATGCTATGTCAGCCTGTCATACGCGGCTGGTCTGTGTTTGTGGCTGTGATAGTGGTTGTTGGAGCGCATGGTACTGTTACTGGCCGACCCAGTTGCTGTGGGGGGATATGCGAAGCTGTTTAGGTTCCTGACGACGTTGTTGGAGCTGTTGTCGTCTACATACTGGGAGGTTTTGGAGGGGGCAAAATCACCTCGAAGAGAGGTTGTTTGATCAAGCATAGGGGCGGGCGCCACCCCCCCCTTCCCCTTTTTTGGGAGTCATTTGCATAGCATACACCAGTGATATCGGATGTCCGACCCCTTGTAAAATCATCATTTTGGGAATTATCCCCTTGTGGAATTTTCGATTTTGACCCCACACCCCCCCCCCCCGTTCCTGGGTTCGACTTTTTTTGGGGGGGGTTCAAAACTTTTTTGCAGAGAGTGGCTGCTGTGCGTCGATTTAGACCTACGCCCTGGACAACCTTTTTTCTTATACATGGGCCCCCTAACCAATGGTGGAGTCTTGGGTCCAAACTCTGGGTACCCCTGGTCGGCCCCCCTGTGGCCCCTTGCCAGTGAGGACAGCTGCTTTCAGGTTGGCATGGGTTGGCTGAACAATTTTCAAAAAATTGACTCCCTCTGGAACCCTTCTGTCGCCTGTGGGATGGGTTTGGGTGATCATTGGGTGACAATACGGGTATTCTAGCACCCAAGGGCACCCACGTAGTGGCTACTAGGCCCATGTAGCCCAGGCCATGCCCCCCCCCCCCCAAAAAAAAACCCCGAAATTGCTGTTTTTTAGGGTGTTTAGTGGCACCTTAAGTTTTTCGAACTTTAGATTTATCTGAAATCCTTCTGCTCCCTTTGGGATGGGTTTGGGTGATCATTTGTTGACAATACAGGTACTCGAGCACCCACCGGGACCACCGGGCCCGGCGTAGTGGCCGATAGGCCCATGTAGCCTGGGCTATGTCCCCCCCGAAAGCTCTGAAATTGCTGTTGTTTGGGGTGTTTAGTGGCACATGATAATTTTCGAAATCACCTCGCAGAGGTTGTTAGATCAAAGCCAGGCTGGCGGATTTAGGGGAAAACGCCACATACCCCCCCATTTTGGGCCTTTTTGGGCCTATTTGCGTACCCTACCCCAAGGGGTTGAATTGTTAGTTTAACCCCTTATACAAGCATTATTTTGTCCAACAAACACATCCCCCAATGAGTTTTTGGTCCGGACCCCCCTAGACCCCCCCCACTTGAAACCCACTTTTTTGAGGTTTTGAGGGAGGTGTGGGGGGTGAGGGGCAAAAATGTCGAAAAAATGACCCCCCTTTTTTGGGTTCGAAAATCATGAATCTTTTGGTTTTTTCGATTTTGAGCCGAAAAAGTGTTTCCGGGTCCCGACTCCATGGGGTTTGTATGGGTCGGAGTGGGACGAGCGCTGAAAGGACGTTTTTTTCAGTCTCTAGCCTTGCCGAGGGCCGGTCACAACCCGTGCCAAAGACGCGAAATGACTATTTCCACCAATAATGGCTCACACGAGTGAATGGGCTAGTGCACACACAACCTGCTAATGCAGTTTTTCACCCTAGGCAGCTCAAAAATCGAAGTTTTCGAAACTTATTTTTTTGATATTATGACCACACAATATGACCATCCGAGGTATGTAAGGCATGTTTTAGGCCGCATTCATGTGTTTTTCACCTTATTTGGGTATTGGGTGCGGGGGGGGGGAGGTCCTCCCAAGGGACTGCTGCACAACCTGCTTATGCAATTTTTCACCCTGGGCAGCTCAAAAATTGAGGTTTTCGAAATTTATTCTTCTGAACCCGTGATCACCTAAAATAACCATCCAAGGTATGTAACGCATGCTTTAGGCCGTATTTACATGTTTTTCACCCTATTTGGGTATTGGGCGCATGGGGGGCGGGGGGGGGGTCTCCCAAGGGATTGGTACACAACGTGCTTATGCAATTTTTCACCTTGGGCAGCTCAAAAATCGAAGTTTCCGAAACTTATTTTTTCGATACCGCGACCATTTAAAATGACCATCCAAGCCATGTAAAACATGTTTTAGGCCGTATTTACCTGTTTTGCACCCTATTTGGGTATTGGGCGCGGGGGCGGGGTCAAACGGGATTGGTACACAACCTGCTTATGCAATTCTTCAGCCTATACAGCTCAAAAATCGAAGTTTTCGAAACTTATTTTTTGATATTGTGATCCCCTAAAATGACCATCCAAGATACGTAAAGCATGTTTTAGCCCGTATTTATGTAGTTTTTACCCTATTTTGTGTGTGTGTTGCTTGGGGTAGACTCTCTGCGAGGTTGACTTGCCGAAGGCAATAGAATTTACATTTTATCTGAAATCCTTTTGTCGCCTTTGGGATGGGTATTTCGTGACAACACAGGTGCTCTAGCACTCATGGGGACCCATGTAGTGGCCGCTAAGCCCATGTAGCCTAGGACCCCCGAACGCCGCAAAATTTCATTTTATGAGGCTATTTAGTGGCACCTGAAAAAATTTCGAAAATTGACTGTTTCGAAATCCCTCCGTCGCCTCTGGGATGGTTTTGGTTGGTCTTTGGGTGACAATACGGGTACTCTAGCACCCATGGGGACCCATATAGTGGCTGCTAGGCCCATGTTGCCCGGGTCATGGCCCCCCCCGAAAGCCCCGAAATTGCTTAGGGTGTAAAATTTTTGATACTTAGATTTTGCCTGAAACCCTTCTGCCGCCTCTGAGATGGGCTCGGGTGGTCATTTTGTGGCAATACAGGTACTCTAGCGCCCATGGGAACCGACGTAGTGGCCGATAGGTCCATGTAGCCCAAGCTATGGCCCCCCTAAAAGCCGAAATTGTTGTTTTTGGTTTGGTCTTTAGTTGGCTTGGAGCCGCCACTGTGCAACGATTCGGACCCAGGTCCCATTCCACTTTCTTCTTTTATATGGATCCCCAAACCAATGACGGGGGTCCTGTGTGCTATCTCCAATTTTCCCAGATTGGCTCCCCAATGGGGCTCCACCGGCGAGGACTTGGCCGTTTTCCGGCCGGGGTGGCCGGAAAATCGCGGTTTTGGGGTGACCCCGAACAAACCCCGGGGATTCGTGGGCTGTTGTTGGGTGATCATGTTTGGTGACGATGGCCATGGGGGGCCATGTAGCAGAGGGTGGGTTTTGGAGGGCGAACCAATAACACGAATCTCTCCCTGAGGGGCATTGCCGAAGGCAATAGAATTTGATGTGGCAAATTTTGGCGCAAGACAATTGTGCCAAGTATGCCATTGTGTTTAAGACATGCACCCCTTTTTCTGGACTTGATTTTTGCGCTCTTGGTATGCACACGCTGCCTCATGCTCTAGGCAACCATTTGGCATGAAAGTTGCATATGCATGATATGAGCTGTGGCACAGTGGCACAATGGCACGATCCCTGGCATCCGTTGATATTTCCGAAGCGTTTAATTCACCTCCATGTCTGTGTTGCAGTGCCATGCTTGTTACAAGGCAGTGCGGGTTCATGCTTGTTGCACCCAATCCCCCAACAACAGTGCAGAATTATGTGCAGTTGCGCACGCCCGCGGCACGGGCCCCGTTTGGTCGAGACTCTTGGATCTTCTGTGCATTTGTAATTACCTACCAATGGAAACCCGACCTCCGTAGCCACCAGAGTTTCGGGCTCCCAGGTTTAGGGTAGGACTAGTGCCAGGGTGCAGGGCAGGACAGGTACAGTGAACAGGCACCGGAAAACAAGCCCACCGTGGTGCACACATGGGCCAGCCCAAGAATGAGACCCCTCTCCGCCGTACTCGGGGCATATGGGGGAATGTTTGCCTGGCGCGCGCATGGCGCATGCCCGGTGCGCTATCTTTACATTAAGTATCCTACTCTGGCCCCAAGTTTATCCCCACCTAGGGAAGTCCCCCAAGTAGAACGGATTAGACCGCAAACCTTCCGTGCAAAGCACGTTGCATAAGCCGAAATATGAGAATTCAACAACACAAAATGTCACTCCCACCACTTCCAACCACCACCCTTGCCATCATCATAAATTGGGTGCAAAGGAAGGGTCAGATTCTTCGACACTGCAAGAAGGTACTCTAGATTGTTTGGTGAGGGGGGGCAAAAACAGGCAGGGGTGGGGAATGGTCAAAAAAAGATGCCCGACGCGCTAATACTCCCCCTATGGCACAGTCAGCATACTCCACTGGCGACCATGGACAAAACTGCATGGAAATGCAGCAGGCCACTGATGTGTAGTACTTCGTGACCCAGAACCCTCTAGCCCTGTGTCGCAATCTTGACGGCAGGTGGTGCAGAGCGCCCTTCAAACTTCATGGTCCGGGGATGACGGAGCGTAAATGGCAGGGGGCTGGATGCTCTGGGAGTAGCAGCCCACAGCCCCACCAGCAGGTGACACCAAAGACATGGCACTGGAGGCTGGTTGACCCACCAGCCTTCATAGAATCCCCGCTTCCGGGGCAGGGGGGATTCAGTATAAACCTGCTGAGAGCGGTTGCCCGTGGTCCGTAGCCAACGTTGGTGGTGGCTGCAACGGGCTGCTGCTGGCCGTTGTCGGCTGGTGGTTGCCGCAGCTGCTGTTGTCACTGCCGGCCGCTGCTGCCAATGATGCTGCCGCTGTTGCCAGCTTCGGCTGATGCCGCTGGGGCTGCTGCTGGCCGCAGCTGTTGCTGCTGGTTGGAGCAGCAGCTCCAGCACCAGCTGCTGCCGCTAGCGGCTGTCGCAGCAAAATGGTGTGGTGATAGAGCGGCAACCGAAGTGCCAGAGGAAGTGTTTGGGTGGGGGATCGGAAGTCGGGCACAGTGCACCATCCATTTCCTCACCGCAGGTGGCAAACCGCTTCTAGGACGCAGCTCTCAGCCACTGTCCGATTCGCGTTGCCGGGCAATGACGCAGTGGTGGTGTCTGTCCGGAGGCGGTGCGACCTTTTCCTGAACCACGGGCCCAACGGCACGCTGGGCTCGTTCGACGTGACGCCGGCGGCGCAGACTGTGGCGGGCGGGAAGCTGCAACCCCAGGCGACGGGGCTGCTCCCCTTGCAACGGTACGTGGTAAACATCAAGGGCTGGGAGCATCACAGTGTGATTCTGTACTCCGTCTGGTTTTACTGGGATTCGAACCCGGGGTCCCTCTTCCGGATGAGCATCGACTCCGCGAGCTTGGAGCATGTGATTGTCCTTCCTGCTCAGGTCTCTGTTGCTTCGCCTCTTGCCGATGCATTGCTTACATATCTTTTGCTTGTAGCGTCCATTCAACGATTCCCTGGGCTACTTCTGTGCACAATTTGCAGCATGGCTCTGGTACGGGCACACCTGCGTTCGTGGCGTGCCGTTTTGCACTTGTGCATCTCTTCTGGCAGCTCTTCTGCCACCTGAAGTCGAGGATGCCATTTTCGCCAGCTGGCAGCCGTGGGATCTTGTGGTCGGCTGCACCGCCGTGCCGTGGTTGCTTCACCTCGAGTTAGTCTTTGCCTTGGTGGGCGGCTTGCAGGACAGCATGCACGAAGTTGCCCCCCCCCCCCCCCCGCCCGCCGCTCCCACTGTGAGTGACTGCACTGCGGATGGTTGGGTTTGGGAGGGCAGTCGCCCTTCACCTTGGTCTATCCTTGATGGTTCGGGGCATGGGGCCCATTCCTTGGGTCTTCCATATATCGCACGAAGTCGCCCCCCCCCCCCCCCTTACCTTGGGGGTAAGGGGGGGGGGATAGGGGGGCGGGGTAGGGGGGACAGTTTCGGAGGTGAGGGGGAGAGGTAAGTGGCCGCAAACAGTAAGTGGGGGGGGGTAAGGGGGGGTAGGTACGTTTACCCGTGCACCACACCAAGGCAGCCTGTAATCTGTACACGCGGTCTGCTACAAGTAGACGCTGTCGGCATGTTGTAGCCGCGGAGTGACAATATTTGGGAAGGGGGCCGAAGGCCCCCTTCCAAAAAACGGGCCTCTCACGTCGTTCACCCGTGCACCCATGAGGGAGGTAAGGGGGGGAGGTAAGGGGGGGAGGTAAGGGGGGGAAATGAAAGGGGGGGGGCAGGGGTAAGGGGGGGAGGTAAGATGGGGCGAGTTCGTGCATAGATCGGGTCTTTGCATGACTCGCTGGTGCGACAAGGCAAGGTGCAGCCAAAAGGGCCGGAGCTCCGACACTCATGTCAGACCTCGGTCGAACCCCCACTGGGCGGGTGGTGAAAACCTTTGGGCTGTACTCGGGGGCTGCTCGAGCGATGTACCGTCCCTGGGGCCTTGGGTCCGGGCATCGTGGCCTTCATCAACAGAGCAAATAGCGGCTCTCTTTGGTATTCCGAACTCTCGCCCCTGCACTGCTACCTCATACCAATTTTTGATCCACAGACTGTGCCTGCGAAAATGCATCTGCTGGTGCGGGCCACGGACGAGTGGGACTGTCCCCACATCGACTGCGCCGCCTGCCACCGAAGCGTCGACCTTGAGCCTGTCTCCGAGGCCCGTCTGATGGCGTATCTGACCGGGTTGCTTGCGGTCCCGTGGCAATCCGCCTTGCCGGTCGTGGTATTTACGTCACTGGCCGGGGGATTCGACGACACCACAACAGTACGCACCGTGGGCTCCGGGTTACAGACCGAATTTATGGCAAAAGGTATGCCGCTGTGGGCGCCGCCTGCTGCGATGTCTGCTGCTACCGCTCCTTCCCCCGCCCCCTTGAGTGCGTCATGTTGCGTTGTGCTATGCTACATTGTTGTTGGGTGATATTGTATTTCGAATAGCACACAGTGTAACGGTTGTTGTGTGACATTGTGTTGCTGTAAAATTGTGCAACATTGGGTTATGGTAATATCGTGTTGCATTGTTTGCGAATAGAGTGTTGCGCAACGGTGTTTTGCCTGAAACTCTGTTGTGCACTGATCCGGCATGACCCGGCTATGCCACGTCGGTTGTGCACTGACTGGCCCCGCACCGCTTCGCAGTGGAGGAAGCCAAGCAAAACGAAGACCCCGTGTCGTTCGTCGGCCAGACTGCCCCCAATGTCCTGGCGCAGATGACGTTGCGGTCCTACACGGTAACCGCGTACGACTTGTCCCTGTGCGAACTGTACCAAAACCTCGTGCTGGCCCATGATTTGTCCGGCACCGCCATCGCTGCCATCGCTGGAGTCTATGGTGCGGTGCTCCGACGATATGTGTCTCCGCAGCTGAGCATTTTGCGGGAGCTGTCGCTGAAGCTGCAGCCAGACGCTGGCACCCCAAAAGTGGACAAGGCGGAGGGCCCCACACGTGCCACCGCGGACGCATCGGCCCTGGCCTTGGGATCGTCTTCGACAGACTCACAGGTAGTGTTCGCAGACGTCGGTGGTGGTGTTTTCGTTGTTGTCGTGATCGTCGTGGTTGCCGTCGTCGTCGTTGTGGATGGTGCTTCTGCTGCTGCTGCTGGGCAGCTTTGACGCTCCGTGACTCGATCCCATTGTCCAGGATCCTCTGTCAACGCTCTCATGCAAACCCCATCCGGACGTCCTTTAGGTCCCCAGTGCGCGTTGGCTTGAGCGGCAGCCGCCACCGCCGCCACCAACATAGCAACAACCACAACCACAACCACAACTACAACCACCATCACAACCACAACCACAACCACAACTACAACCACCATCACAACCACAACCTCAACCACAACCACAACCACAACCACAACCACAACCACAACCACAACCACAACCACAACCACAACCACAACCACAACCACAACCACAACTACAACCACAACCACAACCACAACCACAACCACAACCACAACCACAACCACAACCACAACCACAACCACAACCACAACCACAACAACAATCACAACCACAACCACAACCACAACCACAACCACAACCACAACCACAACCACAACCACAACAACAATCACAACCACAACCACAACCACAACAACAATCACAACAACAACAACAACAACAACAACAACAACAACAACAACAACAACAACAACAACAACCACAACAACAACAACAACAACAACAACAACACCAACAACAACAACAACAACAACAACAACAACAACAACAACAACAACACCAACAACAACAACAACAGCAGCAACAACAACAACAACAACAACAACAACAACAACAACAACAACAACAACAACAACAACAACAACAACAACAACAACAACAACAACAACAACAACAACAACAACAACAACAACAACAACAACAACCTTAGTAGCGGCGGCGGCGGCGGCGGCGGCAGCGTCCCTCTCTCTCTTTGTGAATTTCACAGTGAGAGGTGTTTTCTGTTTTTGATGGGTGGATTCGATGGGGTCCATCCCCCCCCCCCCCCCCACCCCAACACCCCCCACCCGCCACCATGTTGTTAACCCATTTGCCGGCTCGGTCGCCATCCATTCGCCGTCCAATCTGCTTGCTGCTGTTGTCCTGCCTGCTGTATTCTGCGGATTGGAACTCAGAGAATGCCTTTCAACTATGACCGGCTGCCTTCCTGCTAGCCGCTGCTCACTGCCATCCCCCACCCCTTCCCCCTTATACAGGGTAAGTCTACCAAAGGTTCCACCTACACCTTCGCTTAGCCTACCTTAATTTGGTTTTACCCCCCTTTAGCCCCCCTTCCCCCATACAGCTCAGGGCCCTACATGCCCCCTGAACTGCTTTTCCCCTCTCATCCACTTTCCAGATCGCTGACACGCTCACACACTACATCTCCGACTTGACCCTTGTAAAAGCCGCCACGGCCGTCTTCCAAGAAGACGACTGCATGCAGTCAGACCCCCTGACAGTCCCTGAGGCCGACCTTTGCTTCACCGCATGCTCCCTCACCGCGTACCGCGAGGACCTTGGGACCAACTACTCCCGGATTGCTCCGCCCGCCGACATCCCTTCTCCGCCCGGAGGCGTCGGCATGGCCCAATGGCTCATTGCCAACCGCGTGTGGTTGGACAGCGTGCGCGACCAACTGCCGTCGATCGTCACGGTGGCGTCCGTGCGCTTCGGACAGGTCTCCCCGGCCTCTTCTGTAGCGCGGGTTGTCGGCAGGGGGGCACCGTCGTGCGCCGCTTGTCCCGAGCGTACAGGGGGGAGGGTGGTTGGTGGGCCGTAACTTTGGTGTGGGAAGTTTGGCGTTTCAATTCGGCCGCCAAGTTCCCCACGCCAAATCCAGGGGCTCCCTGCTTTGTCCTCCTATCCCCTTGTGCTTTTACATGCTCCATGTCTCATTCCTTGTTCCTTGCTTCCGCCAAATTTCCCACAGCCAAATTTGCCACCGCCAAATTGACAAGGCACCAAATCCCCCCCCCCCCCCCATACGACGGTAGTTACGGGCAGAGTAGCATGTTGCCGTTACCCAGTGTAAACCGCTGCCCCCTCTGAAGGCAAAGCAGCAGGTGCAAATGGCTGACGTCGATTATGCGTCTCTCAGAGAACTGACACCCGAAGCTCCCGGTGGACGGCTCTGCGAACCAGAGGTCAGCTTTGCGGGGGTTCCGTCCAAACTACACCCCCTTATGCCATGTGAACCTTCTGTACATGCAAAAACATTTGCTCTGTGCCGAGTGTTAGGGTGAGGGTTAGCTCGTGTTGCCTTTTGTTGCGGAGCGCCCCCCACTGCCTCTGACTCCTGGAAGCTATCTGGGAACACGTTGCACGTTTCACAGTCCCACATCAGCAGCCGTGAAGATTATCCTTCGAACTTCGCGGTCATCGGAATGGCTGCATATGAAGCGTGTTGGTGCCAGTAGGGAAGTGCACGTTGCGATGAACAACCCACTTTGACCCGCAAAGCTGCACTTTCCTCCCCCATGTCTGATAGATACAAACAAAATTGAGGGAAAAAAGCAGGTACTTTTGAATGGGGAGTGGTTATATTGCAACATTTTTGTCCTTTTTGAGTATTGTGCCTCGCCAGTGTGCCCGTTTGACTTACTTCCTTCACCCAAAATTGAGGAAAATGAATGCGGTGCTAATTACCCCACAGCTAATTCCCCCACAGCTTACCCTGCGAAGCATTCCCAATGGTTCCCAGGCCCCCTTGTATCCCCGGGTTTGTGGGTAGCGATGGTGAAATCAATGCATTATCGCTGAGCGCACTTCTGTCCCAGTCTCTGTCCCTGCCGCACCCCCAGGCACGTCTGCACGTCTCAGGCATGCCACGTGGACGGACTGCAGCACGGCCTGGGCGCCGTGCTGTGGAGGGCTTGGCTGCTGGACTCGGCCACGATGGCGGAGGTGCACGTCACCACCAACCGCCCCATTGCCATGCCCATCCCCTCGGACCCTGGGACGCAGGATTGCATGGTCCGCACCACGCGTCCGGGGCCCGGGCATGCGCCGCGGTACAGCAGCAGCCCTCGCAGCTCTCTCTATGGGTATTGCCTTGCTGAGGACCTCGGTATGCACCCCAAATGTACTTCGTCCTATTTCCCTCCCATTTTCTCCCAATTTTGTCCCATTTTCCTCTACCGCATCCCGCAAGAACCCTCCACAACCCACATCCCGTGCTGTGCCCGCTTTCCCCATTTCCTCCCCATTCCCCCCCATTTCCCGCCATTTTCCCGCAATTTCCCCCCATTTTCCTCCATTTTCCCCATTTCCCCCATAATTTCCCGCATTTTCCAGACTTCAAAATCCTGGTTTGGTGAGTTGGTGAGTTCGCTGGCGGTGAGGGCGGATGCCTGCATTGCAGACACACAACTGGCTGAGCAAGTGATTCTTGTTCATGCCAAGGACAGTGTTTACGGGCAGCTGACCAGCGGTTCGGCAACCCGTCGTCAGCCTCGGTTACTGGCCAACTGTCGTCGCTTGACTGGCACGCCACCCATCAGCGTCTGTTCCCCATCAGCAGGTGCGACGCCTGAAGGGGGGGCGTTCCGAGGGCGGAAAGGGGCAGTGCGGGGGCATCAGGGCGTCATCGGCCCCCCGTTGGGCCTGACAACAGGACCCTTAAGGGCCCATGCTCTCCCCGTTTGGCGCTGTGCATGGAAACCCTGGACGGCCCGTTCCGCTTCGCTGGGGTCTCCGGTCCGCCAGGCCATACTTCAGGTCTCGGCGATATACATGAGGCAATGCGCTACACCCCCCGCGCCGACTCAACAGAAACCACCTTCCACACATACCACAGCGGATGTCTCTCCGGGAGTGAATCTCTTGGGCTCATCTTCGTGGGCCACCTCAATGCCGGGTTTGCCATCATCGTGGGAGGCACAGCACTGTGGAGCAGCATGCTGCAGGACGGCAAGAGACTTGGGTACCGCAGTAGTGCTCGCTTTTGGACATTTTCCCACTTCAGCGTATTGAATTGAAAATTAAGAATATGTTCCAGGAGAGCTCCCAGAGAATGACATTTTCAACAGAGAAAAAGTACTGCATGTGTCAGGGCGTCGCACTGGGCGACGGCTGTATTGCACCGCCCAGCCTTTGGTGCCCCGTCCCGCTTGCCTCTCCCCCCGCACCCGCGTCTGCTTTGCCCACAGGGTGGGTCAGCGTCACCGCCCCGGATCCTTTCCGCGCCGCGCACACGGGCGGCGTGCCGGCAATCCTCCTCCTGACGGCCTCCGGCTCCCTGCTTCTCCTCAGCCTGTGCGGCTGCCTGGCGTACCTTCTGAGCCGCAAGCCGAAGCCTCAGCAAGCCGTCCCAGAGCGCGTCCTGCGCGAACTGAAGGGCGAACTGGACTCGGGCGACGAGGGCAGCCCGGGCCCTCGGTGGCACAGGGCGCCGGAACTCCGCCGGGACTTCGAGGGCCCGAACACGGCGAAGTTTTTTGAAGCCGCGGAACCGGCGATCGACCGCAGGTTGCGTCACAACAGCTGCGCCTCTGCGAGGCGCCGCAGGTGTGCCTTCTGGAGAGGTCGGCTCTGGGGAGTAGCCAAGAGTCAAACCCCTGGATCCTCCGCTCAGGTCCGTCCCTTTTCGAATATTCGTGTTCCGCAGAGGCATGATATGCTGGCATGCCAGGCCTGGACAAGCAGGACGCCGCATCATAGCGCACCAGTGCTGCCAAAGTTGTAACCAATGATGAATTATGTGCATGGGGGGTCGGACAAGGGTCGGACAAGGGTCGGACAAGGGTCGGATAAGTCTGTTACGTTGAGCACAGTGTTTCTTAGGGCTTGTGGCCACGTATCTCCCCCGTGCTTTCGTTGCAGACAAATGCCCAAAGGCCTGGAACGGTCCTTTTGCACACTTGGGTTGGTATCACGGTGGTATGGGTTTGCCTGGGCTGCGCACCCTGGGACGCTGTCATGGTGCTGTGGATGGCATGGGCTGCACACCCCTTGGGCGTTGTCATGGTGGTCTGGATCACGAGGGTAGGTTGCTGTGCATGGGCTGCACACTTTTGGGATGCTGTCGTGGGCGTATGGCTTGCAGGGACTGTGCATCCCTCGTTTCCTCCGATGTTGTCATGGTGGTTTGGATCGCATGGGCTGTGCATACCTCGGACGGGTGGTGGTGGTATGGGTCCAAAACCCGTCCCCTTCTCTCAGGCCCCCCGGCCCCGCCCCACATCCCCTTGAACACGTGATCGTGACCGTGTGGTCTTCGGCCAAGCCTCAACCGCCTCCTTTCAGCCTAGAGAAAAATTGTCAAAGGCGCGATTTAATTTCAGGATCAAGCACCAAGACATTGCAGTCAGCAGCCAGTGGATGGTCCGTTGCCAAGCCGCAAACTTACATGAGCCTGAAGCTCTGTTGGCTGGGGGCTCGCCTTCTGGTCAAAGTTGGTGTGAATCGAACGTACAGTGTCGGGAAACGTGCCACGTTCCCCTCACTTTTGTCAGAGCAGCCTTGTTGTCCCACCCCCCCACCCCCACCCCCTCCCGGATGAGACACTGGACTGACCCTCTGACACAGCGCAACAGTGGCACATCAGACTAACACTAACGAGACTCGCAGAGAACAAAAGCAATGCACCCCAGGCCCGGTGCACAGGGGGCAGCCTACCAATTGTATTGCTCTACATCAGCCATCCATGGTGCGGCGGCTCGCTCCCCCAAACTTAGCCCCCCCCCTCCCCCGGCCCACCCCTCCACGAAACCAGAGGGGAGCAGCACGGACACTTCAAAGCCCCACACACTGGCCCCCCTTCCCCGGGAAACATGCAACCGCAAGCCAGTCGTGGCGCACTTGATTAGCAACATCACGAGCGCCGCAGCATACTACTGATGTGTAACACTCAGTGATACGGAACCCCCAACAGTTTTCTGCATCGGTGGTGCAGAGCAGCCTCCTCACGTCTAAGAGTCACGCAATGTGGCGCCTGTCCGCGCTGGCAGGGTGGTAAGGAAAGCATGACCTCTCCCCTCGGTTGGCCTACTCTTGCACGGGTGGTTTCCGCGCAGCGATGGGTCGCTTTCTTGGTTGCAGCTCCGCCCCAACGACGAATCCATTGGACACACCAAGGCTCTGCGATCTGACGCAGAGTGCACTGTACGGGAGGCGGCAGAGTGGCAGGAAGATGGTCTCAGGTCTGCGTTTGTGAGTGTAGTCACAGTGCGGGGTCAGGAGTAGGGGTAGCAGTGATCTGCTGGCTCGAAGAAGAGGGCCTTTGGGTTGGGCGGTCATTGGTGATGGGGTATTGTGAGGAGCGTTTGACTCATCCCGCTGATTTTGGTTTCGTCGTACGGACGGAGACGCGCTGGCAGTGTTTCGTTCACGCCGTGTGTGCGGCCCGTTTGTGTGTCGTTGTGATCTCGTGCCGTGGTGTGTTCGTATTGTGGGGCTACTCTTTTTCAGACAATGGGATGTCGCGTCGGTCGACGCTCTGGATGGATGATTTTGACAAGGATCCCGTGCATGCGATCCTACTGGATGACAACGGAATGCCAATCGGTCCGCGGGCGGGACGACCAGGTCTGATACACAGCGGAACGCCAACGGTCTCGCACGGCCCAGAAATTACCACTACCGGACCCTTGCTGGAACACTATTCTGAACCCAACATGGAAAAATGGCGGAAAATGGGTGAAGATGTGTCATTATTGGAAAACCGAGTGGAAAAATGGTGAAAAACCACCCCCCAAAAGGTGGAAAGTGGTGGTTCTTAGTGCTGATGGGACACAGGGGCTGGGTATACTGGGCGATGGCCGGAGGAAAAATGGGGGAAAATGGGGGAAAATTGGGGGGGAAATGGGGAAAAGTGGGGAAGAATAGGGCAGAAGTTGGGGATACATGGGGGCTGCATGAAGGGTTTGCATGCAGCCCATGGGTCCCCTTTCACAGTCTTGCATCTTTTCTCCCATGGACAATGTGCACCATACAAAGGGGTGCGTTACATTCCGCTGAGGGTTGTCTGCGACCCACAGAGGGGCTTGGTATCAGCTGGCTGGCTCTCCAATTTTTCCCTGGTCTCCACATTTTTTCCCATTTTCCCCCATTCTTCCAATATCTTTCCCCCATTTCCCCCCATTTCCCCCCATTTTCCACCATTTTCCCGATCTCACCATTTTTCCTTGGGAACGTTGTCGGGAACCTTATTGTCAGCTGTGTCGGGAATTTCTAGGCCTTGGCATTGTTGTGCTGTTTCATTCTGCGCAGCATCGCTGTGCTGGTAATCCTGTGAGATGGTGCATTGATGCCTCTGACGTGCCTATGCAATGCAGTGCACTCTTGCGATGTCCGGTGCCCTGACATTCTCGTTCCATTGGTTCTGACCGGCTCTCTATCTCAAATCAAGGTCTACGGCTGAGCACGCGCCCATCTTTGCTGCAACCGTGCGATGGCCCTGCGAAACGTACCGCCAGTGGACTTGAGCTGCAGGGGTATAGAATGCCAGTTTCTAGCCCACGATCATCAACAGGTGTGCGATGTTGACGTGCCGCCGTCGTACTCAGGCTACGTAGTGCAGCATGCCCGAGGGACGTCCACTAATGTGTACCGACTGAATCCTAAAGATTTAAAAAGATATTTAATTCCCGGCACAGGGTGTTGTTGTCCGCAAAAAAAATAACGCGCAAATTTTTTTTTTGGCGTCATGCCTTACGCAAAAATGGGTTCCGCAAAAAAAAATCGCAAAAATAAAATATTTTTTGCCCCTGCCTCCATTTTTGCAAGAATGCTAGAATCGCGGGAGGGATGCTGTGTTTGCCCCACTGCTTGTCCCCCCCCCCCCCTTCCGTGTCTCATGCCCCATTTTGCACCTTGCTTTGCTTTCAGAGAATGATGAATCAGAGACCACGTATCGGGGCATCCAGGATTGTCACAATATTAGATATTTCAATCTGGATGCTGATGTGCCCCAAAGGAGATAAAGGGGCTAGTTCGGGACATTTGATTGCCAGTCCATTTGTGATTCGAATTTTGTTGTTGGTTGTTGGTAAAAAGGAGTAAGAGGGTGCTGACCCCGCAGGTCGAGGGTTTCTCCCCGGTTTTCATGCACTATTATTGAGACGAAATGACAAGGCAGCATTTCACGTGCCATGGGCACTAGTTTGGACGAGTTTGGAACTGGTTTGTTGAAAAACTGGTAGACCTACATCATGCTTGTTGGTGCTTATCTGTGCTACTACCTGCAATCCCAGAGTCCAAGGTAGGCACGGTATCTTGCAGGAGCAACAAAATGAATCAACCCCAATCCCCACTACACGCATTTTTTTTTGGTGCAACACTTTACGCAAAAATGGGTTCCGCAAACAAGAATCGCAAAAATTAAATATTTTTTGCCCATTTTGGATGCCGTCCCAAAAATTTTGCTCATTATTAATTCAAAACACCCACCGCAAAAATTAGGATTCCGCGAATCTTTAGAGTTCGGTCGGTAGTGGTGGTTGTAGTAGTATTTTGTACCGGTTGCTGTTTGTCCTCCCGTTTGTGTTTGCGTTTGCTTTTATTTTGGTGTACGCTGTATGTACAGAGACGCATTTGTGCTATTTCGTTCACGTCGTGTGTGCGGTTCGTTCGCGTGGCGTTTTGATGTGGTGTGTTTGTATTGTGGGGCTACTCTTTTTCAGACGATGGGATGTCGCGTTGGTCGACGCTCTGGATGGATGATTTTGACAAGGATCCCGTGCATGCGATCATGCTGGACGACTACGGAATGCCAATCGGTCCGCAGGCGAGACGACCAGGTCTGATACACAGCGGCCAGCCAATGCATCGTTATGCTGTTTCATTCTACGCGGCATCGCTGGGCTGGTGATGCTGTGAGGTGGTGCATTGATGCCTCTGACGTGCCTATGCAATGCAGTGCACTCTTGCGATGTCCGGTGCCCTGACATTCTCGTTCCATTGGTTCTGACCGGCTCTCTATCTCAAATCAAGGTCTACGGCTGAGCACGCGCCCATCTTTGCTGCAACCGTGCGATGGCCCTGCGAAACGTACCGCCAGTGGACTTGAGCTGCAGGGGTATAGAATGCCAGTTACTGGCAGACTATCACCCGCGGGTGTGCGATGTTGACGTGCCGCCGTCGTACTCAGGCTACGTAGTGCAGCATGCCCGAGGGACGTCCGCTGACGTGTAGTGGTGGTTGTAGTAGTATTTTGTACCGGTTGCTGTTTGTCCTCCCGTTTGTGTTTGCGTTTGCTTTTATTTTGGTGCACGCTGTATTTACAGAGACGCATTTGTGCTGTTTCGTTCACGTCGTGTGTGCGGTTCGTTCGCGTGGCGTTTTGATGTGGTGTGTTTGTATTGTGGGGCTACTCTTTTTCAGACGATGGGATGTCGCGTTGGTCGACGCTCTGGATGGATGATTTTGACAAGGATCCCGTGCATGCGATCATGCTGGACGACTACGGAATGCCAATCGGTCCGCAGGCGAGACGACCAGGTCTGATACACAGCGGCCAGCCAATGCATCGTTATGCTGTTTCATTCTACGCGGCATCGCTGGGCTGGTGATGCTGTGAGGTGGTGCATTGATGATGCCTCTGACGTGCCTATGCAATGCAGTGCACTCTTGCGATGTCCGGTGCCCTGACATTCTCGTTCCATTGGTTCTGACCGGCTCTCTATCTCAAATCAAGGTCTACGGCTGAGCACGCGCCCATCTTTGCTGCAACCGTGCGATGGCCCTGCGAAACGTACCGCCAGTGGACTTGAGCTGCAGGGGTATAGAATGCCAGTTACTGGCAGACTATCACCCGCGGGTGTGCGATGTTGACGTGCCGCCGTCGTACTCAGGCTACGTAGTGCAGCATGCCCGAGGGACGTCCGCTGACGTGTAGTGGTGGTTGTAGTAGTATTTTGTACCGGTTGCTGTTTGTCCTCCCGTTTGTGTTTGCGTTTGCTTTTATTTTGGTGCACGCTGTATTTACAGAGACGCATTTGTGCTGTTTCGTTCACGTCGTGTGTGCGGTTCGTTCGCGTGGCGTTTTGATGTGGTGTGTTTGTATTGTGGGGCTACTCTTTTTCAGACGATGGGATGTCGCGTCGGTCGACGCTCTGGATGGATGATTTTGACAAGGATCCCGTGCATGCGATCATACTGGACGACTATGGAATGCCAATCGGTCCGCAGATGGGACAACCAGGTCTGAATCATACTCGTGGTTGTGCAACGCCGTACGTTGACGTTTGTGCCTCATTTGTCCCGTTGGCTACTGTTGTACTGCCTGCCATTCAGGCTCGAAGCACAGTCCGCCCGGCATCTTGGTGCAACCGTGCGATGGCTCTGCGAAACCTACCCCCAGTGGACTTGAGCCGCCGGGGTATGGCATGCCAGTCACTGGCAGACCATTACACTCAGGTACGCCGTGTGCAGGAATTACGGCGGCCGATTGCCATAAGCTCGGCGTCTTCTTCACCCATTGCCTGGGCGGGGCAGTATGTGGCAGGAAAATTGCCCCCTCATTTTTTTTTCCCGGCAGACTCTACCACGATATTATCACAGAAGTGAGCCATTTTATCGCCCCCCACGGTGGGACGCTTGCGACAGGGGTGGTGTATCCCCCTGTGCGTTGTCCTCCGCGCACGAGGAGATCATGGAATGTTGCATCACATCTGCCGTCTGGGGGCCACGCTCCAGAAGCGCATGATGTGTGGCTGCATATGCTCTGCTGTCTTACGGCCACACGGATGAAAAAATTGACAAGGGTTCATTTGAATTTAAAGGTTCATTGAACACTTGACGTCCAAGAACTTGTCATTCAACATCTAAATCTACTCTTTAGGAACCAAACCCCAAACTAACATAAGAAAAATCCCCCACACCAACCCTTGGTATCTCACCTTCATGGGAGGGGCTCTTCCTTGATGGGGTGCATGCCACTGTTTTATGGTGGCATGCCCAGAGTTGACTGGAGGGCCAAGTGCCCTTAGACACAAATACCACCCCCTGCAACCCCCCCACCATGCAACTCGCCTCCTGGTGTGTGTGTGTGTGCCATAAAGGCTGAAAGAGTATGCCGGTTGGTATTTCCGGATGAGCGTACATGGTTGCCTTTTGAGGAGGGAATCCTCCGGTTGTGGATAGGTGGGTTGGTTTCTCACCCGTTGGGTTGGAGGTGAAGAGGGAGGGGGAAAAAAACTGACAAAGGTGGGCAGCCTGTTGTGCCCCCTAGCAGCTGGGGAAAAATTGTTTTTACTTCCTAAGAGTGGGACAGTTGTCCGAATATTCACCAATGCCGCCTCTGCCCCTTGGTGTCCCTCCCGTGCAGCCACCATGCTCCATACAACGTCTTTCCCAAGACAGTGAAGTTTGGATGGCGCTCACCACCACTGATGTGGGAAATGTAACACAGGACCAGGGGGTTGTGGATCACCAAGTGTTACCCATCAGTGGTGCGCAGCATGCTCAGGCATTTTGCCACTTAGCCACACACCTTGGCAATTTTGCCAGGAGCAAAGCGGGCAAGAAACCCTGCCAAATTACGCCATTGTCAAAGTGTTCAAAGCCTGGGCAAACCTCAATAGGATCAAGTTGCTCCAAGCAGCCTTGCAATTTTTGCCAAGATCAAAGTGCTCAAATCATTCTAGCAAGCTTTGCAAGGTTCAAAGTGCTCAAATCATGTTGCAAATTTCGCGAAGGTGGAATTGCTCAAAGCACCCTAGCAAGTTTTGCCATGGTCAAATTTCTCAAAGCACCAAAGCAAACCTTGCCAAGGTGAAAATGCCCAAGGCACCCCAGCAACTTTGGCTGGTCAAAATTCTAGCAAAATTCGCCAAGGTCAAAGTGCGCCAAGAAACATGGCAGATACCAGTAGCATAAAAAAAGCATGGGTATCTTCTGCAAGGGATGTTGTTCTTTACACACCATGTTACACACCTTTCCCAAACTCTGGGAGAAATTGCAACCCCTGGGCAGGACACTAAATGGCATTTTCACAAATGGTGTGGGCAAAACTTTTTTATGTTGTGACAGCAGGGTCCAATCATAGAAATCAACCAATCAGGTTTCCCAAATGAATGCATGGGCGCTGTAAGTGAGGAGGAAAATGCTGTTTTGGACAGGCGCGAAAAGGGGGTGGTGGTGACAAACGAAAAGACCAGGTTTCCGTAGTGCGATAGGAATTGTGCACTATTCACCAATTGGTGAGGGATGAAGCACACAGCAAGGTGTAGTAGCAGGCTCAACGAGCAAGCACAGCAAGCAATGACATGCTAAGGATGCAGATTGGTTTGGACCCTTATCTGAGAATTCATCATCCTCAACCAGTTTCGATACACTGAATGATGAGTTTCTGCAACCCCTATGCAGGGTCAACCCCTGTGCAACAAATGGCTTGTGCGGCAATCCCCCCCATCCAAGTCCCATTAGCACCTCAGCCAAAAGCGTCCCATCCCTCAAAACAGTTGTATTGAAGGGCTTGAAGGGCCATAGTGGAAGCATGACACAAGGTGTAGGTTGTAGCACAGTGCAACAAGTTCTTGTGGGTGCCCTAGTCAAGCCCCAAATGCAGAGTTGTTGGCAGTACAATTTACTTGGATAGCTTGCAAAAGACAAGGTAGCTCCGCATTGCCAAACACCCAAATGCCATGCAAGTGGGTCCCCAAGAGCATGCTCCTTCAGACCCCTATTGTACTGTGAGTACGTGAGTGGTGTGTGCATATGCATTGCATATATCCAGATCCTTCCCACTGCACTAGTGTGCTTTGCCTTTGAACGTTTGCCAAGACATATTGGAAACCCTCAAATGACGTTGAGCAGCACTGTTGTGCAATTTCTGTGTGTATTCCTCGGGTATGTTGCTGTGGTTGGGGTATGGTCAGTTCCCTGGTACATAGGGAGGGGGGGAAGTTTGACAATGCAGAGCACACACATGGGCTATGGCGCCCTTAAACATGGGAACGGATTTTTTCTCCGCTATCTGGTGGGGTAATGTGGTCCAATATTGCGACCATGGGAAGACTGAGAGTATTTTCCTGCTTGTCCCCCACAGCTTCACCTGCAGTGTTTCCACCGTTTTTTGCGCCGTTTGTGGTTCGTCATGCTGTTGAACGTCCTGTCATGGATGCTTGTGTCCTTTTGTGTGTACTTGTACACGTTTGTGCGGCTTTGTGCCCTCCCTATGCACAGTTTTGTCGTGCGCTGTCATGTGGTGCCGTGGTCCGTTTGTATTGTGGGGCCACATGTATTCAGGCGATGGGATGTCGCGTCGGTCGACGCTCTGGATGGATGATTTTGACAAGGATCCCGTCCATGCGATCATAATGGACGACTATGGAATACCAATCGGTCCGCAGACGGGACGACCAGGTCTGATACACAGCGGCCCGGCAATGCATCGTTATGCTGTTTCATTCTACGCAGCATCGCTGGGCTGGTGATGCTGTGAGGTGGTGCATTGATGCTGCCTCTGACGTGCCTCTCCAAAGCAGTGCACTAGGCGGTTGCGTGCAAGGCAGCTGGAAAAATGCTTGCGTGCAGGGGCGGTGGGACAAGTCTTGGAGCCCACCCAGGGTTTTGGAAAACCCAGGAACCCAGAAATGTCCTACCCCAACGAACCGCCACCAACCGCCAACCACCAACCGGCACGCCCCACCAAACACGAACCGCAGACCAGCACCCGCAGCCAACCGCCGCCAACCGCCACCAACCACCAACCGCCAACCGCCAACCGCCAACCGCCAACTTTTGAAGTAGATAAAGTCCTATGACCATGAAGCAGAGAGCGTCCCCGTGAAGGTTCGGTTCTGGCAGTGCTTGGCGGCTGGCGGTTGGTGGCGGTTGGCGGCTGGCGGCGGTTGGCGGTTGGCGGTTGGTGGTCCCTGGGAGCTGTGCTTGGGGCCTTTGCTTAATTGAAAAAAAAAAAGATCTGGGTTCTTAATGACAGCCCTGACCCAACGGATTGTCCAGCGCCTGCACGCAACCGCCTGGTCAAACCGGCTCTCTATCTCAAATCAAGGTCTACGGCTGAGCACGCGCCCATCTTTGCTGCAACCGTGCGATGGCCCTGCGAAACGTACCGCCAGTGGACTTGAGCTGCAGGGGTATAGAATGCCAGTTACTGGCAGACTATCACCCACGGGTGTGCGATGTTGACGTGCCGCCGTCGTACTCAGGCTACGTAGTGCAGCATGCCCGAGGGACGTCCGCTGACGTGTAGTGGTGGTTGTAGTAGTATTTTGTACCGGTTGCTGTTTGTCCTCCCGTTTGTGTTTGCGTTTGCTTTTATTTTGGTTGACGCCGTGTGTGCGGTTTCGTCGCGTGGCGTTTTGATGTGGTGCCGTCGTTTGTGCGGGTTATTATTGTGGGGCTCCTCTTTTTCAGACGATGGGATGTCGCGTCGGTCGACGCTCTGGATGGATGACTTTGAAAAGGATCCCGTGCATGCGATCATACTGGACGACTACGGAATGCCAATCGGTCCGCAGACGGGACAACCAGGTCTGAATCATACTCGTGGTTGTGCAACGCCGTACGTTGACGTTTGTGCCTCATTTGTCCCGTTGGCTACTGTTGTACTGCCTGCCATTCAGGCTCGAAGCACAGTCCGCCCGGCATCTTGGTGCAACCGTGCGATGGCTCTGCGAAACCTACCCCCAGTGGACTTGAGCCGCCGGGGTATGGCATGCCAGTCACTGGCAGCCCGTTACAATCAGGTGTCACACGCTCATACGCTGACGCTTTGCTCCCGCTGTCTGCCGAACGCCTGCAGTGTTGGCTCCGGGAGCGCTTACTGCGCGTTGCAGGCGCTGCAGGGAAGGGAATTATTTTTAGGGTACTTCGCACCGCATCACTTTTTCTCAATTTTGGGTGAAGGAAGTAAGAAGGGCGGCACCACGATGCATGACTGAGCCCCAAATGAGCCGGGAATGCCTATGTCCACTTAGCCATGAGTGAGCCGCAGGTACAACAGCGTACAATTTGCCCTGTTCCACGATAATGACCCGAATTGCGCGCCGCAGGATAAGCATCCCCTCTGGCCTCTGGCCTCTGGTCACTCTGTTCGTCCTGTTGTCATCGACGATGAGGCGTCGTTTTAGGTCCCCGAAGGATTGCGCGGTTTTGCGAATCGCGATGAAGTTCGCGCTGTGGCATTTGAGGAACTGGGGCCACATATATTTAGGCAGTCGGCAGAAATGAGGCTTCGGATGTGGGGACCTCTTGACGGTATCGTCGCTGATGGCCCCGGAACGCTAATCGGGCCGCAAGTGGGACCGCAAGGGGAAGGGGAGGGCAGAGGAGGCGCGCATGGGTCCCAAAGACTCGGTCATGAATATTTTGAGGAATACGTCGGTGAATTGGTGAATTGTGCAGAGTTCTCGTCTTCGGTCCCTCCGGGACGATCCAAAATTGGAATTGGCACTGGATTTGGTGCTGATTTTCAAGCCACCACCAGAACTCAGGACTGTCTTGTGGACAAGGCTCAGGGATGTGCCCTTGCAGTTCCCCATCTTTGATGCCCTGATGTGTCCCAGTGCTGTGTTGCCCTGTGCTCTGCACGGTCTCTATCAAGGCCCGGAGCGGAGCGTGCGCCGATCTTTGCTGCAACCGTGCGATGGCCCTGCGAAACGTCGCCCCAGTGGACTTGAGCCGCAGGGGCGTAGAACGCCAGTCATCGAGCCGTATCTCTGCGGATTTGAGCCGCTGGGGCATAGAGCGCCAGTCATCGAGCCGTGTCCCAGTGCACTTGAGCCGCAGGGGCATAGAACGCCAGTCATCGAGCCGTATCTCTGCGGATTTGAGCCGCTGGGGCATAGAGCGCCAGTCATCGAGCCGTGTCCCAGTGCACTTGAGCCGCAGGGGCATCGAACGCCATTCATCGAGCCATTGCCCACGGGTGTGACATGCTGACACGCCGATGCTCCTGCGCCCTCGCGTTGTACACACGAGGGGTTCTGGTCGTCGGCGGTGCCGCGCATACACAGACCCGTTTGCTTTGTGCCCCTGTCTTGCGCCGTCAACGACAGCGCTGCAGGTACCGCACGCGCTGTTTATGCAACACGGCGGGTGAATACGACACACGCTGCGGATACGGCATGCGTTGTGAACAGGGCGCACGCTGTGCCTGCAAACACAGCCTGCATGCACAGTAGTGTGCACGGTGTGTGTTGCACTGACATAATTATCACCTTGGCCCTTCTAGTGCCTATCTTTGAGCCAGTACAACCTTCAGAAGTGCTCTCTGATGTGGTCATGGTGTGGCTTGCAGTGGACCCTGCCACTGGTGATTTTGGAAGGCTTCTGCATGAGGCTAGAGCCTAAGCGCCCCTTCCAGCACGAGCTTTTTTGTCGTTCGTGAGACGCCCACACCTAAACCTAAGTGAACCGCACGACGACGATAGCGCTGATGCTGATGGGCAGCAGTAGGAGGCGGATAGAGATGTTTTCTGTACCAGGGCCGAAGCTGAAAGCACCCTCCGCTCAACCCACAAATGAAAGCAGGTCGGCCAGGCCGGTGTCCGGTCGGCCGGTGCGGTGTCCGGAGTCCGGAGTCCGGTTCAGGAAGCAACAAACCGACTACTGAAACGAAAGGTGGTGCAGACATGGGCGCGTTGGACGTTGGCAATGGGCGGTGGGTCAGATGTTGTACGTGTCTGTCTCACCTGTTGTGTGGTTGGCATCTCTTGCCCAGTTTTGCAGAAATTTGGTACCGGGGGAGGGGAAAATTAGGAACAGCCGAATTTTGGAATGGCAAAATTTGGCATGACAAAAGTATGCCATATTATGCCGCGGTATTTTAAGGTCCGAAGCCATTCTTCTGTCATCTTTAGCGCTCTTGGCATGCACATTGCCCTTGTGCCCAGCAACAACCGCGGAGAAGCCTCCAGGAAACAACCGCGACCAACCAAAGGTCCATAGGAAATAGCAACCACCGTTCACGGTCAAGGCCTGTTCTTGTGCCACAGTCTGGGAATTTTGTACCAAAATTTTGCAGTGGTATTTAAGAGTTGGCGACAAATTTTCTCCGCACCAAATTTCGCCATTCCAAATTCCGCACGTTCCCAATCCTCCCCTCCCCCGGTGTGCGGTTTGTTCAGGTGTGACAGTTGAGCCCCTGCGATCGACGACAGCCAGCAGCAGCACTGCGACTCGAAGCAGCCCCGCATCCGGCAGTCCAGAAGTGCATTCCCTCCGCATTGATGAGCCCGATGGCCTGCAGGACCGGCGGTTTGATGCCCTGAAACCCAAGCGCTCCCTCTGTACTGAGTAGCTGTATGGCCTGCAGGACGGGTGGTTTGAAGCAACCTGCAGATGTGCGAGCACGGTGGCAAGTGATTGAGTGTTCCAAGTCTGTTGCGGAACCTTCATTTCTTTTTGTTTCTTCATTTCTTTTCTTTATGTGTATCTTCGTTGTTCAGATTTTTGTTAAACATTAGTGACAAGGGTCGGAGTACTGTAAAAATGACACATGTTGTGGATGCAAAGTAACACTGTTCGGCAGGGCGTGAACGCTTCTCACACCTTCTCAAAGGTGCTCCTCAACAGGGGAACACGTACGTGCACCCGGAAATGCCACCCGGCATTCCCCCTCAGCCTTTCTGGCACCCCCAAAGTAAATGAGCACATCTTAGAGTGACGCCTCCAAATCAAGTGTCCTAGAATCCCAGAGGCCCCAACAAGTCGGCAGAACGAATCGGCCAAATCACAGAAATCCCACAAATTGGCAGAACAAATCGGCGAAATCGGCCGAATTCGGCCGCCGATTTGGGGGGGGGGTTGCTCCTCGGGGGGACACTGGATAATACCTTTTCTTTCTACCGGGGGGCGAATTATTTAGCACAGTACAAAATCGATATGGACAAATTTCGTACTCCTACCTCGTACCAAATATTTCCTTCAATTTTAAGGATGCGATTTGTCAAACTGTGTGCACCACCCAGTTTCCCTGTGCAAATGAAAAAAAAAAGCGCCGCAAACTGAACTGGTGGGACCAAGTTATCCCCCCCAACCCCCAGCGCCATTTCCAAAAACCTGTCTTTGACTCTGGGTGTGGGTCATAAAACCCACCACAGTGGGGTTTGAACCCAGAACCCCAATTCTTGGCATTCTACGACCCAGCACTGTGGCAGCTCGACCAGCCAGTTTTCGTTCCAGAATGTCATTTTTCGTCGCATAGATCTAGCTGGATGAAAAATTTTTTCAGCTACCAAGGGTTTCTACATGTCTCTGACAGCACAACCGTCCACTAGGATGCAACAACAAGGGGCCTTATACCAAATTTTTCCTTCATTTCTAAGGAGCAGTACCAAAATTCCCCGCCCCCAATTTTGGCCGGCCAAAAAAAAAACCCCCTGAAATAATTCGCCCCCCGGTATATATATTGGTTGTTCAGATTGGCACCATGAAGTGTTTTTACTGCCCACAAAAAGACACATCTGTGGTCCCCTGGGATTCATTGTACCCTGATGATCAAACTTTTCTGCGGGACAAGTACCCTGATGCTGGTCAGGGGGCAGTTTGTGACTTGTGTGTTCGCTCTGCACGCCCCAGTGCGTTCTTCAGCCGCCGTTCTCTAAGCACCTCATCATCAGCCCCCCAATCAGTGGATTCTGGGCTGCAGGTGCCTTCGGGTCCTCTAGTTGTGTCTGGTGCAGCCACATGTTTGGCCACAGAGTCAGTGTGCCCATGCACTGTGCCCATGTGCCCATGCACTGTGCCGTACCCTGTGCCCATGCACTGTGCCCATGTGCCCATGCACTGTGCCGTACCCTGTGCCCATGCACTGTGCCCATGCGTGGAATCTGGGGTTGTCAAGCCTTCAGCGTCTGTTGCAGAGTCTTCTACTGCTGCCACAGGGTCTGCCACAGGGTCCCATCAGATTGACTACTGCAGGACAGCTTTGGTTGCAGATCAGAGCCACAGGGTCTGCTGCACACCCGCCCAGCACACAGTCAGATGGGAATGGGAAGCCTGTCTGCATTCATCTTCTTTCGGCAAGCTTTGCTTGTGCAGTGAAAACCATTTTTCTCCACAGGACAAGTGACAAAAAGTGCAAAAAAAAAGGGGCTCTGGAATTGAACCGATTTGTGGGGTTTCTGTGATTTGGCTGTTTCGTTCTGCCCACTTGTTGGGGCTTCTGGCTTCTGAGCCACTGCCAATTATTTTTAGACCAGGGCATATACCACTGGACCACTGCTTGACATTGATGTACATGGCCTCAGGGACCATGTACGGATCGGGAGATGAATTTTTTATGAAAATTGAGAGATATTTTAGGTTTTCACATGACTCCAACTACAGAGCAACCGAAAGGAAGGTGTGTTTGGGGCCTGGGACTGAGATCCAGGGCAGTGGGAACCTGTTTTGCTGAAAAATTGGTCCGCCGATTTGTTCCGCCGATTGTTGGGATTTCTTCGCCGATTTTGGGGGGGGGTTGGAGGAGACGTCATGGCACTGTGCAGACACTCGCCAGCACAACATGATGCAGAAAACACGCTCGTCAGGTTCTAAAAAGACCATAAAGACCACAGAGGAGATGCCCCCCCCCCCCCCTTGCAGGCACCAACGCCCGGGTGCGATGCTCCCCATGCAGCACGGCCGGCAACGATCAGCCCTGGCCCCGGTCCGTGGGTCCTTCTTGTGCGCCCTGTGCGCTGCGGGGCAAGGCTCAGGGTGCGGACAGGTAAATGGATTTGGTGCGTGCTCGGGTGCCACTGCACATTGCAGTGGAAGGGTCACGGAAGGCGGACAGACTCTGAATCAGACTGTGAAGAACACCATGGCCGACACAGCAGGCGAAACCACCCTCTCCCTCCACAGCGCGTCGCTGGACATCATCTTCCACCCCCAGCAGTCCGACGCATCTCTGCGCAAGCGGACGCGCAACTGCCGGCACCGGCGCCCCGATTCTTGGTTTTCTATGGAATTGGCACGCGGCTATGGATTTGGACGGATCCGCGGTGGGTGACGCGACGTGCGCGCGCGCCTATCCGGCTCCCTCCGACCTGTTGGTCAGCGGCCGGACAAGAAAAGCCCGTTATTCAAGCTGTCCAGGAAGGCGCCGTGGGGCGCCTCCATCGACTGGGGTCCGGTTCAGATCCGTGCCATCGGCGTTGCTTGGACACGGGGGGGGGGGGTATGCGCCCTGGTATGCGTGGACTTTGGTGGCTTTGCCCACATTGCGCGACGGAAAACCCACTTGATGTGAACCAAATGGACGAACACTGGCGTGTGTGACTCACTGGGCTCCCGAAAAATTTATTTGGGGGGTGGGGGGCCCTTGGAGCCCCTTTTGCAACCCCTAACCCCGGGGCTCTGAGGGCCAGCTCCCCCCCCCCCCCCCCCCAAATCGGCCGCTGAATTCGGCCGATTTCGCCGATTTGTTCTGCCGATTTGTGGGGTTTCTGTGATTTGGCCGATTCGTTCTGCCGACTTGTTGGGGTTTCTGGGATTCTGATTGGGAGGTGTCACTCTAAGATGTGCTCATTTACTCTGGGACACTGGATAATACCTTTTTCTTTCTATATTGGTTGTTCAGATTGGCACCATGAAGTGTTTTTACTGCCCACAAAAAGACACATCTGTGGTCCCCTGGGATTCATTGTACCCTGATGATCAAACTTTTCTGCGGGACAAGTACCCTGATCCTGGTCAGGGGGCAGTTTGTGACTTGTGTGTTCGCTCTGCACGCCCCAGTGCGTTCTTCAGCCGCCATTCTTCAAGCACCTCATCGTCAGCTCCCCAATCAGTGGATTCTGGGCTGCAGGTGCCTTCGGGTCCTCTAGTTGTGTCTGGTGCAGCCACATGTTTGGCCACAGAGTCAGTGGAACCTGGGGTTGTGGAGCCTGCAGCGTCTGGTGCAGAGTCTTCTACTGCTGCCACAGGATCTGCCACAGTGTCAGATGGTCAGAAGGTGCGTGCAAAACCTTCGCGTCCATGCCAGAGAATCAGCAGTCCATGGTGCGTACCACTGGACCACTGCCTTGTACTGCCCCCTATATCCTCAGGGACCATGTACAAACGGAGAGATGGTTGCAAATCAGTGCTGCACACCCACCCAGCACACAGTGGGATGCAAATGGGAAGCCTGTGTGCGTTTATCTTCTTCCAGGAGGCTTTGTTTGTGCATGGAGAACCAATTTTCTCACGAAGACATGTGAAAAAAATGCAAAAAAATTCCGATCTGTAAACAGTGGGAATTGACCCCACGTCAGCAAAAATGTGTGTGTAGACATATACCACTAGGCCACCACTGTGTACTGCTATACCACTGCTCAGGGACCATGTACAGACCGAGAGACCAAATTTTTTTTTGAAAATTGAGAGATATTTTGCGTTTCCACATGACTGCAACTATTGAGGAACCATAAGGAAGGTGTGTTTGGGGCCTGGGACTGAGATCCAGGGCACTGGGAGCCTGTTTTGCCGAAAAATCAGTCCGCCGATTTGTTCCGCCGATTTGTTGGGATTTCTTCGCCGATTTTTGGGGGGGGGGTTGCATGTTTTTCATGCACAATTCATGATAAACCACTGGCACACAGTCTGCCACTGTCACTGTCACTGTCACTGTCACTGTCACTGTCACTGTCATGTTTCATGGGGCACTGCCAAAAACCCTGGGCAGGAGAACCTCGGAGTGGGATGTGCAGGCATGGTAAGGAGGGCAGTTGTGTGAGGGCAGCTTTGTTTGCAAGGGCAGAGAGAGGATCACACATCTTACCCAATAAAGCACAATTCATGCAACTTAATCTCATCTACAGATAAGGTCCAGGTGCGGGAAGGTAGCATTGAATGTACGTACCCCCCCCCTCTTGAAATCCCTTCCCCCCTTGCAATCTCCCCCCCTCGGGGGGGGGGGGGAGCCCGTCACTTCACTGTTTTGTTTGGCAATATCTATTGCGGTGGTTTGTGTTCCCCATCTCTCACACACACGTTCTTGCATTGCTTTCCCATTACTTCAAAACAGTCACCTGTGTGTATTCTGTGATATTCTCTCTCCAAAGGCGGTGTACATGGTGTCGTGTGTGGATTTGGTGCCCCCTAAGAAGTTGGTGCCTACCCCCAAGGCAAGAGCAAAGCCAGCCCCCAAACAGGCTGGTCAGGTTGCGCAACCGGGCGCTAAAGCGGTTGCCAAACCAGCCCCATGCTCAATTGCCTCCTTCTCATTAGCCGGTACCACACACCCTGTGCCTGTTATGCAAACTGAATATGTGCAACAGTTTCACTGTCACTGTCACTGTCACTGTCACTGTCACTGTCACTGTCACTGTCACTGTCACTGTCACTGTCACTGTCCCTGTCACTGCAACTGTCACTGTCACTGTCACTGTCACTGTCACTGTCACTGTCACTGTCCCTGTCACTGTCCCTGTCACTGTCACTGTCACTGTCACTGTCACTGTCACTGTCACTGTCACTGTCACTGTCACTGTCACTGTCACTGTCACTGTCACTGTCACTGTCACTGTCACTGTCACTGTCACTGTCACTGTCACTGTCACTGTACGTACCCTCCCCGCCCCTTTGTCTAAGCCGCATGATGCCTGAAGTACTTGTTGCATGAGCAGGCGTAGGTCTGTCGGTGGGGACCTATCGCTGGACTTTCCACTGTTTTATGTCCCAGCAACGGGAAGTGACCAGAAATTGACGGACCTGCCCAAGCCTCACTCCAACCAGGACACTCTGACAACCCAACGGATGCGATGCAGAGCTGTCCATATCCATTCATGCAATGTTCTTTTCCAGGGATTTGCCTCTGTTTCTCCAATTGCGTCCAGTCGTCCATCTGACTGTGGGTCACAGACAAGCACAACCTTGTCTACGCACGGGATCCCCATCTGCCCGTCGTTTTGCCGGAGTTGGGCTGTGCTTGCCCAAGAGGGAAGGACTGATATCCATGAATGATATTGTCCTGTTGTGTTGACATAATTTGTTCAATCTCTCATCTCTGTTGCGCTTGGCATATATCCATTTGGTGTGTGCCCCCCCCCCCCCTCCGACCAAAGCCTTCCCCCCCTCACTAACGCTAACCCCATCCTCTGTCATCACCATCCTTTCTCTCACTGCCTGCACCTACATGTGGTGCATTTCATTGCAGTGGTTTTCCACCCCAAGAAGGTCTGTAAATACCTGCAGCGGTCCGTCGGTGAACTTCGGCTCGCCATGAACGCTTATTATGCCCGTGGACAGGCCGCTTCAGTGCGTTGTTCTAGGCGGGGAACCACCATGCCCAAATACGCTTTAGTAGACCATACTCATGCGGGAGACCTCTGGCTCCGGTCACCCACGGCCTTTAGAGGGCACAACACCAGTGGCCCTCGCGATGCTCGGAGGTGGTTAGTTGTATTTGGCAACCCTGACCCTTCAACAATGTATGAGCCTCGAGGTCCCAGGAGGGGGGGGCGCCTTCACTGGCTGCGGTTTTCCGCCTTGTTGGTTGGACCAATGCCCAGTCTCCTGACCCCCACGCACTGACCCTGGAAGACCTGCGACTCTTTCTGTCTGCACTGACATATGATCTGGCATTGTCTCATGAGCACACCAGAACACAGGGTGTGCCCGGTCCACAAAACAGAATCAACAAAGCAACTCGTGTGCCATGCAGTTTGAATGCATGCAGCAGGTCTCATGCAGAGGATTGTCTACTGCCCTGGGCACTGCCCGGTACGCTGGCTTTGGGTGATGGCTTCGGGTGCAGATTCAGACCTTCTGCATCGAGGCTGGGTCAGTGGCTTTGGCCAAGGCGGGCATCGAGGGGCGGAGTCAGACCTCTCCCAACAAACACGACTTCCTGCTGGCCCCCCAATAGCCCCCCCTAATAGGCCCCCTGATAGGCCCCCTAATAGCCCGCCCCCCCCCATATGGTAATTGCCCTTGCATAGTAAGCAGGGGGGGGGGGAGGCGAGGGAACCATCACTTTCTGTTTTGCAAATTTACTCAGAAGGTCGGACATTGAGCGTCTCCTGTGCGCTTGCTGGCTGGACAAGGTGGTAGTATTGGTGCATTGCTGTGTACTTCAGATTTCTTGTCATCCAAGGCACTCCACTGTACCCTGTATCATGCAGAACACTTCAATGTTTCGCAATTTCAGCCAGGGATGTTGATCATGTTGGCATGTACTGGGGGGGGGGTGGCAGGTGCGAAATTCGGAACGGCGAAATGTGGCACAGCAAAATTGTACCACATTTTGCTGTGGTATTTAAGGACTGAGCTGAGGCCACGTTCTTCCCTTTACCAAATCCATGCACTGTTTCTCTCCATTACAATCCAGGGCACTGGGAACCTGTTTTGGTGAAAAATGATTTTACTTTGAACCCCGTTTCACAGATGGTTCATAACGGAAGCAATTAGCTGAGTTGTTAAGGTACTACTCTCTCAATCTGCACATCATGGGTTCAATTCCCGGTGTGCCCACTTTATGGAAAAATTGTACCTCCCCCCCCCCCCTGTGTCCATCCCCCCCCCCCCCCGTGTCCACCCCCCCCCCTGGGGGGGGGTTACCGTCACTGGCTGGTTCCAAAAAAAAAATGCAACAGTGTCATATTGCACAGGATTGCATAATTGTGAGAGCTCGTTGTTAGAGCTTATGCGTACCTCCTTTGTGCTAACCCATTGCACTCCTCAGACCTCTCAAAATGTTCCCTGAAGGCACTATTGTGCGCTATGTTCATGCCACAAAGGAGCCTGTGCTGGCTGTTGTGCAAGGCCCTTCTCCTCATGGTGATCAGTACAGAACCATAACGTACAAACGCGGTGCCACAGAAGTTGTGCATGACCGCGGTTCCCTGAAACGTGTGACAGCCTGTTGCAGCCAGTTCATCGATCCCTGTGGTTGATGGGCAGCATGTGCAGCTGTTCAAGACTATGTGGGACCGGAAAAAGAAGTTTTACACTGTCCCTGTTCAGCAGTAGGGGCATGCAGCAAGCTGATGGACTGATGCATTGTATTGAGAATTTTGCTTGTTTGCATCATTTGCATGGCACCATTCGATCTCTGTATGTCAGTGTGTATTTAAGAGCCTTGGGCGACGTACAGCAAGCAACAGATCGGTCATAAATTCTGCGTAGTATGCGGCGGTAATTTGTTCGTTGGCGATGGTGTCTATCTACCCCCCCCCCCCCCCCGGGGGGGGGGGCATCACTTGGCAACGGTTCCCCCCGGGCCGGGGGGGAACCGTCGTCCCTGGGGGGGGGATGGACATGGGGAGGGGAAGGTACCACATTTTCCCATGGTATCTAAGGGGGAGCATTAGTGCGCCAGGTGTGCGCTGGGCATCTTTTTTTGACCATTACCCACCCGTGCCTGTTTTTGCCCCCACCTCACAAAACAATTTGGAGTACCTTCCCCCCCGTGTCCATCCCCCCCCCCTGGGGGGGGTTACCGTCACTGGCTGGTTCCAAAAAAAAATGCAACAGTGTCATATTGCACAGGATTGCATAATTGTGAGAGCTCGTTGTTAGAGCTTATGCGTACCTCCTTTGTGCTAACCCATTGCACTCCTCAGACCTCTCAAAATGTTCCCTGAAGGCACTATTGTGCGCTATGTTCATGCCACAAAGGAGCCTGTGCTGGCTGTTGTGCAAGGCCCTTCTCCTCATGGTGATCAGTACAGAACCATAACGTACAAACGCGGTGCCACAGAAGTTGTGCATGACCGCGGTTCCATGAAACGTGTGACAGCCTGTTGCAGCCAGTTCATCGATCCCTGTGGTTGATGGGCAGCATGTGCAGCTGTTCAAGACTATGTGGGACCGGAAAAAGAAGTTTTACACTGTCCCTGTTCAGCAGTAGGGGCATGCAGCAAGCTGATGGACTGATGCATTGTATTGAGAATTTTGCTTGTTTGCATCATTTGCATGGCACCATTCGATCTCTGTATGTCAGTGTGAGCAAGAACAGGATATGGATCGAATCAATGAATAGTTTTGAAATCCAGTGTAACACAGAAGGGCTGCAGATAGACAAAGCAGGCATAAGTACAAAGATTCAATCACAAATGAATAAAACAAATGATTTTAAGTGAAAACTAGCCTGACTCTAGCCTCCAAGTTAGCATCAAGCACTTCATGTGCACTCTTTTGGATGAAATGGTGCTGGTTAGGAATATGGGGCAAAGGAGTTAGGCCAGACACAGAATATGACTTGGCCAAGCAACTGAATTCAGAAACAGTTAAAAAGTAGAACCACAATAAGTGGTAGAACCAGTTGAGTATAGGGGTCTTGGGGTGGGGGACCACTAGGTTTAACCTCCAAGGCCTTAGGCATGAAATGCCTATGCAATTTCGGTATAACCTCCATGAAGGAAGATACCTCCGCTCAGTTGAGTGGTAGGGGTGAACTTCATGGGGGGCTAGGGTTATAGCCCTAGTTACTTTGAGAAAGTGTACTGTAGGCTTCAAAAGAGAGATAAAAATACTTAAGTAAGTCTTAGCATCAACAAAAGGTTTTTAGGGGGGGTATGGCCTGGATCAAGACCTCCAAGAAAGACATGGCAGTGACTTTTTCTTACTCCCCCCTGGAGTACTAGTTGATCAAGCTAGTAGGACCAAGAAAAAAGGCTCAAATATTCCTAAAATTACCTCCGAAAATGCATTAAACCAACCATAAACATTCCCATCAGTTCATAGAAGCCTATCACACTGTAGGTACCCTTGAAAAACACTGTAATGTACCGTGAATGATGTCCTTTCGATGGGGCATTCCTCAAAAGTCGCCAGCGTGCAACGAAAACTTTTGGTAAAAATTTGGGGGTAGTGGGGTTTGAACCCAGGACTCCCTCCCTAGAGCACACATGCTTGCCCACTAGGGTACAGTCAAACGCTCTAATGCGGACGGCTATCGCTGCATAAACAGCGTTCCAGTAAACGTCTTGACCAAGGGCCTGGGCGGAGCAATACTCCCAATGGAGGACACAAATCTCCAGGAGCTGAAAAAAATAGAAAATGGAACCAAGAGGGAGTGAATCCTGTGGTTTAGCGAAACTGTATCGATTTAAGAAGTCAAATCGCTAAAAATTGGCGAAACGGCGCGAGAAATCATCATTTTTAGACTAAAACCTAAAGTCGCAGACAAGCGCAACAGAAGCGGACTTCAGAAAAAGGGTTGCGCAAGCGTAAACGGCTCTAGAAAAAGCAGGTATGAGCCGTAGTTTTTAAAGTTCTAAAAGAAATTTTTGCACAGTTGCATCAAAATTTTTACAAACTTTAGGAAAAAGTATTGAAAAGGAACCCACACCACAGAGCAGGTGGACAACCCACCTCTCAGGTATGTCAGTGTCATTTCACACGCATGCATTGCGTTCGTGTTGATTGCTTCGTTAAAACGTTAGGGTTGTCACCGCTGTGTTCGTTGGGGGTTTGGGTGCTCACCTCTTTTGCTCTGCACAGGTCAAAACCGAGATGAAAGGTATGCGAAGCGAATGGAGCACGCAGCGCGCACGTAGGGTTAGAGTATGCGCTGTGCTCGCGATGCATGTGCCTAATTCAGGCATTCACACGTTGTGTCGCTTTTCCTGTGCCCTAATCCACCCTTGTCTTCTCTTCACAGGTTAGAAGAGAAAGTGCTTGCTCGTGTTTGTGTTGCCGTAGCGCTAAAATAGGGTTGCTTTAAATGCTTAGGCTTGTTTTGCGCTGTGCAGTGCGCCATTCTCTCTCCTCTTTCTGCAGGAAACAAAGTAAGAAGAGCGTGCATGACACACAATGCATTAATCGCTTAGGGTTGTTTATAATTCGCCGTAGGATTGTTTAAGCGCTCAGGGTAGTTTTGCGCTCGTGTTACCTTTGGCATTCACATGATGCGTGGTGAGTAAGGTAGGTAAGCCCAGGAGGAGCTCACCTCTTGGTTGAGTCATCTATGGTTTTTTGCTAGGGATAAGATTAGGTGTAATGGAAACCTTGTGCATACCTGTGCATGCATATGGCGAATTAAAGGGTAGGCCACGCGTGTTGCGCACGGTAAAACTCTTGTTTAGGTTACCCAGGGACTCCACCCTACGTTCATTAAGAGAACGGGTGGAGTTCCCTAACCTTGCTTGCTTGCAACCTGGTAAGTGGACAGTGTATTATAGGGCAGCCTGAGAAGCGTATAATACGTGGAGGCTGTCTTGGTTCCTCAACCACTTGCTAGGTCCATCAGCCTTTGTTTTACAGGTGGGCAGGTGAGGCCGATTGGTGCAGCTGCAGTTGCCATCGGCGACTTTGAATTTTTTTGCCCAAGCTAAAACGGGCGCTGATCACACAATCGACAAACTGCAACTCAACCGTGAGTGGCGAGTGCAGTTTGAGATCTTCGACATACACACTGTGCACGCAAACTAAGCATTCCTTCCCTCCAAGCCCTGACAGAGAAATGCGTAGTGGCGTCCCTGTTAGGCCACAGTTGCTTAGTAGCGCTGTGTTCTCTTGTTCTTTCACAGCAGGGTCAATAGGGCCCGAGACCTCTTTGACATCAGCGTCCAGTAGCGTGTGTAGGTGTTAGGGTCAGCAAGCCTGGCAGGTGATGAGTGCAAGTTCTGAGTGCTCATCCTGCCTTCGAAGGCTGGTGCTGGTGTTAGTGAGTGTAGTGTAGTGGTGTCTCCTGTCCCGCCTGCTTTTCCACGTGGGCAGGGGAGTGCGTTAGCTTTTGTCCCTTAGAAAAATGGGCGTTTTCTATGCCCTTAGCACACTTGGCCACCCCTCCCCTCTAGTAGGTAGGGCTTTTGCCGTCTTCCCCCAAGGATAGGCGCCAGCACAGAAATTGCGCGCCATAGGAGTGGTAATAGTACCTGATTAGGACCTTCGGTCTGACGTCAGCGAAGCCCGGTCTGCGGGAGCCATGACGGGGAGAGAAGTGAGACACATACAGACATACGTAGCACACTTAGGGGTATGGTAAACCCTGTAAGGAAGGGTAGAACCCCATGGGTTTGGACCATTCAGGGTCCTAACTGTGGGCACGCTTGTCCCCAAGGAGGGTGCTTTATAACGTCTTGCTTGTCATCCCCCCCCGGAGTAGTAAGCGACTGTTCTTCGTTGGCTCCCCAAGGTCATTACATCAGGGCAGTTCCCATGCAACACATGGTCAACAAGGCACCCACCCGCTGGGTGGCTGCAAACCTGATAAGCAGCCATCTGGCTCACGCTGGTAACCATAGGCATGGGGCTGTAGGGCACAGCCAGGGCAGGAACAATGCTCCGCAAGCAGCGGATGTGTAGGTGTTTGGACCGCCGAACCTGATTGAGGGTGGGAGTTAGTACATTCACCGTATCTGGAGCTCTACAGGAGTTCTGAGCCTGATCTGGCACACACTGAGTAGGTCTAGCTGTTCTGCACAAGAGTGCTCACCGACCATGGAAGGTTAGAAGACAGTCAGTAGACTGAGACAGTGAAATTAGTTTTTCTTTTTCCGCTGGGACAGAGTCTCAGCACGGGTTAGTAACTGACCCTCGTTGTTCTCAACGAGGTAGGAGCGGAAGAAGGGGTTGATACTCCCATCTGGTTGTATAAAGGCGGACATGGGTTCCCAGGTCGCCTCAGATAGCCCATAGCCATCCCACAAAGTTAGGAATTTCCAGCCCTGCTTATACTCGTGGCGGGCAATACCTGCAACCACGTAGTAGCCATCGACTGCCATCTCATCGGCAGTCATCTCCTCGAGTTCGTCTGCCTCCTCTGGGCTGGCAGCATTCTCTAGGTCGATACGCTCGACCTCACTGTTGCTGAGGCGCCATTCATCCCAGGACAAATCATCAGGGGAGTGATAGTGCCTCAACTGCTTAGGCGCACAAAGTAGTTCAGCACCTAGACGTGGACTGCACCTGACATGGATCCTAGATCCATGTATCCTGATGATACGATAGGGCCCAAAACTTAGCCCACGCAAACTGCACCCCCCTTTTGGAAGAGAAGGACCTAAAAAATGACCGCCTGAAAAACTATTTTTTTTGGACATTTGCAACACACATGACCCAGATACCACCAAAAAAATACAATTTTACCCAATTTGCTGCTTTTTTCCACTTTTTGTTTTTTAAAATAAACTATTATTTTGTCTGATTTGAAGGGTATGTTTTACCAATCTTGTCATTTTTGTATTTCAAAAACCAACTGGTGTGTGCCTGTTCGGGAGCTCATTTTCAAAAATGACATTCTGCAGGTCTCCAGTTGCACCTATGTTTGTCATGCGAAATAAATTGCTTTTTTATGTCCCTGAGTGCGCGAGGCCTCGCGCACTCAAGGTCATGGAAACAATTGTGTAAGAAGGGAACAAAAACAAGACAGAAAGCACACAACATACAAACACTGAAATAAAAGCTCGGCAAAAATGTACAAGCCCTTAAGGGCATATAATTGCATTCGCGTCGAAGGCGAGTGCGCGAGGCCTCGCGCACACATGACTGCAAAAACCAGGAGAAACACTTGGGTTAATGGTGGCTTACTTCTTCTTCGGTGCGGTAACCTTAGACATCCTTGAACCCAGGTTTCTTGCCACCGCACTTGTCCCACTTGGAGAGGCAACGGTACCACGAGACGGCTGGGCACCAGAACGCGAGGGCGGCTTGAACTCTGCACTAGCGGTGGCTGCAGTCTTCGCTTTCTTCTTTGGCTGTTCCTTACCAGATGCGGGGCTTGCATCGAAGTGAGCGGTGGCTGCCCGCTTGCGCTTCTGCTGGGTCTCCAGTACTTGCTCCGGATCCTCGGGAACTTCGGTACATGGTTTGCTTTGCAGATGGCTCCCTTTACGTTCTGAATGGTCAGCATGGCACAGAAACATGCAGAAAGATTCAGGAACTGCGTCTCGCAGAAGGCAAGGAATTGGACGACTGGCAGGAGTTTTGCTACGTTGACATTCTGAAGTACGAAACACCTTGGAGGATCCGGGCCAAGGTTGCAGGATTGCAACAAGCTGGCAGCCAGTCTGTGACGTGGATTCCGCTGTCCGAGGCGCTGGACAACATGTTGTTGTACATTGAGGACCAGAAGCGGGAAAAAGAACCACAAGATTTCGAGCGGTTCAAGACTGCTATTGTCCAGGCCGCCGTCAACTCTGCGTTTCTTGCACCCGAGGCTTTGGAGGAAGCAGGACACACAGTATGTATTCGTGTATCGCACGGTTATAATGCGCGAGGCCTCGCACACTCCATGGCATTGTTTTCCCTCGCAGGACTCGACATTCAAGAACTCGAGGGACATCTTCTCCCTGGCGTATTACTGCGGTCGTGAGGCGGTTACTGGCATGAGGAACCTCGAGAAAAAGAGCAGGAAAGATGAATTTACAAGGAATGCCTTCAAGAAGCTGGAGGGGCTGCATCTACCGAGCTTATTGCGAGAAGTCTGTGCGCACATGAACCTGAAGGACTCGACCTTACGCACCACCCAGAACTTCATTGACGCGCGGATTACGGATCAATGGGTTACTTTCCATCTTGACCATCCGGACAATAAGCAGTATGTCAACCAGACGGCAGGTATGCGTCAGTGTCGCAGCTTCAGTGCGCGAGGGCTCGCGCACTCAACCACCGTTTTCACATCCGTACAGCTGCCGATGCGAAGATCCGAGCAGAAGTCGCAGCACTTGGCACACCGCAACTGAAAATTGGGCTGGGAAATTGGGGTTACTGGCCGGATACAAGTACGAGGTATCGGTCGCCGTGGCCAAAATGGAAGACGTTGCTCAATGCACCTCTGTGGCGGACTGGGGACAAGGGCGCACCTCCATTACCACAGACGCTGGCCGTGCGGAAACAACTGCAAAGGAAGACTGAGGCACCATCATCGGCAGCGTCACAGACACAGCTGAGTACTGGCGATGTGATCAATGTCTCCAAGCAGGACGAGCAAGGGAGCAAATTCTTTTTGACGGCGTGCCGTATTGAGGATATCGAAGAGACACCGCCAGCCCGTTTCCGGGATCTGCAGTACCCGTTGTGGGTCATCAACGCTGACCTTTTCGTTGAATATGACACTGCAGGATTTGTTCCGAAGTGGCTGTTCGATGTGATGATGCTGGGGAAAGACCTCATTTTCTATGGCGAGGCTGATGTTGTGCACCGTATTGGCCGCGACATCCAGAGGCTCTGGCGTATGGAGAAGGACAAGGATCCAACCACAGTGCCATCCTACCATGTTCGGTTGCCGGTATACTCTTGGTTATCGGGTCCCGTGACCAGCAGTACGTATCAGTTCGACGAGCACTGTATGTGGATCGGAACAACGAGTCGCTGGGATAAGCAGGTATATCTGCTTCTTTCGCCTGTTACGATGCCTTTGTGTGCGCGAGGCCTCGCGCACTGCTTCCTCCGTTATTCGTCTTTATACATCACATTTACAGTTGCCGAACTATGTGTCGTATTCCGCTGGACATTTCGAAGAGATGCAAAACAAGAACCTTGGTGGTTTCATGCCTCTGATTCACGTGCTGTGGTACCTGGACAAATATCTTTTGGGCAGTGGGTATTCTGATGCAGTGGTTGTTGTGGACGACACGCCTGCCATGGCCGCAAAAATTGCGATGTCCGACCTCCGTACTAAAGTGGCGTTTTTGGCTGTGTCAACGATCAAGCAAAAGGACCTTGGGAATGCCATTGGAGGTGCTCTGCAGCATGCAATCATCATGCGGTACATGTTGGAGGCTGATCAGACGGAGCAGGGAGCAACAGCTGCACCTTGGGATACTCAAGAAGAGTGGCTTCAGCGTGGCATTCCACTGTGGGTTTTGGACAGCAACCGAGGGCATGAAGGGCACCAGCAGGTGCATGCTGCAGAGGCCGTCCAGGAAGATGTCGTGACTGAGGCCCCCGCTGACGACACTGAGCCTGTTGCGCCTGCACCTACTTTGCCAATGCAAGCCAAGGTGAAGAAGACTGCCAAAGTTATACCAACTCAGGGTACTGCAGCCGGAAAGGGAACCCCCTCGAGTAGCAAGAAGCAGGCAAAAGGAAACGAGAAGGAATCGGACAAGCCCACGGAATCAGACGATGATGATACCGACGAGGAGGAGGAAGAAGAGGATCCGGAGCAAGTCCCGGAGACCCAGCAGAAGCGCAAGCGGGCAGCCACCGCTCACTTCGATGCAAGCCCCGCATCTGGTAAGGAACAGCCAAAGAAGAAAGCGAAGACTGCAGCCACCGCTAGTGCAGAGTTCAAGCCGCCCTCGCGTTCTGGTGCCCAGCCGTCTCGTGGTACCGTTGCCTCTCCAAGTGGGACAAGTGCGGTGACAAGAAACCTGGGTTCAAGGATGTCTAAGGTTGCCGCACCGAAGATGAAGTAAGCCACCATTAACCCAAGTGCTTCTCCTGGTTTTTGCAGTCATGTGTGCGCGAGGCCTCGCGCACTCGCCTTCGACGCGAATGCAATTATATGCCCTTAAGGGCTTGTACATTTTTGCCGAGCTTTTATTTCAGTGTTTGTATGTTGTGTGCTTTCTGTCTTGTTTTTGTTCCCTTCTTACACAATTGTTTCCATGACCTTGAGTGCGCGAGGCCTCGCGCACTCAGGGACATAAAAAAGCAATTTATTTCGCATGACAAACATAGGTGCAACTGGAGACCTGCAGAATGTCATTTTTGAAAATGAGCTCCCGAACAGGCACACACCAGTTGGTTTTTGAAATACAAAAACGACAAGATTGGTAAAACACACCCTTCAAATCAGACAAAACAATAGTTTATTTTAAAAAACAAAAATTGGAAAAGAGCAGCAAATTGGGTAAAATTGTATTTTTTTTGGTGGTATCTGGGTCATGTGTGTTGCAAATGTCCAAAAAAAATAGTTTTTCAGGCGGTCATTTTTTAGGTCCTTCTCTTCCAAAAGGGGGGTGCAGTTTGCGTGGGCTAAGCTAACAGGGACGCCACAACACGTTTCCCTGTCAGGGCTTCGAGGGAAGCAGTGCTCAGTTTGCGTGCAAAGCATGTATGTTGAAGAGGTCGGACTGTCCTTGCCACTCACGGCTGAGTGCGGTTTGTTGATTGTGTGATCAGCGCCCCTTTTAGCATGGGCAGGAAAATTCAAAGTCGCCGAAGGCAACTGGAGCTGCACCAATCACCCTGCCCTCTCCCACCTGTAAAGCAAAGGCAGATGAGACCTGGTTGGCGGCTGAAAAACCAAGCCAGCCTCTGCGTATTATGCGCTTCTCAGGCTGACCTATAATACACTGTCCTCGAACCAGGCCGCAAGCAAGCAAGCTTAAGGACTCCGCCCGTTCTCTTATAGAACGTAGGGCGGAGCCCTGAGTAGCCTAAGCAAGAGTTATACCGTGTGCACTGCGCGTGGCCTATATCCCGTTAATGCATCGTGTGTATGAAGGGAAGGAGGCGATTAACCAAACTTCTTTCTACCATTTTCCATTCACTACCAATCAGCGCGTGACTCAACCAGGAGGTGAGCTCCTCCTGGGCTTACCTACCTTACTCACCACGCACCATGTGAATGCCGAAGGTAACACGAACGCAAAACGACCCTAAGCGTTTAAGCAACCCTACGGCGAGTTGTAAACAACCCTAATCAATTAATGCATTGTGTGTCATGCATGCCCTTCTTACCTTGTTTCCTGCAGAAAAAGGAGAGGGAATGGCGCACTGCACAGCGCAAAACAAGCGTAAGCTTTTTAAGCAACCCTATTCTAACGCTACGGCAACACAAACACGAGCAAGCACTTTCCTTTCTGACCTGTGAAGAGAAGAGAAGGGCGGATTGGAGCACAGGGAAAGCGACACAACGTGTGGATGTCTAGATTAGGCACATGCATCGCGAGCACAGCGCATACACTGACCCTACGTGCGCGCTGCGCGCTACATTCGCTTCGCATACCTTTTATCTCGGTTTTGACCTGTGCAGAGCGAAGGAAGTGAACACCCGAACCCCCAACGAACACAACGGTGACAACCCTAGTGTTTTAACGAAGCAACCACCATGAACGCAATGCATGCGTGTGACATGACACTGACATACCTGAGAGGTGGGTTGTCCACCTGCTCTGTGGTGTGGGTTTCTGTTCAATACTTTTTCCTAAAATTTAAAATTTTTTTGATGCAACCGTGCAAAAATTTCTTTTAAAAATCTTTACCTAACTAATACCTTCTTTTTCTGGAGCCGTTTACACTTGCGCATCTTTTTTTGGGAGTCCGCTTCTGTTGCACTTGTCTGCAACTTTAGGTTTTAGTCTAAAAATGACAATTTCTAATGTCTTTCGTCACTTTTTAGCGATTTGACTTCTTAAATTGCTACCCCTTTTGCTAAACCACAGGATTCACTCCCTGTTGGTTCCATTTTCTATTTTTTTCAGCTCCTGGAGTTTTGTGCCCTCCATTGGGAGTATTGCTCTGCCCTGGCCCTTGGTCAGGACGTTTACTGAAACGCTGTCTATACAGCGATCGCCGTCCGCATTAGAGCTTTCGACTGTACCCTAGTGGGCAGGCATGTGTGCTCTAGGGAGGGAGTCCTGGGTTCAAACCCCACTACCTCCAAATTTTTACCAAAAGTTTTCGCCTCACGCTGGAGACTTTTGAGGAATGCCCCATCCAAGGGACACTCTTTTTCAAGGGTACCTACAGTGTGATAGGCTTCTACGAACTGATGGGAATGTCTTTGGCTGGTTTAATGCATTTTCTGAGGTAATTTTAGGGAAATATGAGCCTTTTTCCTTGGTTCTACTAGCTTGATCAACTACTACTCCAGTGGGGAGTCAGAAGAAGTCACTGCCATGTCTTTCTTGGAGGTCTTGATCCAGGCCAAGCCCCCCCTAAAAACCTTTTGTTGATGCTGAGACTTACTTAAGCATTTTTATGTCTCTTTCAAAGCTTAAAGTACACTTTCTCAAAGTAACTAGGGTTATAACCCTAGCCCCCCATGAAGTTCACCCCTACCACTCAACTGAGCGGAGGTATCTTCCTTCATGCATGTTATACAGAAATAAAGTAGGCATTTCATGCCTAAGGCCTTGTAGGTTAAGCCTAGTGGTCCCCCACCTCAAGACCCCTATACTCAACTGGTTCTACCACTTATTGTGGTTCTACTTTTTAACTGTTTCTGAATTCAGTTGCTTGGCCAAGTCATATTCTGTGTATGGCCTAATTCCTTTGCCCCATATTCCTAACCAACTCCATTTCATCCAAAAGAGTGCACATGAAGTGCTTGATGCTAACTTGGAGGCTAGAGTCATGCCAGTTCTTACATAAAATCATTTGTTTTATCTATTTGTGATTGAATCTTTGTACCTATGCCTGCTTTGTCTGTCTGCAGCCCTTCTGTGATACACTGGATTTCAAAACTATTCATTGATTCAATCCACATCCTGTTCTTGCTCTACTTGCTGCTTTGGTTCTGTTTTCCAACACCAAAACCTGCAGGATTTCATCAAAACTATTAGGGCACTAATCAAGGACATCTTTCTCCTTTCTTTTTTTTAAAAGAAAACCAATTTCTGAAATTTTCAATGTACATTAATGCGCACAAAACGAGTACCTCTACAATGCAACGCTTACAAAACTAGAGTGTTTCAATGGACTTAAATTTCGGCGCGTCACGCCACATGCAACACCAAATCTTTGCTGACAAAATAGAAATACACGAGAGCAACAAATCACTTGTTTAATTGTGCATACATATGCATAGATTTGCAAATGGCTATTGCAAAGTCTTTTCATCGTAGCCCTTTGCTAAATACGGCCACCCCTCGGTGTGCCGCAATTATTTGGGGCTCTTTCAGCACCCCTATCTAGGCTTGAACACTCCACCCATCCGCATCTAATTATTGAATGACCAGTGAAACTAAGATGATGGCAAATATAGTTACCAATCAAGACAAAAATAACACGCAAGGGCCCTCAAAGACTCATCACAGGCAGAGAAAACCGGGCAGATGCACGCGCCCATCTGGCGGCAAAGCCACTAGCGCTCGCTGTGATCGTGTGCACTCCTCTTAGGATAACCCCCCCACCCCCCCCTCCAGTTGGTGTCCGTGTTAAAGAAGAGGTACCTCGCTCTTAACAGGGCAATAGTGAAGGAGGTGGTCTTCGCTGTGTCCCCTTGAAGACAACACTGATGCCTGGTCTACAATCGCTGCCATGGCACTAGCCATTGCCCGGACGCAGCCTTCCACACCTTTCGTCTTTCACAACTGCGGTCGTAACAGGACCATACTAATGTCATTGGCTCGTCGGCTCAGTCGTGTTGAGGAACATATAGTCGTCGCCTTGGCCGGGAAGATGGGTAGCAAGAGACCCACAGAGGCGCGTGGAAAAATGGTGGTGCACAAAACATAGACGCATTATGTAGGATAGGGCTCCGGCATGTCCGAGTAGTTGAATAATTGCTAATAACTATCTCGCCACACTAATGCTTGCCTACAGACAATGGAGGGCTGAATATATAGGCAAAGTATTATGAGGGGAGGATACAGGGGCAAAATGAATGGCGCATTGCTGAACCGTGTTCCTAGAGGAAGCGTAGGTCCGTTGGCTGGACAAGGACACCCTTCAGATGTAAAGAGGAGTGCAAATCTTGAATCCAGAGAGGTCGGGGTTTGGGATAACTAGTGCTACTTTACCCGTGACGCATGTTTCAGACAGGCTGCAGAGGAGTGTCTTCAACGCAAGGCCGGGGACAAAGGAGCGCAGCGTATAGTCACAATTGAATGAGCACGCATCCGGCCATCGGCGGATGTTTGTAAGGATGGGTATAAACAGGTCGAGGGCCTTGGGACGTAGTGTGACACAGAGGCTGCCTGGCAATGACTGTATTCTGCATTCCAATATGTCCAAGTTGTAGCCCTGACCCTCCACTTGCACAGGAATGTCGTATATGTCGGTTAGGGCTTTTTGTAGGGCTTGCAGGTATGGGAAGACAGTGTTGGGTGGGCCGAAGAGGTATATGTTGTCGAAGTAGCGGCAACGTACGGCACACGGGCAGAAAAGGTCGATGCTAATTTGGGTATGTTCCTTAAACATCAAGTAAAACAATGAAATCGGGGCGGAGATTTTCCCCCCTATGAGGACACCCTTGAGTGGCGGTTGAATTCCACCCGTTGGCGTCTCTGACTTCTTCACGGGGAGATGGTAGCGGTGCTTATTGCTGAACAGAGTTCGTCGCTGCAGCACTCTGGGCAGCTAGCCGGATACGGCGACTCCTGCGGGGGCGGTGGGCACACCACTTGCCAATGTGTGGCGAAGTTGTGCCGTCAACATCGTAACGGAAGACTTCGTCGCTGGATGTCCGTCACAGGGTGTCTGGGCCGGGCTATGGCGGTACACTGTTGCTTGCGGCACAGAAAAAACAATAAGAGCTGGAGTGCAATTGGGCATACAAGGAGCTTCCGGAACACATATATTTGAGTGAACAGAATCGTTCTCTCCAAGACGTCGTATGTAATCGTAGAAATTCCTGCCCCTAGGAACATAGCAAATACGCCCCATTCGGGACCTGGAGTCCATGGATGTGGGTATATTGGGATGCGCCGTTGGGTGTTCATACTTGCACTAAATGTTGGTAGTTTTATCGCGCAGGTTACAAGAGAGCAAGCCTTTGTTGCTTATGCTTAATTGTGCGCGCGGTAGTCCTGCTTTGGAGACAGCCCTATATCACCGTGCTTGAAATTGACAATGCCACAATATTTACCATGATCTAAAATCCATATGCTCGTAACCCAATTCCCATATGTCGTCTTCAATCTAAAGTAAACTTTATTTGATCTCTGTGCACGAGTTCCTTATCTGGCGCCTAGAAATAATATCCCAATATCTCTCAATGACATAATTGGAGTCATAGATTATGAAGATAAGCTACTGTCCAACCCTGTCTAGTCCGATTACGCTGAATCCATGATCGCCACCTCCACAAAGATCTTCAGTGTCATTGAGGACACTAGCCGCCTATGGTGGCTTTGAATAGGGCTGACCATTTTTATTGCAACAAAGAGTACAAATCACAATGGGAATCCGATCTCATTGGCTCTTCTTGTTGTTTTCAAATCCCTCTTTGTTGCTAGATACTGGACACTGGAGTATGTGGAGGATTGCAGGCCCGATACACAACCATAGCATAGAGCTCCCTTCGCAATAATTGGGACTTCAAAACAGCTTTGTTAGCTCGAATGTCGCAGAAATCGCGTTCCAATGGTTTAAGGCTGAAGCGCTTTTGCTGGAACATTTGATGAAACACCTTGTTGAGGTGCATTTTTGCACCTTTTTTATGCTTGTTGCTTGCATAGTTGTGGAGGGGTATGTGCGCCCCGTGCACTAGCTTTATGGCAAGCTTACCCGGATCAGATTATGTTTTACCCCTCCCACAATGAACCACGGAGGAGAGCACATCCATGTGCCGCATGACAGCACTCCTGCCCACAAACATTGCAGAATCAAAAGGCCCACACAAACAATGACTTTGATCTTGCACCACGAACTCATCCCGCCACGCAGCTAAATCTCTGTGCTGTGTGTGCCGTGTCAAGTGCTCCCCCTATGGCCACCCTTGTTTGCCTCTTGTTTGGTGTCAAACGATAGACACCTATGGCCAAACGATAGGTACCTATGGCCAAGCTATGGGTACCTATGACCAAACAATAGGTACTTATGGCCAAACGATAAGTACCTATGGCCAAATGATAGGTACCTTTGGCCTAAGCGATAAGTACCCTTGGACAAACGATAAAGACCTATGGCCAAACGATCGGTATGTATGGCCTAATGACAGGTGCCTATGGCCAAACGATAGGTACCTATGGCCAAACGATAGGTACCTGTGGCCAGACAATAGGTACCTGTGGCCAAATGTGCTTGAACAATTCACACAAAATCAGGCATACTGTCACACATGCTCCGGGTAAGCAGCCGGGGGAACAAAATTGCGGAACAATTCTTCATGCATTCAAAGATGCACACTTAACCACTCTGAGTGGCCTTTTTTCTGCTATTGTTGATATTTTGCCCTGTCAACCCTTGCACCCAAAAGACAGTTTGGCAGAACTTCATTTCACTGCCAGAGTGTTGGTTTTATTGGCAGAGGGGGAGAATGCAGCTACCCTCCTGCAACGCAGACTCCTCTGTCAGTCGCAGGTGTTCCCCTGATACAAGCGATACATGATACACGAACTACAGCAGCTGATGAGCACAAGCAGCAAGCCCATGGCACTAAAACATTTGATCTGCAACAGCAGAGTGTTCCAGGAGTGCTTCACCACACATATGGCATGTGGCAAGCTCTGGAAAAAACCGAATTTACCACGGTTCCTGTGCTTGATACAGCTTGGACATGACTGACCCTTCACAGCGCACACAAAGATTGCCATTGTGCGTGTGAAAGAGTCGACAAACTACCACACAGGGTGGTGCTGGTATGCTCCCCACTCCCACCCAAATGCACAATTCGATGCAGCCAACAACTGTTGTACAACACTGGCACTGACCCAAGGTAGCACCAAACGCCTGTGATTGGTAACTTTTCCATCTTCACCATCTCTTTATTGTCTGCACAGAGCAGCAGCAACAGGCAACTGTGACGAAGTGTCGGATTTGCACCAATTTGGAGGTTACAGGTGTGGCACACTGGCATCCTGCATCCCGTGCTGCATGCTTTGTCTGATTGCAGGGCACATGGCGCATGCTGCAGAGCACACTGTTGGGAGTGGCGAGGGGCAAAGGACCGGGCGCTCCAGTCTCCATCAAGTCTCTGCGTTCCAGTGCGGTGCATGGGGTGTAAATCGTGGGTCGGAGGGCCGCATGTTGCAAACGCAGCACGGGTCTGGCACCACTCCCAAGAGGAGACACTGTGATGCATTTTCCAATCATCTTGGCCACAAAGCTGAGACCAGCACATGACAGACGCATCTCTTCTGGTGGTGTGACGTAAAAAAAAGGGTCTCATCTACTCCCTGGGATGCCCGTGCGACGTTTGAGCGTCACACACTGCCATCCTGGCACAGCTCAGGCTCGGAAACAAGCTGCCAGAAGGCTTTTGTTTTGCACGGGCGCAGCACTCTGCCTGTCAATTTCCTGCATCTGCGGCTTCCACCGTCCTCATGTGTACGCAAGAGGCACACCCATTGCCGGCATGGGCACTGCCAAATGAGACCAATGAAGAGAACAACAAAAATGGAGGTGACATGTGCATGATGCAGGGTGAAGGTGTGAGAGGCGAGGGATTGAGGGGCTGGGGGAGAGAACTCAGGTGAGGGACTGAGGGAATGAGAGAGTCAAAGACTGCATGGCAGCCACAGGAGACTCTTTGCCACAAACTTGCCCAGTAAGAGCGGTATGTGGACCATTAGGTCTCTATTGTGGGATCGTAGTTTCGATTGGGGCTGCTCGCTCCCGCAGTCCAGCCTGACCATCCTTTGTGCTGTCGTGGCATAGCATTGCGTAGTATGATGGTGCTGGAGCCACATGACAAACACGAGTACCACAGAGCACAAGCTCGCAAGAGGGATTGCTGGAACGGAGGGGATAAGGCCTAGGTAAGTAAAGAAGGAAGGAAGGGAGGGAGGGAGGAGGCACATTTTGGGTGGAAGAACGACGCTGCAAGATACTTTCAGTCAACTTTCGAACAGGAGTGTGCAGATGTGCAAATGCAATGGCGAAGGCAATCCAATTTGTTTCATATACAACTAATGCCAAAGGCTGCGTCATCCGCAAGGCCGCCCCCAATTGACAACAAAAAGGAAGACGGCTCCTCTCATCTAAACCTCACACCCCGGGGGGGGGGGGGGGGCGACCCCTCGGTTCTGGACGCCAACTACCCCCCCAACTGACTGTTGGCCACAGGCCCCTTTGGGGGGGGGGAGGGGGGCGCTCTAGGAGGGGCTTGGGGGGCGGGGCGCTCCGGGAGGGTCGGTTGGGGGGTCCAGGTGGGGCGGTTTGGGGTGGTGGTGGGGGGGTCCAGGTGGGGTGATTTGGGGTGTTGGGGGGGGGGGGGGCACAGGCTCCGCTTACCTCCCCTTGCCCTCCCTCTAACCATACCATCACCATAAACCTAACCCTAACCTTTGCAGCCAGCTAGTTTGGCCATGCCAGCCATGCTGATTGGCCCCCAAATTTTGTTCATGGCTGCTTTTGCCACATCATTGCTCTCCATTTTGGACCCCAACACTCACTCTGACCCTACCTAGCCTAGGGTGAGAGCTAGGGCTAGGGTTAGGGCTAGGGTCACCGAGCTGGTGGAACCAGTCTTGGTTTTATAACCCTTTTTAGGGTCTAGGGTGGACCTACCAGGTTTAGCAGCAGCAGCAAGCAGCAGGCAGCACGCGCGAAATGGGGAAAAATCAGAACTCTGTCGTGGTGTTTTGGATTTGGTTGAAATTTTGGTGGATGATACCTATGGGTGTGAAGTACAATCACACAAAGTTTGAGCAAGAAACTCAACGGTGGCGGCCGGGAACGGGATTCGCAAGTGGCGGACCTCAGTTTCAGAAACTGCAGTTTAGGGCCAAAAACAGATATTTTTGGGCCAAAAATGCCCTGGAACACATTCAAAACGGCCAAACGAAGGGAAACGGTGGGTACACTCCACGTGCCGCTTGACTTCCCCGTGTCAACGAGCTCTTTGCGGCCCTCTAACTCCATGATATGCCGCGGAAGCTGCCCAAAAAGGCCCCCAGAAGCTCCAACTGCCGATAGCCACAAACCAAGAATAGGCCATATCTTTGGCTACATGGCTCAAAATGCGATTCCGAGGGCACCTACTCCACCCGCAACCCCCCACGTTTTGTGGTTTCCACCCCTTAGAATTGCCCAAACGGACGCCTAGACCCCAATAACTAGGCCCACTAGGCTGCGGCAAGCTGCAAGCTCAAGCCCAAACAGGTGGGTACCCAAATGGGTCAACAGGGTCCGAAAGGGGTAAAAATATGACTATCCGCAAAAATGATCCTAGACCATGTGCGACGCTAAAACAAGTGTTTTTGAACTGTTTTGAGCTTGTGGTGGCCCATTTGGGCCCTCCAAAAATCCCAAAATGCCTTGAAAATGGGCTGTTTTGGGACCAAAAATGGGTCAAGAATGGGTCACAAACACATTTTTCCCAAACTCATCCTAGACCATTTGGGGTGCACAAAAGGGTGAAATGAGCCCATTTTGAGCCCATTTTGGGGCATTTTGGCCCCTGAGAAGTCCAAAAAGCCTTGAAAGTGGGCCTCGTGGTGATGGGGTTCAGGTGCATTTCACTTTGTCAAGAGCCATCAATGTGTGAATCATTCTTGATGTCCTTCACCAATCATAGCTGATGTTCCCTCCCCCACCAGCTCGGTCCCATTATTCAGTCTTGATTAGGGGTAGGGTTAGGTGTAGGGTTAGGTGTAGGCTGAGGGTTGGGGGTGGGCGTTAGAGTCAAGGTTGGGTTTAAGGATAGTGTTGGGGTGCAAAGTGGACAAAATTTTTCCTTAGGGCACCTTTGGTGTTCATGGAGCATCGGGCGCCTTTGGCGCCCATGGACGCCTGAGGGCGACACCTTTGGCAACTAACTGTTGACCGGAGGCCCCGGGGGGGGGGGGGGGGGGGGCAGGGGTAGTTGGCGTCCTAGGACCCGCGGAGTCGCCCCCCCCCCTGGGCCTCTCACACATACACAATCAAGCAACGCGTTCACAAGACTGCCGATTGGCAGTTTGGGATCAACAATGGGGATTTCACGCAGTTTCGGCTGCTGTTCGACACGGGCAGTGACCTGGCAAATGTGAATAGAGTGCGGGGCATAGAGTGGGCGTTGTCTGGGGCTGGATGGTTGATTGATGGCCCATTGGTGGTTGATGGCATATCTGCCTGACGTCTTGAGCGATCAGTGTCAGGGCCGGACGCGATGCAATCCAGCCTACATTCAGCCAAAAGCCCCACTGTCTCGCCCTGAGGCCGAAAGCCATGCAACTTGGAGTCGGAAATGCACAGCCTTTGGCAGAGGGCAAACACATCATACGATTTGGAAGGGGGGGTGAGAAACTGCAATGGCATGTATACAAGACAGCGAAGCCGCGGCATGGCAAGTGGCAGCAGGACACAATGCAGCAGAAAGAAACAGCACTTCGAAAGGCCTCCTGGAGCGAGACCCCACGCCCCCTTTTCGACAGAACAGCGAAACGCTCAGAAGGCAAGCCCCTCGGCCGTTTCTTGCCCGTACCCCACTGCCCTAATCTTCATCGTTCAAATCTGATCGGGTGGCGCAATACACGTGCCACTACGTCAGTGCCTGGCGCTTGCGATGCAAACCGGAGGAGACAGCGGCCTTTTTGCTTCAGGGTCACGCATCTCCATGGCTATCTGTGGATCACCACAGGGATCACCCCGGCTTACAGCCCCCATGACCGATGCTTGCGTTCAGTCATCGAGGTGACCCTCCATCGGCGGATACCACTGGCCCAGGCATGTGCCCACCGGCCTCATGCCCAAATCCTGGCACACCGCCCGGTAGATCGCCACAATATCTTGATCCAACTCGTGTTCGACATCTCCGCCTTGGCCCCGAGGGACAGGGAGCGTGGGGCCATCGCGGGGAGCCTCCGGCACCGCCGGGAGAGGGACGTAGGCGTCCGCCGCGCCGCGCCGCTCACCTGGGCTCGCGGCCCGCACGAACACCTCCAGCAGCCTCGGGAGGTACTTGCTCTCCAACGACCGGTCCCGCGGGTACCCGCTCACCTCCCCCTCCACCTCCCGGTCCACCAAACAGAGCGCCAGCACCCCGCACACCCCGAACACCATCGCCCCGAACACCAGGAGCGGCTGAGGCCGCAGCGCCCGAACGGCCGCCGCCGCGTCCGCCACCACCTCCGCGGCTGCGCGCGCGTCCCCCGCCAGCCCCACGTCGCGCCCGACGTCCGCAGAGCGCAGGATGGCCAGCAGCCGCGCCCGCGGCAGCGCCCCGGCACCGACGTCCCCGGTCGACCCCCGGGGGCGGGGGCGGAGGCTGCGGTGCCGCTCGGGGGTCCAGCGCCACGCCCGGTCCGGGTCGAGGAAGACGCTTCCCCACAGCGGCTCGGCCCGGGACTGCACGGCGAACAGCTCCTGAGCGACGGGGGCGGCGAGGGGGCCCGCCCCCCCGGCGTACCGCCGCCGCAGGTCGCGCTCCGGGGGGTAGTACGCCAGGCCGTCGTAGTCGTCGATCCTGAGGTCCGTCGCCGCCTCCCGCAGGCGGTCCTCCGCCTCCACTTGGGCCCACAGGAGGGCGGTCAGTAGGGCCCGGCACGCCGCCTCGAGCCGCCGCCGCAACTCCGCGTCCGCCTCCGCCTCGGCGTCGGCCCCGGCCTTCGCGCCGGCGCGCACGGGCAGGGGCGTGAAGGGGTTGGGGGGGTGGCAGGCGCGCAGGAGGCGGCGGCAGTCGAGGAGGGCCCGCTGCTCCGCCAGCAGCCGCCAGATCTCCCGAAGCGGCAGGTCGTCCGACACGGAGCACCGCAGGGCCGCGCCGCGGCGGGCGATGTGCGGGTCCATGTCGCTGGGGAAGGGGCTGCCCATCGCGCTCCGGTACTTGTCCTGCGGGGACGCGCCCGCGCGTGTCAGGCCGAGGCAGTGGAAGAGGCGGTCGAGGTCGACGGGGGGGACGCGGACGAGCGGGTGGCGCTCCATGAGCCCCGCGAACAGCGCGGCGGGCCACCACGCGGCCTCCGACCGTCGACTGACCTCCAAAAGGTTCAGCACCACCGCGCCGCACATCCCGTACAACATCACGACGAACGCCCGGTGCATCGCCATGTGCGGCGCGGCGGCGATGGCGGCCTTCACGTCCTGCAGCAGCGCCCCGATCGGCTGCCCCGGGGGCGCGCGGGCGTCTGCGTAATGGACCTTCAGGTCCTGCCAAACCGGGTCCCACTCCAGCGAATGGAGCAGAGAGCGCCGCACATCCCGCGCAAGGCCTTCGTCATCGCACGGCTGATCTGAGAGCAAAACAATGCGGAATCATTTCTTGTGGTCTGCCCAATGGCGCTCGGGACGATTGAGAGCCAACTGCGGCCCAGAAAACGTTGTTCTACAGCGCACTTTACGCCACCACTACACACGTGCGGAATGCACAGCGTTCCCAAACGCGATGGATAAAGACACTGGAGACTGCCCGTAGCCAAAACATGCGGACTGAGACCTGGGAGCAGGGCACTGAGCAGCGGAGCGTCCGCCAGGAGGGCCTCCACAAGCGCGACCGCCAACTCAAACGCCTGCGGAGCGAGGGGGCCCGCGTGGAGACTCTCAGGCCTTTCCTCCGCCGCCGCCGCCTCCGCAACGAGCGCCAGCATCTTCGCGCACGCGACCCCCAGCGTCTCCGCCTCCTGCCGGTCCACGGCCGCGTAGCGGAGGTGCCCGCCGGGTGGGTGGCCGCTGCCGGCGTCGGGCGGCAGCAGCAGCGGCCGGACCGCGACCAACTGCCCGGCGAGCTTCTTCCGGAGCCGCAGCAGCGACAGGATCTCCGCGGGCGGCAGGTACAGGGCCTCTGTCAGGCGGGCATCGACGTCGCGGAGGGTAGCCTCCAGGGCCCCAATGGGGGTTGGCGTGCGGTCCTTCGGGGCGGGCCCGGCGGTGCGCACCGTCCGGGGCCGGTTGCCGGACCGCCTGCGGTCGAGGCCGTGCTGCGGCGGGGGTGTGGGGTCGGCGTGGCGTCCTCCTGCCGCAGCCGCCACCCACGCCAGACCTGGGCCCTGGGGCCGGGCGCGCCAGGGACGGCCCGTCATGGCACGCAGCAGCCCCACCGCCCCGACGCACAGCAGCAGCGCGACCGCCCACAGAGTCGCAGTGAGGGCCGGGGGGCGGCGCGCGGCGTCCGTCGGCACGGCATTGCGTCGGGGCACGCGGGCGGCCGGGGCACTGACCACCGCGGGCGCGCGTGGCCGGTCCCCGGGCCCTGGGCCCGCGCGCCGGACGGGGGTCGCGGTCCGGCGGTGCATCGGGTGGGGACGGTCCGCTGGGGGCGCCCCCGCCGTCCCCAGGGCGAGGCCCGAGGATGCGAAGAGGGCGATGGGACGCGGGGCGGGGTCATGCAGGGCGACCGCGAGGGCCAGGCCGCCCCCCAGAGCGACGAGGAGGGCCGCGGCACCGGCGCGGGCGGTTGGGGATGGGGCGGCGGTGCGGGGCAGGAGGGGGCCTGGGACGGCCTGGGGCTTGGGGCCGAGGATGAGCTGGTTCCATGCGGCCATCGGGCCAAACAGGACAAGGACACTGAGATGGGGTGTGCAGGAGGGCCTTGACCGAACGCTGCGTTCTTGCTCTGGGCCAGGGCATGCGGCAAGTTCTGGGCCTGCGGGCGTGCAAAGGCGCACACACTGGGCCCGCGTGCGCCGACGTTGTGAACAGGTGCGGTACCCCCCCCCCCCCCCCTTATCCTGACGCCGGCTTCTGGTTCATGGGGCAAAAGTACGGGAACACGGGGTCGCCGTGTCTGGACAAGCCCGTGCTACTGCCCGGCACATACCACAGAACACATGTTGCAGGCATAAGTCAATCCGCTTCCTCAGAACATGGCAATACAAAGCAACACGCCAGCACACACCCAAGAGCACAAGAGCACATGGAATTACAGCTACACCAACACTTTGCCACCCATACTGACCCTTCCTGTAGCCTGCACAACACTACAAACCACATTGGATTGGAACCGCAAAAATGATGGTTCCAAAAAAGACCCAAAATTGCGGAAACACGGGGTTGCTGTGTTTGGACAAGCCCGTGTTTGGACAACGGGGGGTACATATGCTGTGCAATGGACGAGGGACGTGGGCTCGAGAGCCAGCGTTTGCCGACGGGCCATCCCTGGCCTTCGGATGAGGATTGGAACCCCGCCACGCCCTGGGCTAGGGCAAGGGCCACCCCCACATCGGTGCGCAACGCGCAGTAATGTTCCGCTATGTGACCCCCGGCCCCAGGGGCTGTACACAATGTTGAAGGGTCGCTGCTTGGATGCAGGACATACATGGACATTCGTGTCTGGGCCTGTGTATCTAATATGTTCAAAACCCTTCAACAAATTGTGTAACCTTGGAGGCCCCTGTCGGTGGCCCCTGTCGGTGGCATGTCTTTGTGGCCTCTCTCAGTTGCTTGTCTCAGTGGCATAGCTAGGTGGTCTCTCTCCGTGGCCTCTCTGAGGCAGCATCTCTTGGCGGCCTTGCTCAGCATCCCCTCTTGGCGGCTTGTCTCGGCCCGTCTTCACAGCCCCTCTTCGCAGCCCCTCTTGATGGACCCTTGCGTGAATGAATATGTCTGTTTTCGTGGGGGGGGGGGGGGGGGGGGGCAACTAGGGAACTAACGGAGGTTTTGCCGGTGTCGGCTGATTTCTCGTAATATGGTGTCCCGAAGGGGGGGGGGTATGTTATACTTTTTCGGAAAGCCACCCAAAAGGGCTTTTCGGAGATGTATGGGTTGAGGGGGGGTAGGGGACCATATTTTTGAGAAAATTGCCTGTCGCTGTACACACCTGGGTCAGAAACAGTCTGTTCCGTTGCGGAGCAGGTTGCACAGATTGCACATGCATTCCAGCGCATGCTGAATTCCAGAAAAATGTTGGTAGGTAGGTAGGGGTATGTTATACCTTTTCGAAATCTCCAAGAAAAGGGCTTTTCGGATATGTATGAGTTAGGGTGTGTTAGGAGACCATATTGTTCCAGAAATCAGGGCGCAAGTTGGATGCTTCTAGGATTTTGGGCTGTCTTTGCAGAATACACAGGTCACCAACTGGGGTTAGAGAGAATCGGGCATAGTTCCAACATATCGACACTACAACCAAAAACCATGGAAGGTATAATGATGTATTTTGATGTGCCGAGTTCAAAAATGCCAGAAGAGCGGTCAAACAAGGTGCTCAACGCAAGCAACGGGCCATTTTCTCTCGCAGTTGTGTGTCCACACACATGTCAGCAAAATTTTGGCAGCAGCAGAAACCCAAAACGAAAAAAGTGCACGGACAATATCTCCATGATCGTGGCTTCTTGGAGCCCAAGACCTAGTTCATTGGAAAGCCCTTTTCAAGCACTTTTCGGAAAGTATACACATACCCTTCCCTATGGAACGATATTTTTGCACACCGAGCCGATTTCGGCAAAAAACATGTTAGTTCCTCAAAAACCCCCAGTTGGCCCCCCCCCCGACCCACGAAAACAGACATATACATGAATACACACGAATACCTGAGATGTGTAGCGGTGGCCTCGGCCCCCCTGCCCCCTACTGAGGGGCCCTTCTTGTTGGTCACTCCCTGGGGCCCCCGGTGGCGGCCCCTCTCAGTGGCTCCTGTTGGTGGCCTCGGAGGCGGCCTCTACCCCTCCCTTCCAGCAACCCTTTTGGTCGTTCATTCCAAGGGGCCCTTGTTCGCAGACCTTCTTAGCGGCCCCTGTCAGCGGCCCCCAACACCTTCTCTGCCTTCCGCAGAAAAGCTACAGCTCCTGCCAGCCATCACTGCCAACTGCATGTGGTTACATGTACGTGACTCTGAAAACGCCACCGTGCATTGGGCAGCCCCGTTCATCCGGATATTTGCACTTGACAGGTGTTGCTAGCACTTCGCCTAGACCAAAGTGTTCTTCGCATGGGCTTGTGCCGCCGTCTTCTAGCGGGTTCACCCCACAGAGTTCCCATTTTGGGATGGGAACGACAATGCTGAGTGGGCGGCCGTCGCAATCATTCATTTTCCTTGAGAAACGGAGGCCGTACCTGTACAGATCCCAACACAAGGGCCACCTCCCCACCAGCCCATGGTTCAGGGTCAGCATGGGTGGCATCGGTATGGAGAATTGTAGTGCAGATTTTTGCACCATTGTCAGTTGGCTTTGCGGCCACTATCAGGACAGTGAGCGCAGCGGGGGGCCTTGCGTCCGCTTTTTGACCCCTATGCCTTAGTCTGTGGCAAGGTTTTCCTTTGGTGGTCCCCAAGTTCTGGACGTTGCTGTTCATATGAATGCAACATCCCTATCCGTTGGCCATAAAAGACCACAGCATGATTTGCGAGGTCCAAGGTAGGCATAGCAAACTGGACGTGAAGGTTCTCCTTTGCTAAGGTTCGTGGTGGTTCGTGGTGGTTCCCGGTGGTTCCCGGTGGTTCCTGGTGGTTCGTGGTGGTTCGTGGTGGTTGGTGGTGGTTCCCGGTGCTTCTTGGTGGTTTGTGGTGGGTCGTGGTGGTTCGTGGTGCTTCGTGGTGGTTCAGGGTGGTTCGTGGTGGTTCCCGGTGCTTCGTGGTGGTTCGTGGTGGTTCCCGGTGGTTGCCGGTGGTTCCCGTTGGTTCGTGGTGGTTCGTGGTGGTTTGTGGTGGTTTGTGGTGGTTCGTGGTGGTTCGTGGTGGTTCGTGGTGGTTGGTGGTGGTTGGTGGTGGTTCGTGGTGGTTCGTGGTGGTTTGTGGTGGTTTGTGGTGGTTCCCGGTGCTTCGTGGTGCTTCGTGGTGGTTCATGGTGGTTCGTGGTGGTTTGTGGTGGTTTGTGGTGGTTCGTGGTGGTTCATGGTGGTTCGTGGTGGTTCCGAGTGGTTCGTGGTGGTTCGTGGTGGTTCGTGGTGGTTCATGGTGGTCCCCGGTGGTTCGTGGTGGTTCGTGGTAGTTCGAGAGGCTTCGTGGTGGTTCGTGGTGGTTCGTGGTGGTTCCCGGTGGTTACCGCTGGTTTGTGGTGGTTTGTGGTGGTTCGTGGTGGTTGGTGGTGGTTCGTGGTGGTTCGTGGTGGTTTGTGGTGGTTCCCCGTGGATCCTAGTGGGTCGTGGTGGTTCGTGGTTGTTCATGGTGGTTCGTGGTGGTTTGTGGTGGTTTGTGGTGGTTTGTGGTGGTTCGTGGTGGTTCGTGGTGGTTGATGGTGGTTCGTGGTGGTTCGGGGTGGTTCGTGGTGGTTCCCGGTGGATCCTAGTGGGTCGTGGTGGTTCGTGGTGGTTCGTGGTGGTTCGTGGTGGTTCGTGGTGGTTCCCGATTGCTCGTGGTGGTTCCCGGTGGATCTTGGTGCGTCGTGGTGGTTTCCTGGTGGTTCGTGGTGGTTCGTGGTGGTTCGTGGTGGTTCCCGTGGTTTTCGGTGGTTCCGGATGGTTCCCGGTGGTTCATGGTGGTTCCCGGTTGTTCGTGGTGGGTCGTGGTGGTTCGTGGTGGTTCGTGGTGGTTCCCGGTGCTTCGTTCTCGCTAGGGGTGGTTTGTGGTGGTTCGTGGTGGTTCATGGTGGTTCGTGGTGATTCGTGGTGGTTCGTGGTGGTTCCCGTTGGTTTGTGGTGGTTCTCGGTGGATCCTAGTGGGTCGTGGTGGTTCGTGGTGGTTCGTGGTGGTTCGTGGTGGTTCCTGGTGGTTCGTGGTGGTTCGTGGTGGTTCCCGCTGGTTCGTGGTGGTTCGTGGTGGTTCGTGGTGGTTCCTGGTGGTTCGTGGTGGCTCGCCGGGGTTTGTGGTGGTTCCCGGTGCTTTGTGTTGGTTAGGGGTGGTTTGTGGTGGTGCGTGGTGGTTCGGGGTGGTTCGTGGTGGTTCCTGGTGGTTCAAGGTGTTTCGTGGTGGTTCCCGGTGGTTCGTGGTGGTTTGTGGTGGTTCGTGGTGGTTCGGGTTCGTGGTGGTTCGGGGTGGTTCGTGGTGGTTCATGGTGGTTCGTGGTGTTTCGTGGTGGTTCATGGTGTTTCCCGGTGGTTCCCGGTGGTTCCCGGTGGTTCCCGGTGGTTCGTGGTGGTTCGTGGTGTTTCGGGGTGGTTCGTGGTGGTTCCTGGCGGTTCGTGGTGGTTCGTGGTGGTTCGTGGTGGTTCGTGGTGGTTTGTGGTGGTTCATGGTGGTTCGTGGTGGTTCGTGGTGGTTCCGAGTGGTTCGTGGTGGTTGGTGGTGGTTCGTGGTGGTTCCCGGTGGTTTGTGGTGGTTCGTGGTGGTCTGTGGTGGTTTGTGGTGGTTCCCGGTGCTTCCTGCTGGTTCGTGGTGGTTCATGGTGGTTCGTGGTGGATTGTGGTGGTTCGTGGTGGTTCGTGGTGGTTCGTGGTGGTTCGTGGTGGTTCGTGGTGGTTTGTGGTGGTTCATGGTGGTTCGTGGTGGTTCGTGGTGGTTCGTGGTGGTTGGTGGTGGTTCGTGGTGGTTCGTGGTGGTCTGTGGTGGTTTGTGGTGGTTCCCGGTGCTTCGTGGTGGTTCGTGGTGGTTCATGGTGGTTCGTGGTGGATTGTGGTGGTTCGTGGTGGTTCGTGGTGGTTCGTGGTGGTTCGTGGTGGTTCGTGGTGGTTCGTGGTGGTTCATGGTGGTTCCCGGTGGTTCGTGGTGGTTCGTGGTGGTTCGTGGGGGTCTGTGGTGGTTTGTGGTGGTTCGTGGTGGTTCGTGGTGGTTCGTGGTGGTTCGTGGTGGTTCATGGTGGTTCCCGGTGGTTCGTGGTGGTTCGTGGTGGTTCGTGGTGGTCTGTGGTGGTTTGTGGTGGTTCCCGGTGCTTCGTGGTGGTTCGTGGTGGTTCATGGTGGTTCGTGGTGGTTTGTGGTGGATTGTGGTGGTTCGTGGTGGTTCGTGGTGGTTCGTGGTGGTTCGTGGTGGTTCGTGGTGGTTCGTAGCGGTGTAGCGGTGTAGCGGTGAAGTGCCTATTCTTTCTCGCGCGGCTGCGCGTCCTCCCCCAGGAAGACACAGCACAATCCTCGGAACACTGTTTGTCCCTTGGACCCAAACAGCGACGCTACACCGTCTCACCGCAGCTCACCTTGTGCCATGGATGCATGCCAATGCCAGTTGGTGGCTTTGGGTCGACATTGGTGTAGGTCACTGAGGCCAGCCGCCTCGGTGCATAGCCTTTGACCTTGGTGCACAAGCGGCACTGCAAGGGCTCTCGAACAACACGTCATAGCCGAGCTTTTCAGACCAAGCACACGGTATCGCTGATGATGCCGTCGTGGATCCCCGTCGCTTGCTGTGCACATCTCGACCTCGAGTTTCTCAGATCAGGCCTCATGCTATCGCATGGGCACAGTGTGCAATACACTGGCAGCCTGCTGGTCACACCTCGGTTACTTCATGTGCGGGTGCCCAAAGGCGCTGTCGCGCTTCCTAGACCATGTGCAAGACCTTGCTGTTGAACTTTTTCTGGTCTGTTGCTTGCACATGCTGATCACATCGCGACCTCGAGTTTCCTGGATCAGGCCTTGTTCCCAACAAAGGCCTGCCATTCACACCTCGGATCCGCAGGAGGCAAGAGGGCCTTACGCCGCTGGACAGAGCTACTATCTCTACTCTTCTATAGCCCTGCTAGCAACCGTAAGGGTGCTGTGTCCCTAGGCGAGGTTGGTGGTTCGTGGTGGTTCATGGTGGTCCCCGGTGGTTCGTGGTGGTTCGTGGTGTTTCGAGAGGCTTCGTGGTGGTTCGTGGTGGTTCGTGGTGGTTCTCAGTGGTTACCGCTGGTTTGTGGTGGTTTGTGGTGATTCGTGGTGGTTGGTGGTGGTTCGTGGTGGTTCGTGGTGGTTTGTGGTGGTTCCCCGTGGATCCTAGTGGATCGTGGTGGTTCGTGGTGGTTCGTGGTGGTTCGTGGTGGTTCGGGGTGGTTCGTGGTGGTTCATGGTGGTTCGTGGTGGTTCGTGGTGGTTCATGGTGTTTCCCGATGGATCCCGGTCGTTCGTGGTGGTTCGTGGTGTTTCGGGGTGGTTCGTGGTGGTTCCTGGTGGTTCGTGGTGGTTCGTGGTGGTTTGTGGTGGTTCATGGTGGTTTGTGGTGGTTCCGAGTGGTTCGTGGTGGTTCGTGGTGGTTCGTGGTGGTTCGTGGTGGTTTGTGGTGGTTCGTGGTGGTTCGTGGTGGTTCGTGGTGGTTCGTGGTGGTTCCCGGTGCTTCGTGGTGGTTCGTGATGGTTCGTGGTGGTTCGTGGTGGTTCCCAGTGGTTCGTGGTGGTTCGTGGTGGTTCGTGGTGGTTCGTGGTGGTTCGTGATGGTTCGTGGTCGTTTGTGGTGGTTCGTGGTGGTTTGTGGGGGTTTGTGGTGTTTCAGGGTGGTTCGTGGTGGTTCCTGGTGGTTCGTGGTGGTTCGTGGTGGTTTGTGGTGGTTTGTGATGGTTTGTGGTGGTTCATGGTGGTTCGTGGTGGTTCCGAGTGGTTCGTGGTGGTTCGTGGTGGTTCGTGGTGGTTCGTGGTGGTTCGTGGTGGTTCGTGGTGGTTCGTGGTGGTTTGTGGTGGTTCGTGGTGGTTTGTGGTGGTTCCCAGTGGTTCGTGGTGGTTCGTGGTGGTTCCCAGTGGTTTGTGGTGGTTCGTGGTGGTTCGTGGTGGTTTGTGGTGGTTCGTGGTGGTTCGTTGTGGTTCGTGGTGGTTTGTGCTGGTTCATGATGGTTTGTGGTGGTTCATGGTGTTTCCCGGTGGTTCCCGGTGGTTCGTGGTGGTTCGTGGTGGTTTATGGTGGATCGTGGTGGTTCGTGGTGGTTCGTGGTGGTTCGTGGTGGTTTGTGGTGGTTCGTGGTGGTTTGTGGTGGTTCCCAGTGGTTCGTGGTGGTTCGTGGTGGTTCCCAGTGGTTTGTGGTGGTTCGTGGTGGTTCGTGGTGGTTTGTGGTGGTTCGTGGTGGTTCGTTGTGGTTCGTGGTGGTTTGTGCTGGTTCATGATGGTTTGTGGTGGTTCATGGTGTTTCCCGGTGGTTCCCGGTGGTTCGTGGTGGTTCGTGGTGGTTTGTGGTGAGTCGTGGTGGTTCGTGGTGGTTCGGGGTTGTTCGTGGTGGTGCGTGGTGGTTCGTGGTGGTTCGTGGTAGTTCGTGGTGGTTCGTGGTTGTTCGTGGTGGTTTGTGGTGAGTCGTGGTGGTTCATGGTGTTTCCCGGTGGTTCCCGGTGGTTCGTGGTGCTTCGTGGTGGTTCGTGGTGGTTCCTGGTGGTTCGTGGTGGTTCGGGGTGGTTCGTGGTGGTTCGTGGTGGTTCGTGGTGGTTCGTGGTGGTTCGTGGTGGTTCGTGGTGGTTCGTGGTGGTTTGTGGTGGTTTGTGGTGGTTCGTGGTGGTTCCCAGTGGTTCGTGGTGGTTCGTGGTGGTTCGTGGTGGTTCGTGGTGGTTCGTGGTGGTTTCCGGTGGTTCGTGGTGGTTTGTGGTGGTTCATGGTGGTTTGTGGTGGTTCCGAGTGGTTCGTGGTGGTTCGTGGTGGTTCGTGGTGGTTCGTGGTGGTTCGTGGTGGTTCGTGGTGGTTTGTGGTGGTTCGTGGTGGTTCGTGGTGGTTCGTGGTGGTTCGTGGTGGTTCCCGGTGCTTCGTGGTGGTTCGTGATGGTTCGTGGTGGTTCGTGGTGGTTCCCAGTGGTTCGTGGTGGTTCGTGGTGGTTCGTGGTGGTTCGTGATGGTTCGTGGTCGTTTGTGGTGGTTCGTGGTGGTTTGTGGGGGTTTGTGGTGTTTCAGGGTGGTTCGTGGTGGTTCCTGGTGGTTCGTGGTGGTTCGTGGTGGTTTGTGGTGGTTTGTGATGGTTTGTGGTGGTTTGTGGTGGTTCGTGGTGGTTCCCAGTGGTTCGTGGTGGTTCGTGGTGGTTCGTGGTGGTTCGTGGTGGTTCGTGGTGGTTCGTGGTGGTTCGTGGTGGTTTGTGGTGGTTCGTGGTGGTTTGTGGTGGTTCCCAGTGGTTCGTGGTGGTTCGTGGTGGTTCCCAGTGGTTTGTGGTGGTTCGTGGTGGTTCGTGGTGGTTTGTGGTGGTTCGTGGTGGTTCGTTGTGGTTCGTGGTGGTTTGTGCTGGTTCATGATGGTTTGTGGTGGTTCATGGTGTTTCCCGGTGGTTCCCGGTGGTTCGTGGTGGTTCGTGGTGGTTAATGGTGGATCGTGGTGGTTCGTGGTGGTTCGGGGTGGTTCGTGGTGGTTCGTGGTGGTTCGTGGTGGTTCGTGGTGGTTCGTGGTGGTTCGTGGTTGTTCGTGGTGGTTTGTGGTGAGTCGTGGTGGTTCATGGTGTTTCCCGGTGGTTCCCGGTGGTTCGTGGTGCTTCGTGGTGGTTCGTGGTGGTTCCTGGTGGTTCGTGGTGGTTCGGGGTGGTTCGTGGTGGTTCGTGGTGGTTCGTGGTGGTTCGTGGTGGTTCGTGGTGGTTCGTGGTGGTTCGTGGTGGTTTGTGGTGGTTTGTGGTGGTTCGTGGTGGTTCCCAGTGGTTCGTGGTGGTTCGTGGTGGTTCGTCGTGGTTCGTGGTGGTTCGTGGTGGTTTCCGGTGGTTCGTGGTGGTTCATGGTGGTTCGTGGTGGTTCATGGTGGTTTGTGGTGGTTCGTGGTGCTTCGTGGTGGTTCGTGGTGGTTCTCGGCGGTTTGGGGTGGTTTGTGGTGGTTTATGGTGGTTCGTGGTGGTTCGTGGTGGTTCGTGGTGGTTCTCGGTGGTTTGGGGTGGTTCGTGGTGGTTCGTGGTGGTTCGTGGTGGTTCGTGGTGGTTCGTGGTGGTTCGTGGTGGTTCGTGGTGGTTCGTGGTGGTTTGTGGTGGTTTGTGGTGGTTCGTGGTGGTTCCCAGTGGTTCGTGGTGGTTCGTGGTGGTTCGTGGTGGTTCGTGGTGGTTCGTGGTGGTTTCCGGTGGTTCGTGGTGGTTCATGGTGGTTCGTGGTGGTTCATGGTGGTTTGTGGTGGTTCGTGGTGGTTCGTGGTGGTTCGTGGTGGTTCGTGGTGGTTCTCGGCGGTTTGGGGTGGTTTGTGGTGGTTTATGGTGGTTCGTGGTGGTTCGTGGTGGTTCGTGGTGGTTCTCGGTGGTTTGGGGTGGTTTGTGGTGGTTCGTGGTGGTTCGTGGTGGTTCGTGGTGGTTCCTAGTGGTTCGTGGTGGTTCGCGGTGGGTCGTGGTGATTCCCGGTGGTTCCCGGTGGTTCTGGGTGGTTCCTGGTGGGTCGTGGTGGTTCGTGGTGGTTCCTAGTGGTTCGTGGTGGTTCGCGGTGGGTCGTGGTGATTCCCGGTGGTTCCCGGTGGTTCTGGGTGGTTCGTGGTGGGTCGTGGTGGTTCGTGGTGGTTCGTGGTGGTTGGTGGTGGTTGGTGGTGGTTCGTGGTGGACGGGCATAGGTGACTGATGGGCACACGCAATAGATGACAGGTGGTATTCATTCAACGGTCTAAATGCTTGACTTGCACTGGCAGTGTTGGCCTTTCCTTCTGTGCTGACTGCAGGCAGCAGTGCATTGCCAATCAGTGATGTCGCAAATGTTTTATTCTATTTTCGCCGATGGTGGGAGTTCATGTGACTGGCACACGGGCACCAGCCAATTCAACAGTCCCCTTTCACGAGATCTTCAGATGGTGTTGGATCTCATAGGCTGCAGCCACTGCGACACATTGCAAGGGTATTTACCAGTCCGATCTAAGCTAAAATTCCCGGATGTTCGGATTCTCATGCTGTTGCAGACCATGCGTCCCTCGTTGCAAATATAAAGTCCAAAATTCTAATCCTTTGTGAGGAAGGGTTTGATGTTGTGTGGAGAGTGTGCACGTCCAAACACCGTACTAACATCACAACTAACTAACATCACAATCGGGCACCAGGTTTGCTGTCCTTCACAGAGATGAGTGAAAGTTGGGGAGCGCTAGCCCAGGCAGAGTCTAGGTCAGTTCATGCAAGCAGCAATGCAAGCTGTCTCCAGCGCAGAAGGTGAAACAGTAGGTGAATATCAAAGCTTTTGATTACTGGTCAGAATCTATTTTAAGATGTTGGATTACCAGCAAAATATCGGTTTGTGGGAAGAGAAAACCGCCAGTTGTGGACTAGCATTCATTTGGCTTTGAGACAAACGTGCGCACGGCACCAAGTGATGCACCGCGTGGGCACTGCGAGTGTCTTCTCTTTGCACTTGGCGCATATGTGGCGGCCTCAGCGGTCCGCACACAACAGCTGGGGCTTCCGCTCTGCAGTGAACCATGGCTGCCTGGGGGAGAGCAGTGCAAGCCCCCAGTAAACAAGAGAAAAGGTGATCTGGGAACGGAAACGGGGAAGCAGGGCACTATGAGGGAGTTGCAGAGGATCCAGGGAACAGGGATCGACACTGTGCTCTCTGTGGAGTGCTGCATGCCGCATGCATCCCCCACAGTGCACACATGCCAGATGCACACTGTAGGCTCATTTGCAAACCTGCATCCCATAGTGCCCCGTGCCCTGTGGACTGCACAGGGTGCACTCTACACATTGCACTGAGCACTCTGCATGCTCTAGGCCTTGCACTCTGCGCATTGTGCTGTGCACCCCTTGAATGGCTCACCGCGCACACTGCGTCAAAACTTCTGAGCACGCATTCCTTCACCGTACCGTCTGCATACTGCACACCGGTGCACAGTGTAGCCGTGTGCCAAAGCGGTGGTCATGACGACTCTCACCGTCCACACCTCCTGCGAAAAGGCGCACACGAAACAAGGCAATGCGTGACGTCACTGTGTGCGCTGCTCTCTTCACATCACGTCCGTTCATTTGGTAATGGGAAAACCCACTGAAAACCTTTCACCTCCACAACAGAGAGCAAGGTATTCCTCCGGCCTGAACCGGAGTGCTGACAATAACATTCTCCTCCTGATTGTCAGGGGAGCCATGATGCTTTCTCAACGGTAAAGACAAAGCGATCAGCAATCTACACATTGCGATGGGCTAAAAGTGGGACCGGTCCGGGATAGAATAGGTTGTGACTGAAATGTAAAAAAGGGTCATAGGCCAGGGCAATAATGCAATTTGGAACAATTACTTCAGTTTAATTCTACATTTGGCCAAGCTGGAGTACTATCACTGACGATTGGGGCACTGTGAAATCTATGAAGAATAAATAAGTAAATACAAAGGGCTCAAGAAAGAAAATAATCTATCAGTTGGCAAGTACACAGTTTGTATGTGCGCCTGCAATTCCAGTTGTGCACGTGCTTGCGTTCATGAGCTTAGGGAGGCCAGGGAATATTTACAGGGCGTAAATGTGTGGGTGCATGCGACGTTGCCAACAATTTGGGCGGCGTTCTTCTCAGTTTCCTGAACATGGTTACATGTAGACCCTGTGCCACTGCACCCAAAAACAATCACACAGTTCCAGTGACGTGTGATAATCTGAGAAGGTTCTGCCCATGACGAGTGTAGGAACAGGGAGTGGTCCGGAGTCCGCTTGTGCTGCATGCAACCTTTGCCGGTGCACAGCAATCCAAAGCAGAAAATTATGCTCAGACCGCATTTCTGAATTCAAAATCATCTCGAAGCTCGAAGCAGTAGCAGATAAAATCAGATGCCACAGATTCACTGCACGTGGAAGCGACGGCACGGATAGCATCAGGGGAGAATATAAACAGCACACATTCTGGGGAAGAACCATCTTCTTTACATCAACAATCCCCCTGATGCTCTCCTATCGTTGTGCAACAGAGAAGCGAGGAATGTTTGGCTTCATGGATTGGAAATGAAATGGGGTCTATACCTCCAATCATCTCAGAAACGCAAATAACGTGCGTAGCTCATGGCTGAAATTAACACTTACACCGATCTGTGACCCTCTATAAATATCGCATCACAAATTGTCTTGCATTCTGGATGTCCACATTGTGAATGTGCACAAATGGGTGCATACTTTGTGCGTTCTTGTCTGGTCAGCTTTGAGACAGGCTTACGCTGCCACTGCAGCAGGTCGGGGTAGAGTTCCCTCCCGGACCTTTGCCCTAGAAAAGGGCTCACTTGACCGGTGCAAGAGTTGCAGCATGGTGTCCAAAGCCAAAGAGAGTGTGGCACAATCGACAATCGACCCTCTGTCAACACATTCCCCGTAATGCCCCTGAGACACTGCTTTCAGACTCTCACGTCGTGTCCAGTGTCAGCCACTCTCCCTTTATCGCTGAAACACACTTCTGGGGATGTGCGGGGCTGAACTCACCCGCCGGGCGAGGCCACACCAACGCAATTCTGACTAACCGACTTACTTCTTTGACCAAATCTGACATGTTGTCAAAACCCTCACACTCCTGCGCCTTGCGTCAGCACCACCGCGCAAGAAATCGGCCCCCTGAGACCATCCCTGGCCGGGTACAATGCGCGTCCAACGTCACTCAAATCCACCGACCAGGTCCGTCTGATGAACACAACACACCCTCAATAATGCCCACACAAGAACAGTGCATGGAGGATGAACAGGATTTCCATTACCACATGGCGCTGGAACTGGTACTGTGTCTGAACAACGGTTGGCGCCAGAGCTCGGAAACAATGCACAACCAACAACAATGACACTTCGGTCACAGCTTATAGAATATGTGGTAAGGCAACGAAAGACTTCCTGCAACAAAATCTGGAATGTACGTCAGCACTCTTCACGTGTCTCCAGCCAAGAAATGCTGTGCCCGTACGCAATACCCAATCTATTTGTTGGTGTGCAACTTGTTCAATAAAGTGGCGTAGCAATCGTAATTGTAGGTCACCGGGGCCCTGTGCAGAGAAGGACACAGGCTGTCATGCATCGGCAGCGACATGCAAGACAGCGCTCTATTCAGCACAGGGCATGCTTCCTGCGCGCCGCAGGGTAAGGGGACTTAGCTGCCAAACCCCCCAAAGCCCCGAGCGTGCCCCTAAGCTCCCCATGCCCTCAGCATACGTGACATATGCTGCGGGTGTCTTCGCAGGCAGTACGGCAGCTTTGTTGGCAGACGAGGCCATGCAGGTGTCCAGCACTTGGCTGGTGGGGCCAGGACTGCGAAACTGGGGCGTCGGGGACTCCGCATGGCATGACGACCGTAGTGACCGACTTGGGGATGCCTGAAGCCTGTGAAAAGGGTGTGAGGGAAGGGGCATCGGGACCCCTGTGGCGGTCCCCGTTGTTGGACATGGTAACGGGGAGGGAAAACAAGGAACGTGCGACATTTGGAATGGCGAAGTTGGGTGCAGAGAAAACTTGGCACCAATAGTACAAATTACCAGGGCACAAGAACAGACAGAGACCGTGAACGGTGGTTGTTATTTCCAATGGGCCGTTGGTTGGTTGCTGCCATGTCGTACAGCTTCTGAATGGTTGCTTGGGTGGTTGCTCTTGTTTCCTGGAGGCTGTTGGGCACTTGGGTAGGGTTAGGGTTGTGGGTGGATGAAGGGCACCTAATGACTTTGAATAGGAGGCGAGGAGTGTCTAATAATTTTGAGAAGGAGGGGGGGGGGGGTACCAAACAAAGTTGAGGCTGGGGCCACCATTTTCACTGGCCCTGGTTTTCACTGGCCCTGGGGCTACCATTTTCACGGGCCCTTGGGCCACCATTTTCTCGGGCAGAGCCAAAAATGGCACCTAGAAAAATGGCTTCGGACCACCATGGGATAAAATTGGCAAACTTTTGTTGTGTCAACTTTTCCATCCCGAGTTTCGCCTGTTCCTAATTTCCCCCTCCCCCGGTAGCACACACCAGCAACACCACCATCTGGAGCTGCAGACCCCTGAAAACAGCACCCACACACACCATATACCAGCAAGGCTCACGCACGTACCATTACCCCCCCCCCCTCCCCCGAGCTTCTCAGAACTACTAGTACCCAGTGACAAAGCTTCCAGGACTTCGGATACACATATCTCGCAAATGGGCACGCGCAGTGCTCGTCCGAGTTCCCGCCGCAGCACTACATTGCACGATCCCGGGTGTTCACAACAACCTCAAGAAGCGCACAAGGCCACCCAACGTACCACCTCCAGCGGGGGGTCCCAGCCTCATGGAGCAGAGAGGCCATGCGGCAGCAACGGCCGCAGTGGGGCTCTTGGGTTTGCTGCACACGGACGCATATCACGAAGGGGCAGTAGCAGGGCCCGTGAAAATGGTGGCCCCAGGGCCTGTGAAACACCTGCGGTCCATCACAAACCTCAACAAGACCTCCAAAATGGCCACAGGCGGGTCTATGGAAAGGACAACCCAAGAAAGTTCCAGGTCCATGTACGATGCACAGCGAACGCTGTAGAATGGGCCAACTACGTCCCACACACCCCATAACCTCAGCAAAGTACACACAAAAGTGCTACACAAACGACCCAGTGCACTAGCACTACGCAACCCCTGGGACCCAACGCCCGGGGCCAACCATTTTCCACAGCCAGACCCCGCCACCGCAGAACCTTTGGTTTCCCTGCCTCATGTGACGTATTGTATTGCAGTGGATGCCGCACCGGGGTCCGAAGGGGACATACTCCAGAGCCTCAAGACCAGACTCCCTCAAATTCTGCAGATCCGATTCAATGAGTTCGACGGCCGAAAGATCTGTGCCACTGCATAACAACGGTGCAGTGGACGCGTTCATGAACGGGGACATGGAGCGAATAGCGGAGAGCAAGACGCTGCAGGTACCCCGTAACATTAGGGAGTTGTATGGGAGGGCCCGCGGCCCACTGCAACTCCGGGGGACGGGGGCCCTTTGAGCCTGTTTCCCAGAACCCCCCCCCTCTAATTAGGCTCCAAGAGCCGGGCCCACCACAAGCACCGCAGGACGTCTAAAATCGCTCAAACACGTGCTTTTACACATAAATTTGCCGAATCCGGTTCACCACCCGTTTGCTTTGGCAAAGGGGGAAAACAAGGACCGGCCCTTCGAGCCTGTTTTCCAGACCCCCCCCCCCCCCCAATTCACACCGGCTCGAAGGGCCCCCCTCCCTCGGCGTTGCAATGGACCGCGGGCCGAGTGTCCCTGTCGTCTCTTGTTTTTTTGAGCCAGGTTCAGACCCGAGGCCCCACAGTGGCAGATGGCTGCCCTGCCCGCTGAGCCGGGAGGAGTCCATGAGTGGCATGCGGGGGCCGTGCACGACAGGGGGCAGACACCATTTAACTCACTTGTCAAAGGGGGGCGCACAGCCCTTCCGCACCGTCCCTCCCGAACAGGGTGGGGTAAGGGAGTTGGGCAGCCTCGCTTTAGAACTGAGGACAAGGGGGGAACAGGGGATGGACCAGGGGTGCATTAGAAGAGACGAGGTGAGGGGGGAGATGCAGGGGTCTCTCCTTTGAAGAGCTGCCGTCTATTCCGAGAATTTCACGGAGAGGCCTGGCTTGTTGGGACTGCTTTGAGGTCGATGCATCGTCGGGCAGCGCTGGCGGTGGTGAAATGACAGTGTGCGGTTCAGGAGCGAGGCTGAAGGGTGGTGGGCCCAGTGGTGGAGCTTCGGGGGTAGCGGGTTGGGGCCCGGTTGAAACGGAACCGTGAATGCGAGGGGTCAGGGGAGACAGAGATGACGAGCAACGGAGGGGTCGACGTTTTGCACATGAGCACTCGCCGGTGACGCCGCCTGTTGGGGGAGGGGGAGATGGGGGGTTATGACGGCCGGGAAGAATTCTCCGCCCCCTCCCCCCTTTCATCCCGCCGCCGCCACCCCCAGTCGCCTCCCCCAAAGCCCTCCCCTATGCCTTTTCCGAAGAAGGTACTGTTTCACAGTGCCACACTACATATCATTGCGTCGGCCCCCGGGTCTTCCCCCGTTCCGCTGCACGGGTCATTAGCAGTGTCGAGGCTCCGTGTGTGGGATGCGGGACCTCTTCCCTGATCAGCCGTATGAAGGCGTACACAGCCGTACACAGGTTCCGTTACAGTGACCGATGCCCTTCAGTTCACAGCCTCGCCGTACACAGTTCTACACAAGTATTGCGCCGAGCCGAGCGTAGCCGTGCACCGAAAACAGCCCCAGCCATATGCAGCCTACAGGGGTGTGGGCAGATGGGCGCCGAGGGAGCGCTGCGAGCGGCTAGAGCTACTGTGTGCGGCTATGCACGGCTGAGATTGATGCTTGTGTACGGCAGTAACCACAGGTCTGCATCTGCCCCAGAAGTAGAGCCGTGTGTGTACGCGGGGCCGGTGGCCGGCATCCTGTGATCCCCAGCCATCGCCCTGCGAATGCAGTTCACAGTACCGCACAATATCTTCTGGACACATGCAATTGGAGTCCATCCAAATGCCCCCCATGCACAGGGATCTGGGAACCACCAAAGGCGCCCGAGCACCCATCTTCTAGTTCGCCCCTATTGCTGCTGGAGTGCTGGAGTGCGACGGGACTACTGCAACCGCCACAGCGATCGCGATTGCCCTGCACATGTCCGCCACCAATCATACACCACAGCACAGATTGGGCAGAATCCCCGCAAAACCAATGTGTCAAAAAAGCCCGGAACACGTCGCAAATGTACGTGCACAACCGAAACCTGTTGGCGGACGCCATCCGCCCCCCCCCCGCCCCTCGGGCACACTTATTCAGCCTCCATGGCAACCCCCCCCCCCCCTCCCGCCCCTCGCGTTTACAAAGTGCGAAAACTCCCGCCTGCGGCGGGCGACAGCCCAGTGACGTAGGCCTGAATTGTGCCACAGTCACCCCCCCCCCACACACCCATCCTGTGCGGTATCAGACCGACAGTGCGCGAAACTCTGGCCGCTGCAACAATGCAATCCGCCGGCTGTGCATTGCGGTCCTAAGTAAACCAGGGCGTCACAAATTACTGTGGACAGGTTATCCAGTTTCGTATGGAGTGTGGTATGGAGACCGTCGAGGCTGCAAATGGCTCAACCAACTCACCTGTCTTCAGTACACTCGGGCATCCCGAATGTGGATTGCTGCCAGACGGTATACAATTGCTGCTGCTCCAATACCTGATAGACAGAGGATAGAGGAGGTTCGAATATGTTGTCCATCGCCAGAGCAATGAGCCGCACTGCTGCAGGTACCCTCTTCGTGCCAAGGATCGGTAGCTTTCTTCATGCCCACACACCACCCGGTGACACAACAAACAGAAAGTGACTGAAAATTCGATGAATACACACACTTGTGCAGGAACCAAACGATAAGACTACACACACACACACACACACACACTTGGTGAAGGGGATCAGAGGACGAAACCGCAAACACACACACACACACACACACACACACACACACACACAATTTGCGAAACATAGCACAAAGCGTTGTTGGCTGAGCGAGAATGCCCATCACTTGGTCATCAAGCAGACGTGTTCGACGCCAATAGGCGCCTTTCTGCGGCAGCGGACAGACAGGCAGGGTCAGGAACATCGGCTTGAGGCCAGCCTCGCGGGGTGGGCCCCGAGGAATGCAGACATGAGTTGTGCTTCTGGTAGGCATGCAGTGCCAATGTAGGTGCGTTGTATTGTACTGTCAAGTGTGTGAGCCACTCACTGCTAGAACATAACGCCGAAGGAAGGCGTCAAGGCCCATAGGCTCCTCCACAAGCAGTGCGCCAGAAAACACAATACACACACGTCACCACTCACCCAGTGTGCCGTGGCTTGCCCAACGGGGGGGGGAGAGAAAAAAATTACTAGGAACGACATACCGTTTTCTTCGTGCAGCTAACCCCCGGAGGGTGGGTGGGGGGGGGGGGTACGCAAATTTTTTCCTTACACATATGACCAAAAATTTTACCAAACAAAGCCGTTTCAAGGCAAAAATAGTGCACGTTGGTCTTTTGACACCATCGCTCCATCAATGTGAAGACTACGGCCCCGGCTCAACGTGCAAAGCGTGGTAGGGAAGTCTCACCCTTCAACTGTGGTTAAGGAGGAGGGGCGTTACTCCCTCGGTTAGAAGTAGCAGAGCCCCAAATACTACTTCTTTCCCCATACCCCGTGGTTCAGGCAACAACTTGCCTGACCCACTACGTCACAAGGTGCCCATTTTTGTGACGTAGTTGTTTCGGTTCGCACGTTGCGATGTTTCACATTTCGAGTCGTTTCGCGTTTCGAGTTGCTGTGCCTGCTGCTATGCCGCTACCTACTGCTTCTTGGCCTTCCCACCATGGGAAGCCGCGGCTTGCTTCTTGCCCTTGCCGGCAGCCGATTTCTTTTTCGCTAGCTTCTTGCTACTACTGCTAGCGCTGGCCTCGGAAGCTACCACCCGCTTCTTGCCCTTCTTAGTTGCTGCCTTCTTTTTGGCTGGTTTCTTGCTGCTGCCGTTGTTGCTACAGCAACTGCTGCTGCTACTGCTGCTCCCGTTGCTACTACTGCCGGTGGTACTTGTACAGCCGCTTGTGCTACTGCCGCTGCCGCTGCTACTGCTGTCGCTTTCGCTACCCTCGGACCTGCTCCGTGGCTGGTAGTCTTTGTCCTTCTTGTCCTGTGCCTTCATAACTGCTTCTGCTTCTCGGTCTCCAGCTTTTGCTGCCCAGCGCGCTACTTTTTTCGCTGCTTTTTTCTTTGCCCGACGTGCTGCTTTCTTCTCTGCCTTTGCAAGGATCTCACGTTGCAGCGGCAGAGAAAAACCGTGTAACAGCCAATTGGCGTTTGGGCTTCAACGGGGGGGCTGTACCTGCCCGGTGTTTCCGACCCTCACAATGAGCAGCAAATTGTTGTGTGTCCGGACCGGCCAAAACCGATATCCGCTCCCCACAAATACAATTCCACCCGTCCACGGTGCGGTTTGCCCATGCAATGTTCAGCGGAGAAGAAAGAGAAGAGGATGACATGTCTGGAATGCAAAGCAAAAATGCACTTACAGTTGACCTCTCCTCTAATCCAAATGATGAAGCAACATATCGAAATTGATGCATCAATAGGTTCAAACCATTCTTCATATGCCATGCGCCAAAGGGAAATGCAAACATGTTCACTAATTTGATGCAAAGAATTCAATCCTTGTACCAACATTGGTCCCCGGAAGCAAAAAAAAAAAAGCACCCTCACAAATAACCTCTCCCAAAAGCACAAATTTGAAATGATCAATGGGTTCAAACAATTCAGTACATGCCATGTGCAAAGGGAAATTTGGTGCAAAGAATTTCATTACTGCACCAAGAATTGGCCCTGGGTAAAAAAAATTCCAAATGCTACAATTATGGCGCTACAGCTTTTTTTGCGCAGGCAACCCCTGGAGGGTTGGGGGGGGGGGTACACAATTTTTTTCCATGCGCGCAATTTTTTCCCACCCCCCCCCGGGCTTGCCGCCAGCCAGTGCCACTTTTAGATCCCCGAGGTCCACGGTACTTTGCAGTTCGACCTTTGGTTGGAGTTTCAAACAAGGTACAGTCACCGGTGTGCCACACACACACATTGTGCAGGTCCATACAAGAGCAGTCAAGAGTTTGGCAGCAGGACTCTCAAAGATTTGCAATGCTCAAAATCATTGTTCTACGCCTCATTCACGCTCACACACGGGCGCCAGGCATGATCCTGAAAGCCTGAGCGGGACCCCAAGGCACCAAGGCAAGGGTCCTCCAAGAGCACGGCTGCACCAGTAGGCGCAGAGGCAAGGGGTACCAAAAGGGCCAATAGGTCTTCATAGGGAGGGGTCCCGCAATGCAGCCAGCCCCTTCGGCAAGGTATAAAGCCTAGCTCAGGATTAGGTCCAGGACTGGCCCATCTGCCTTTCCTATGGGCACGACACCCTAGCGAATGCCTACTGATAATAGCGCATGTGGCACACACACACGGCCGCGCGCGCGCGCACACACACACACACACGTTGAGAGCTGCGAGACAAGAACAGAGCAACGAAAAGCGGTAGAAGAAAACTCCTCCGGAAGTGCTGAGCAGTCCTAGACCTCAGATAATGCACAGAGGGGTTTGTGTCCTATATTGCCCGGGCCATGCAAACAACTTACCTAATTACCAGTGTTGGGTGCTGCCACACAACCGCATACACACAAAAAAAAACCAGCACTCGTTGTCGGCGTGTCATTTCAGCAATTGTATATCCGAACACCACGTCGGTGTGTATCCTTCACGCTGCAGCTGTGGTGGAATGACTGTGTACTCCTGTCCCTCGCGCACACACACACACAGACACTTGTGCAGGAAACCGAAAACGACACAATGACACCCAGTATGGACGTGCTGCGGGGGAAGGAGTGCACTGATCACCCAACACCTCATCAAGCTAGATGCACACGCGCACCCACCCACGCAATTGTCACGACCAAAACAGAAGTGCAAAAGACATCAATCGATGCTTTGAAGTATAGGGGACGTAGTCAGCAGCTGCCAGTACCAGCCCTGACGCATATACTTACATATACTCAGCTGTCGGCTAAACAATTGACAATACACCGCTCAAAACCAGCGATTGGTGCTCTGGGCCCACTGCAACTTAGGTGCACCCAAGTCATCCCTCTCCATCAGCGAGCACGTTGCTGTGACGTCTCACTGACATCGCCAACTCCCTAGAGGGCCAGGCCAAGGGTCCAATCGCATATACCTTATGTGTACCAAAACAGACCGTAACCGGTATGCTACCCCCCCCCCCCCCCCACACACAGACAAACACACTGTTGGCGTGACACAATTGAGGGGGCGAAGAGGCAATATTTTGCGAGACGGTCTCCATGCCCAGATCCCATCAGGTAGGACGCCAAAAAAAAGAGACAACCGAAGCCACTAGGCACCTTCTTGTGGAAGAAAATACACAGCACAGCAAGCACAGCACACACAGCACAGCACAGCACAGATGATCATGGAGCGCAGCATCTTCAGCAGGCCAGGCCTGCGAAGTGCAGGGCAGATCTGTACAGCCAGACAACAGTCCAGGGCGTAGGTTGCAAATCAGCTGCACAGCCCCCATCCAGCCTGACTCCCCGTGCTCAGGCCTCACCAGCCCAGCCCGTGAGGGGCGGTCTGTGGACACCAGACCGTAGTACACTGGTCATGCCGCCACTTCCTAGCCCCTGGATGGACCTGCTGGTTGAAGTTCGACAGCCTGCATGCAATGGAGGACAGACAGGAGGCTGGGCAGTGGGACGGGCGGACGGATGTTTGGCTGAAGACAACGGAATGTGGGTGCTTTGCCGCACGCGCGCACGCACGCACGCACGCACGTACACACGCACGCATACGCACACACACACACACACACACACACTTCGTGTTGGCAAGAAGGACCAACAGGTACCCAGACACAACCAAAAGACAACTACGCACACACGTACACACACAATGGGAACGGGGGCAAACTACAGTAAGGCAATAACACGGGAAGGCAAGCAAGCTTCTCAGGAGCTGCAGGGCAGCCCTAGCAGTAATCGTTCTGCTATGGGGAAAGAGCAGATCGAGGGTATGGAGGCAGTCTTGCCTGCCGGCTGGCCCTACAGAGCAAGTGAACTCGCTGTCTCCCGCCTGCCCGCCCCCAGTCGTGTGCTCCTTCATGGGCTGCGATCTTTGTTACGAAAATGTTTGACTGTGTGTTCAAGGGCGTCCCCCTTGGCGCGCGCACACGCATCCGCGTGTGTGCTCCTGTGCAGGGAGTGTGAGGTTGGGTATTGGGGGGTGTTGGCAGACACACACACACACACACACACACACACGAGAGAGAGAGAGAGAGAGAGAGAGAGCGAGAGAGAGCGAGAGAGAGCGAGAGAGAGAGAGAGAGAGAGGGCATCACCCTTCCAGACACAGGGTCGTAACCGTGCAAACCGTCACAATGCAACGTTGGGCGATGACTACAGACCTCTTGCTGTTGCTGTAACTCATCCCGTCTCGATCGACGCTGCACAGCTTCTGCGAAGAGAGTCTGCAACGGAACGAGGACGGCATTGGCACTGGCGTGTGCGAAATTAGCGCAGTGCTCCTTGTGTGTGTGTATCGTGCATTCGACTTCCGAGTGGCCTCGGACGAGCGGCCAGATGCACTCACATCGCACCAGCCCCATCTATGTACCACGGGGATCCTTACATCCCACGTCACCAACACTGCTGCGGCCTCATCGCCGAACCAGAACGCGGCAATACACCACGAAGCAAGCGCCTGCAACGCCCCCAGCGTCGCGTATCAAAGGGTGTAGGGAACATAGCGTCTGGAGCAGAACGGCAGATGGTGGTGGCGTTTTACTTTGTGTGGGGGCGGAGATGTGGTTGAATGTGTGCTGTACATGGGGCGTTTGGCAGGCTGGTTGGTGGCCGTGCAGTACGACCCGCATCCGATGTTTTGTCTTCGTGTGTCATGCTTTGCCATCGATGTTGTTTCTGCCTATCGGGGCTTAGAGAGTGAAATTGCACTTTTGCGAGTTGATACAACTTTCATCCACCTTGATCACGTACCCAATGATGATGATGCGCAACAGAGACCAGTGGTGCATGCACAAACGATGCAGTGCACTGCTGCCATACAGACAGCCGAGGGCACGGCCAGGCATCTTCTGCAACGCAGGCTTGGGCGTTTCAAAGGACGGCAGAGCACTGGAGAATAGGTGCCGCAGACACAACGCACACGGCACACACTGCACCTCATGGACTTTCTTGTTCTTGGCCTTGTCAGGTCGTCTCGCTTTGATGAGGTGATCACTCTTTTTGTTTGTCTCCGGGGCAAAAGAATATGTTTCCGGATCAGGGTTGTACTTGTGGGCGGCAATCTCACGCCTGTAGTGCGGCTCTGACACACGTGAGAGGACGATCGCAAGCACGCCGGGAAAAAAGCCGCTTGGCGGAACAAACCGACCAACAACACCCTGTTCAATCGCCCTCGTTTCTCGGCTTCCTTCCTCCGCATGGACGCATGAGTCACCGCCAATTCCATAACGAGCGTCCGAAGTCTGCCCGCGCAATGAGAGAATTTCGCTTGGAAGGCGATCCGAACGTGAGAACATACTGTATTTTCAGGCTCGTTCAGTAATCGTCAGAAAAAATACTATAAAATTTGTTCTACATTCAAAACACTGAATTTGTTTCTACTGTTAGAAATAAAATACAGCACCAAATAAGCAACAGCATTTTCACGAGCACGACCTTCGAAACACTTTTGCAAGAGAGCTTCATTGAAATAGAGATAGAGCACGCGCAGGAGGGCGGCCAGGGAGATGGAGAAAGAGGAAGACCGAGACCGAGACCGAGAGGCAGAAATGCCGAGGAGCTTCTAGGAAGGAGACCGACAACAGTGAGCAGAGCTGCGAAAATGATTGTGTTCCAGCAACTGCACCGGCGAACTCGCCGCTCCTTTTTTTTCCCCCGCTAATGTAAATTCCGCGAACAAGGGAATGCACACGCCGTGCACTAAGGCCCACAGTGGCCACCTGCAAGGTTCCGCTGTGTGTGATACAGCTTCCTTGCCATATCAGTGATCTCGGGCTTCCATGTCACACTCTTCATCTCCTTTTGCTCCAACCTTTCCCGCATCTCCGCGCAATCTTTGTCTCGCTGGCGTATTCTTCGTTGCCCCTGGGGTTTGCAGCAAGAACAAAGAACAAAGCAAGGGCCTCAGGGCAGGTTTGCACACGAGGCGACAGCAGGTGAGCCAGGGAAAGAAGCCAAGATATGCTATTTTCAAACGCCTTTGGGAAGATTTCAATATTTCAACCTCTCACCACACGAAATACATCACCAATGCCCGACTCTCGCGAACCCTCATCAAAGCGAATGGCTTTTACTGGCACCCACAAAACTGGGGGATGGGTACAATGGCCCGAAGGGCGTTTAATGTATGCAACAAAAACAACAGCAGCAGCAGCAGCAGCAGCACACATAAGCCAATTCATATTAGGCGCCAAAACGTACGCCCAAAAGTAAAAAGATGAAGGCGCGGAACCACGCCCTACAAAGCCCCTGTCCCAGCGCACTTCAGCGAAGATCCTACACACAACGCAGCGCTAAAGTGAAGATCCCCGTTGGGGAACAGACCAACGAATCCTCCGGCGTCCACACGCGTACATTGCTGTGCGCGTGTGTACATTGCTGTCCTCACAAACCCACACATGCACCACATGCATGACTTCAGGTGCCAATCCATGCCCTGTGCTCCATTACCAATACCTACATTTCCATCGTACATTTATTGAAAACAAACGTTTTGCGCAGTCAAAGGGTCTTGTGCAGAACATTCTCCTTCGTAATAATAGGGAACTTACACCACTCAGTGTACGTGGTAGGTGGGGTCACTCACCAAGATTGACAAATTTCTCTGTTTTGCCGTTTTCCAGGTGGCCAAGCCGGCGACAGGATTTTTCGTTGGGGGCGCTGACAGGGGGGGGGGGGGGGGCGTGGCACGGAGGGAGGGCCTCGGGACGGAGAATGGTCCCAAATGAACATATTCCAAAACAGGACCCTACATGGAACACAACGCATACACGTGCCCTGCCCTCCCTCTGTGCACACTGTCACGCGATCCACACACTATTTCAGACCCCTCCCCTTCCCAAGTGTTCTGCTGCCCCTTCCCAGGCGCGTGAGTCCACTCCTGTGCTCTCCGGCCCTTGCACGACCAGCACTGCAATCAATTGGGTAGTGCTGGTGCGCTGCTGCAGTCTGTTTTCTGTCCGCATCGCTGCATACACCTATCTGCCACCACATGCATCTGCCTGTGTTCCGAAGCCTCTGCGTATTATCTTGTGATCCCGTGGCCTGCAGTCACCGGCAGACATACCTCAATGTACAACATTTCACCGTAGTTCTCACAGTCGGGGCCCATAAGATATTTGCCCCGGTTCTTGACCATTTCGCGCGTGGCTTGGGACATTGGATACTGCGGTTTGGCTTGAGCTCGGGCCACCTCCTCTTTAAGTTTTTCAATGCGCTCTATCTCGGCCTGAAAAGAAAGGGACACAAGGACAACACATCCCATTCGCAGTGCAGAGGCACAGGTGCTGTGGATACGCCGGTCTGAGCATCTCGTGCGCGTTTGGGCCTGCATCCCTGTTGTGCTTTGACGTCGTGGCCCACCAATTGTGCTTTGACGTCGTGGCCCACCAATTGTGCTTTGACGTCGTGGCCCACCAAAGTGCCTCCGGCTCCCAAAAATTCCTGCAGTAGAATTGTATTTTCCCCTTCCCCAACAATTTTGTCAGGGCTGGCCGTCTCCGAAGGCAGAGAGGCATGTGACAGTAGCATGTTCATGAGATGAGGCAGATGCATGGAACAACACGCGGATGCAGTGGATATCAGGCGGATCCAGTGAGCATCAGGCGGATTCAGTGGATATTAGGCAGGTGCATTAGGCAACAGGCAGCACATGGATATCAAGAGGGTGGATGGCACAGGTGCGTGGATATCAGGCACATGCAGGAGGGTATCAGGCAGGTGCAGGAAGTAACAGGCAGGGGCTGGGGATTGCAAGCAGATGACTTGTATGACATGCAGCCGCAGGGGAGGACTGGCAGATGGGCACCGGACAACCGCAGATGCACGGGATTTCAGCCGCATACAAGCAACAACATGCGATCCATGGAATGACAGAGAGCTGCGTAGGATTTCAGGCAGATGCATGGGATTACAGGCAAATGCATAATATGGCGATGCATTGGACAGCCTGCAGACATGCCAGGAATTTTAGCCAGACGCATGGGAAGGCAGATGCGCTGGATAACTGGCAGATGCACCAGATAATCGGCATGCATGGGCTTCCAGCCACAGGCATGGGAATACAGGCAGGCGCAGGGGGTATGAGGCAGATACAGGAGATATCAGAGCCCCAGCGCTGCAATCGGAGTCGTCCGGGACCCGACCACTACGCTGATGCTGCGAACATACCATCTTCTTCTTCTTTCCCGCAACCCCTGCGCGGTGCAGCTTCTCAAAAACGGACTGCGCTTTGCCAGGGACTTGGCCTGTGGGGGATGATGATATGAGAAAGCAGGGAGCTGCGGCTGTGATTGAGCAGCGGATGTGGTGAGAATGGTGGGGCCAGCAGTGCACAACACAGCAGGAAGGGACAAGCGTGGGAGGAAGAAAACACATGGACGTGAGGCCATCAGCTGAAGTGGAGCGGTTGAAATTCCCTCTGGAGATTAAGTAAAAAGTGGGAGTGGAATCACCATGTAGCTTTTGCACGTGCCCCGCGCATGTGACTGCACGGGTAGTGCAGCTGTGTGGATGGCATTTCGGAACAGATTTTCGAAATTATGCAGTGTAAGGAAAGGGGATATATGGAGCAGATGCTCCCCACAGGGGCATGTCACTGCATTGACTTTGGGAGGCACGAAGAGCTAATCCCTCCTAATTTGGGGCTAACCTGTTGTGGCAGGATTCTAGATGGTCGGGGTGAGATGTTAAGGCTAAATAAAAGAGTGGAGGCTTAACACATCGCTGCTGACAAGAGGGGCTTTTCTTCAGCTCCACTGACTCGCTTCTTCAGGAGAGATTGCTGTTGGGTGCTATTGCTGGTTGACCAAACTGGGAACCCAACTGAGCTTGCACTTTCGGGAACAATGTGTGAGTTTCAGCTGACAGGTCTGCAGCGAATAGCAGATGCAAGGTACCTCGGTGTTTGCAAAAAAAAAAAAAGAAAACAAATTCAATGCATTTTGTGGCATTAAGCAGTGAAACCCCAGCAATGATACATCAGAGTGCGGCAGCACACCAGCACTTCCTCGGTTCAGATTGCAGTTTTGGTGGGCTTCTGCTGCCCCGTTGCTGGTCTGCTTCTCATTTGATGCGGCAATCCCGTTGGCCTGTTGTTGGTTTGGTGCCATCTGCGAAACTGCTGGAGCCACGCAGTTTGTGGTTCCCTTTTTTTTGTTGGAAATAGCAGTGGGCGCATTGGCTGTGGTTTGGGGGCCTGCTGGTTGGGCATAGTTCTTGGGTCTGTTTGTGCTGTTCGGACATCACTCCAAAAAAAAAACTGTTCACGCAGTTCCTACAGAATTTGACTCTTCCTCATCAATCACACAGCCCACCGGCTGATCAGGACTGCGGTCGGGTACTGGCCAACCGGCGTTGATTCACCATCAATTCCGTCAGCTGACGGCGAACCGCCTGCGTTTGACTGCGAGTCATCGTCGACTAAAACAAATCATGTCAAAAAGATCTAATGACTCGGTTGTAAATAAGACGCGATTTAATGAAATGAATGAGACACTGAGGGATGGAGGAGGATTGAATGTCAAAAGAGATGCATCTTGGAGCCTCGAAGATAAAACATATTGGTCGTGAATGGGCCTCCCCGCGCTGCAACACTTCCAACATTTGCGGCGCAACGTGACAAAAAAAGCAAATTGGGAACCGCAAGAGCACAGGTAAAGAAATAGGAAATTGTGGAGTAATGTGTGGTGGTGGTGGTGGTGGTGGTCTGGCATGGCATGACCACTGCGCTGCGGTATTGCTGGCGTACTGGCTTCGCTTGGTCCCCCCCCTTGGGCTCCGCGTGTGTAGGGCCGGGGTCAGTCAACGCCCCTGGCGCCAGAGCGTGTGCGTTGGGGGTGGGTTTGCGGCTGTAGTGCCCGCACACCACCACCACCACCACCACCACCACCACCATCATCCTCATCCTCAACCTCACGAGGATCCTCTTTGGGGTCCAATTTTGACCGATCCGCAGCGTCCCCGCTTCACCAAATGTAAGCTGAGTGTCATGCTGTTTTGTATCTGAATGGGCGTCGTAATGCAGCAACTGTTCACAAGGAGGCAGGGCAACCCCCCGCGCACCTTCAGCCCCCCGCAAGGCCAGGCCCGCCTCCCCTCGCTCTAAAACATATCTGTGGGGGACTGAGAGCTGTGGCTGACCGCTGTCTCTACGCGTGAGACCCCTATGGCCCACCTTTGGCCCAGCAGTGCAATGCTACGATCTGTATTCCCGCAGCACCCGTTTTGGAAACTGAGCCAGTGCACATGTCGATGATCCAGAGAGGAGGCGATGGGCGCTGGGATGTCAACTGCGACCCTGCGCGCCGGAAGGGGTCTGCTTAGAGGGATAGCACGACAATAACGGTTCCCCAGCAACTGAGATCGCCCGGGCAGTCTGTCTACCTGGGGCAGACAGGGGTTGGTGCACTGTTTTCGGGGCTCTGGTGTTGTAAGCAGCTTGACAATCAGGATGCTTCAAAAAAGCCAGGAAAACTGCGGATAAGGGGGTGTGTGGCCATGAGATTAGAGTAGGGCATTGCACATGGCAGCCATTTTCGCCATCACCCCGGCCCTCGTCCAACCCACACCGCTGAGCACGCAGACCCATTGTGGCAATTCGGCGGGAATTACTGTCAATCGAGGGGGACATTGTGCAGTTCGAGGCAGCAGTTATGGTGGACGCCCTTCCAGGGGAGTAGAGTTTGGATGCGGACAATCTGGACAGAAAGAGGTCATGTGTGGCCCCTGGGGATGGGAGTGAGGTGAGGCCCCGATCCAAGCCAACCCGATCCAATGCCCCTCCCCATCACTTGCCTTTGCTCACCACCCTGAACTTGTGACATCCTAGTAGTCAAGTCCATACGTTGAGACCGCCCTCCATGACGTAGCCCTCAGTGCCCGACGTCGCACTCCACTTCACCACAGAATGATCACGTCATGTGATGAGCGGCGATTCATCGCATGGTTTGAGGCTTTGTGCCCCATGCACCCGTACTCAGCCAGAGTTTCGCCCAAATCGCACGCCTTGTCATTTGAGGAGGCGCAGGCCGACCCCCAGCCTCATGAACGCCAACCCCTACGTATGCCAGGGCACCGCCGACAGCCCTGTTCCACCCTCCCCGCCCCCTCCCCCCCGCACCTCAGTCTCTACAAACCTCCCCTCGCGCCGCGCGCGCCAAATCCCCATGGACCTACAACCGAACTTTGGTGAGCTGTCACCTGCACAGCACAGTTCGTGGAAGCCGCAGGGAATGCTACCATAGGGTACCCCAGCCCCCCCCCCCCATGGGAACCCCACTCAGAAGACCCACACAGTCCCATGCTTACCACAGGGTAATCAGCACCAGCAGACATTCGTGCCATGCAGACAAGGAGCCATTTGGCCATACTTCGAGCACGGGGGGGCGACTACAACTGGTCCTGATGCGACACCCCCCCCAGCTATCTGTCAAAACTTGTGGGGGGGGGGGGGGGGGCAGTTGGGGGAGGGTCCAGCCGGGGGTCGGGGGGTGGGGGGTCCTGGGGGGTGTCGCATACAAGGACCGGGCCCGGTCGCCCCCCCGTGACTTCGAGTGGGTTCGGGTTCAGTGAAGCGCAGGGGGAGGGGAGGAGGTCACGGGTGCCAGTCAGTGCGGGTGGTGCTCACGGACTACTTCGCACACTCCTTCCATCCCTCGACCGATAGGAACGTGTGGACGCATGCGCCACCGACCGAGTCCTGTTTCTGTCGTGGTGACTGATGTTTGCCTGCACCCAACCACCGCGGCAACCGACAGCAACCCTTCGGAGCCCGGGGGCGTTGGCTTACACAAGGCGCACAGGGGCAGGCGGGCTTTCAATTGGAAGGGGGGGGGGATCGATAGAGCCCCCTGGCTAGACCCCCCGCCAAAGGGGCTCAATTGACGGGACCTCCAAAATCCTACCGAGACTGACCCCCAGGTCTCGAAGGTGACCCAGACCCAAAAATCGGCAAAAAATGAAAATGGGATTTTTGGAATCAGCGCGTGAAGGGGGTTCAGAAAAAGCATCATTTGCCATAAATTTGGTGAAAAAAAATTGACTGTTTTTAATGCGCAAAAAAATTTTCGGCACCTTTGCCGCAAGAGTTCATTATAAATGATTAATGGTCCTGTCAATTGAGCCCTTTTCCCAGACCCCTTCCCCCCAGTCTTGGGGGGCTCTATTGACATCCCCCCCCCCCCCAAGTTGAAAACCCTAATGCCCAGGGGGTGGTTCGTGGTGCAGAGGCGCACGGCAGGAGGGAGGGCGGGGTGCCAAGGTACGTGGGGGTGGAGGATGTGGGCATTGCCGAGGGTTGTGCGCATGGAGGGTTGGCGAGCACAAAGCGCACGGCGACCCTTGACCGCCCCGGGACACAACCTTAACCGACCAACTGCGAATGCTGCATGGGTGGGGGGGGGGGGGGGGTTGCACCGCGAAAAAAATTCGACGCGTTTATTTCGCATGCAGTCCTGAATTTGCTGTGGGACCCACATGCTTCGAGCCTGCCTTTGGCAAGGCTACACTTGCCACATTAAAGTGTCTCTTTGGTGTGTTTAGCTTGTTTTTTTTTTATGGGATCTTTGCCAGAAATGTAATCTTTTCGTGAATGCTATCCTTGCCTTTTTGCTTTCTGGTGGCACGCTGGTAATTGCTAGTGATTGCTGTTAATTCCTGGTGGTACCCCCGTCTACAAATGCTCAGCTTGTGGCAAGGGGGACTGTAAAGAACGTCCACGGAATTGAAAGGTAGGCCTCGCCTGTGAACACTTGCACAAAATACCCCGAACAATTGAGGTGACTTATCTCGGATTGTGCTGCACCTGCCAACAGGTCACATTACTCGTGGGACCTCAGAAGAAGAGTCACAGCAAGAAATCCTGCGACAAGGGCTGGGGCGCATGAAACGCATTGGGGCCCAGGTGTTGATGTTCGGGATGCGTTTGGAAAAGAGCATTCCACTGCCACTTTGCTCGACTTCAGCCTCTGTCGTTTGAGGTGGACAGGAATGGGCAGCCCCTCTTATGTCCGGATGGGAGTGGGGGTAGGGGGTGGGGGGCGGCTGGGGGGAAGGGGGCGCGACGCAGTGATATCTCAGCCCAACAGCCCAGCCCATGACCCCCCGGCTTCCACCACCGTGAACTGATGAGACAGTGAGAGTTTTGCCCAAAGACAGAGATGGCCCTGCACGACCAAGTCCTCAGTGCCCATCGCAGCGCTCTACTTCATAATGATTCTGTGCAGGCAGGTGTCACCTCATGTCATCCGCGGTGATCCGTAACAATGATTCACGCGCCGTGCAACACGGCTTAGTGAGTGTTTCACCGGAATGGCGTGCCTTGAAGAGGCGCAAACCGACCCAGTATGTGCCGAGCCCCCATCCCGAATCCGCGCGCGCCACGGCACTGCGTGCCGAGGCGCATGGAGGTGGGGTGGGGCTTGGCATGCACAACGCACACAGTGCCCGCTGACCGACGCAGGGCCCAAAGAAGGATTCGCACCCCGTAGTTGAGGTACCAGTTTGGGTTTGCGGTGGACCCGCTATCGGCTGATTACCGTCCACTGAAAGTTAGGACATATCTGCAGACAGTTACACACTGGACACCCAATTATGAAGGTATCCCGTTTGGTGTTGCGTGCATCTGCCAGCACTTCACTACCGTGTGCCATTGCTGATGACCCTGCAGTCGGTATGGCACCGTGTGGAATCGCGCAGTAGGGTAACCATGCGGCGCCGGGGCGGCGGGTGGGGGCTCTCCCTTGTACGCCTCGCGCACACATCCCGCCCCCCACTGGTGTGCAAGGAGGCGCGGGTCAGGGAGAACTGTTTTCAAATGTACGTTTCCCTTGGGGAGCGTTGTATGGGCCCAGCAGTGATTGAAATGGCGGCAAGACGTGTTGACCTTGAGTGATGTTCCAAAACGCAGTTTTTATGCCGGCGCCACTGTTTAGGGTCCCCTGTATCTGTGACATGCTTTGAAAGATGACACATGCCACGATGATCCCGAAATTTTCAACTTTGGAACGCTGTTACCCGGTTCCAAGTGCCCCAAACCGCCCGCACTACCCCATAAATGATGATCGGTACTCATCACGTTTCATGACAGGGTGTTCAAAGCGTTCACCACCTTCACAACCTACAAACTTGTCCTTTTTTGCGGGGCTTCGGGGTGAACCAAGGTGTCAGGCAGTACAATGCAGATCCAGGTGCTGACAAGAAAATCTGCACGGCGTTGCGGCTTCAGTCGCAAAACGCTGAAGGGTTGATCTCCAATCAAATGGAAGGATGCTGCCATGCGTTTACGAAGCCACACTTGGCTTGCGTTTGATGATGTGGCCCCTCATCTGCCTGTAAAATATCTCTGGGTTTGGCCGCGATTCTTTGCGGACAGTCTGCCTAGCGAGCCCGCTGACGTCCGCGGTGGCAGCAGCCCGCCGACCCCTTTGATTGCTCGACGCACCCTCCCAGGGCTGTACCTGCTCGAAGCGACAAGCCGTGGCTCCAACTTGCTCGCACCCATCTGCCGTTTCCTCGCTCGTCTCGGGGAACTTTTGGATGAAGTGACCGTCGCAGGTATCGAAATGGTAGGAGACATCACAGGGGACATCACAGGGGAGGACGACCGCGGGGAAGGTGACCGAGAGGACGAAGCCTCGGCAGGCGCCAAGACTGAGAGTGAAGGTGGCTGTGTGGTGATATCCACATTTGCATTTGTGGGCGACGGCTCCTGCAGAGGTGTCGAGGGAATCGAGGAACGAAAGCGGTGAAGCTTCTTGAATGTGGCTGAGCAACACCACTGTGGCTGGAAGACCCAGCAATTCACAAGGTGTGGGGCAGGGGGCGCCAGGTTTGCGTGTTGTTTCCCGTCTACTGGCATCGATGCGGATTCACTTCCAGCAATGTGCAGCACAATAGTTTGGGCATCATTGAGACTCGGTGAAGTGCCAAACGTCGCATTTTTTTCAGCCCTGAACTGGCCATCCCCCATCTCTTCTTTGCTTTCAGCGGGACACCATTTTCTGCCCCATGCCCCGTCCCCTCATCCACAACTGCAGCTCTCCCCTTCCGAGCAACCGAGTGAGAGTAGTGGGCGTCCGGGCGCTGATCACGATGTAACATCGACGCAGCGGGGGCAATCCACCATCATCAACTTTTGTCTGCGTGACATCGCTTGGGATCAGCGAATCCGTGCGACTTGCCGCTCGTTGGGGTTCCCAGGCGCATCGGAACACACTTATGGGCTGGGCACAGACCTGCACTTCGGACTGCGCGATCAGCAGCAGCAAGTTCTCTTGAATGTGGTTCGCCAGGGTGTCCACGACCGCGAGCGGCAGCGCGTTCCGTGCGGCAAAACGGTCCGCGATGGTCCACGCATCGTCCCCGTAGCGCATCACAACGTCGTCACTGCGCCCCGCACCTGAAACCGAACCAAACGGTCGCAGTACGCTTTGTGCAAAAGGCAGATTTCATTCCTCCGGTTGTGGAAGTGGCAGGTCCGTGTGCCCCGCAGTGTACGTACATGGCCCACCAGCGGCTGTATGACCGTCATTTCGGGGTCAACTACCAGTCCTATGAAGGGGTCCTCTGTGGCCCTACTACTTAGAGGGGACACCTCCAAGACCCGGTGGAGGTTGCAGAGAAGGGTATTGGTGAGGCAGGCTGGGTCCCTATCCCTGAGGACATCTGGGATTCCTTTGCCACGCCCTCTGCTTTGTCTTCTATGTTTAGGGTTGAGGTGCCCAGGAAGACGTTGCGCTCTGAGGAGCTTGCTATGACTAAGGCCCTCCTTCGCCAGGGCCATTTGTTTGTTTTTCAACAAGGTATGCCCGGGTTTGGACGTGCCCCGAGTGCCCCAATTTTTATCTTACCTAAAACTGATTCCAAGTGTTCTTTTATTGTGAACTGTACACTTGGCAACTGGGCCCCCATCGCAAATACCGTAACGTTTCGGTGCCATCAGTCGCTGCTTCAGTCGTTGTGGCAGGTCCGCAGGGGTCAGTCAGGCGCGGTTCTCCAAAAGCGGTGCTCCCTGCAGGCTTGGCCTGGAACCGACTCCCCCTCAAACGTCATCGTCGGACTTGGATGAGATTGACACCATGCGAGCGTGCAGGCTTTGGCGCTTTGCACAACGGTTGCTGTTGACATCTGCGCCGCAAGTGAATCACCACCGTAGTGGCATGGCTGTTTGTCGCTGCACAACTTCCGCTGTCTCGGGGTCCCCTTGGGGCCAACTTGGGGCCACTAGAGAGCACAGAGAGACCGCTGCCGTGGCGCCGCCAGCTTTTCAGTCCGTGGGGGTCGGGGTATGGGCACGTGGCCTTTGGCAGCGGGCAGGCCTGTTCAGGAGTGGGTCAGGTCACTCCCTACGCGGCGATCCCGCACATCCCCCTCCGGACTTACCGCACGGACACGAGCAATCACAGTTCTGTCTCAGACTATTGACTCTGGCTTCAGGCGAAATGACACTGTCCCCCGTTGTGACCAGTTCCCGCCAGTACTCCTAAGCTGCACGGCAAGGAAAGGGAGGTGAAGGAGGGCTGGCGGCCAGAAGTGAAGGTAGTAGGAAGGGACGCTCAGATCTCGAACTTCTCAGACAAAAGCTGGTGTCTGTTGATGACCAGCCCTCACCCGATGATCCTTGGTTCCCTCCTGCCGATCCTCTGGCCAGTGGCTTGCACTCCGATGCACTATTTCTATGGTTTTTGTTGCTGAACAAAGCGCCCAGCGCGTGTTGCCGTCACGCCCCAGCCAACCAGTGCTCAACCCAAACAAACTGGCGCCGTTCCTCTGGCTTCGTCAGCCAACTTGGAATTACATTCGGCCGCCTGCTGTTGCCAAGTCTCTTGGATGGCAGCCCCTGAGCGCGTGGTGGCTGCGCCCTTTGGATGGCTTGAGGCCTGCGGGCGTTCTCTGGGAGAACGCACCGCATTGTCGGACCGGGTGGTGGTCCAGACCGTGGCTGGCTCCGCTTCAACCAGACGGCCCTCTTGCCCCTTCCCTGCTCAACATCCCCCGTCGCAGACTTCCACTGGCGTCAAGCGGGGGGCCAGGCAGGGGGTACTTCATACTACATAGCCTCGTAGCCCATAGCCCCCAGCACAGAACGCAGAGCCCGAACGCAAAGCCGACAACAAACTCGAGACATACCCAGATCTACTGTCAGCACCATGAGCACTGGACGGGCAGCGGCCTACGAACGCGGTGCAGGTGACAGACACATTAAGCGGTGCATGAGCGCAGCGCTGGGTCAAGGGAACTGCAGCCTTAAAACAGGGACCGGCACACGTTGGTGATGGAGGACCGCTTCGGACGCCCTGCCCTATCGATCCCATGTCCACAAACGGGCAAAGAAAAGGGGAGGCGAGTGAGCAAAAACGCGGAGGGAGCGAACCAGAGATTTCTCGAGGGTGGCAAACGCCGCAACTCCAACAGCCCCGAGGTGGGGCGAAGGATGCGGTGGGAGGCGCCTAAACTGATTCCCATGGATGTTCTCGTCTTTGTTCGCAGGTCCCTCGACTGCCCCACGTCTCACGTGCTCACACCAAACCCAAAGACCCACACTCGCCGACGTCACGCTTCGCCACTCGCCGGGGACTTGGGCAATGATCTGTCGCCGAAAGCCCCTCGCTGATGCCCACATTGTGGCCTTCACATCCCAATGTCGTCCCAATTACACGCGCCCAACGCTTTGGAAAAATGGCCAGATCAACGGCGCAGCGGCACGATCAACGGCACAGCGGCACACCTCTGCAACATCTCCGTAAGACAGTCTCCCCTCGGCCGGTCGCTGCGAAGCCCCTGACCATACGATCATCCGGCACGGGGGAGAAAATCAAGATGGACACACGCCCTGCTCTACCTGCCACCATTGCGCAGCGACAACCACCCACACGCCCAAACAGTCCTCCAAGCGCCAAAATGTGACTACTGTAAGAATCGCAAGAAGACCCTTCCTCTCTGTCGTCCTGGGAGTAGACCTCAAGAAGGCGCAGCACACCCCAGCAAACTTGCAGGAACCACATCCTGATTCATGAACTTACTTACCTGGCTACCAACTCACCTGCTCATCCGTTTGAGTTCTCACCTGCTCATCCACTCAGTCACCCACTCACTCAGTCACTCGCACACGGAGACTCGTGCTTAGCAGGCATGCACGCACCCATTGATTCCCTTTCGGAAGTGCACCCTACATATTCGGCAATTGGCCCAAAATGTGCGGAATTCGGCGCAAAATTTTGGAAAATTCGCCCAAAATTTCCGGGAATTGGCCCAAAATTTTCGCGAATGAAATTGGCCCAAAATTTTCGAAAATTGGCACAAAGCATTCGGAAGCCGCCACAAACTTTTCGGGAATCGCCCCGAGATTATCTGAAATTGACCCCAACTGTACAAAAATCGGCCCCAAATTTGCGGATATTGGCCCAAAAACTTTCCAAAATCGGTCAGAATTTTCAGAAATCGGCCCAAGTCTGTCAGAAATCAGCTAAAAATTCTCGGATCTCGGACATCGGCATGAAATTTTGGAAATTGGACCAATATTTTCGGAAATTTTCGAAATTCGGTCCACGGATTTCGGAACTTGGCGCAGAAACTTCGGAAATCGCCCCAAAATTTTTGGTAAGTTGCCAAACTTTCCGGAAATTGGCCCGAAATTTTCGGGTATGAACTTGGCCCAGAATCTGCGGAAATGGGCCCAAAATTGTCAATTATCGGCCTAGGAGGTAAATGTGCAGAAAACGGCCCGAGTTTTTCGCAAAGCGGACCAACATTCTCGGAAACGGGCACAAAATTTTTGGAAATCAAATTGGTCCAAAATTTTCGGAAATTGGCCCAAGATTTTCAGAAATCGCCCCAAATTCCCGGAAATCAGATTGCCCCAAAATATTCGGAAATGGGCCCAAGACGTTCTGGAAATGGCCCGAGATTTTCCAAAGTGTGTCCCAAATTTTCGGAAACCGGCCAGAAATAATCGGAAATTGGCTCAAAGACGTCGGATACCGGCCGAAAATTTTCGGAAATGGGCCACAAAACTTCGGAAATCGGCCAAAAACATTCAGGAATCGGACCAAAACTTTCGGGAATTGGCGCAAAATTTTGGTAATCGGCCAATAATTTTCGGAAATGGGCGCAAAATTTTCAGAAATCAAAGTGGCCCAAATTTTCAGAAACTGGCCTATAATATTCGGGAATGGGGCCAAATTATTTCGAAAATTTGCCTCAATTTTCGGAAACGAACCCAAAATTCGGGGAAATCACATTGGCCCCAATACTTTGGGAAATCAGCCCAAAGATTTCGAAAGTTGGCCCAAAATTTTTGGAAATCGGCCCAGAATTTGATCAACATGTGTGGTTCGCTGTGTACTCCTGTATGCTTCTGCAATTCTGGACCTATGGCCCTTGGCAACTACTGTCAGGCACTGTGTGTTTCCATTGAGCCCTGCATGTGAAAATGTGGTAGTGCGTGCACTCACACATGCGCGTGCAATGGGCGCAACAACAATTTGGAGGACATTAAGCTATTAAGGCCTAGACTGCTGCACGGGTTAACTGTGGAGTTGGGAAATGGGTTATCCAGCCCACCAACATGCATCTTTAACAAATTGCCACCACAGCAGAACAGTGGCACGCAATCATACCGCAAAAAGATATTGTAGGTATGCACCAGGCGCATTCCCTCTCTCTCTGCCTTACCCCTAGCGTTCTCATAGTACTTGCGTCTTGTTCGCCTTGCTGCCTCTGTCTGCCACTTTGTGCGGCCACCCGCTTACCCTGCAGCGCTATCGAATCCAAAAGACTGAGTTTACCTGCACGGCCAATCCACATGCACTACACAATTCTGTGCGCTCTTCTGCATGCGGTGATGTACCCAACCTGCGGAAAGCTCACATTCCTACTACCACAGCAGCGCAGATTACTGCACCCAACCCTGCATCACACACCTCGGTCCTCAGCGCCCGGCGCATCGGATATCCCGAAATTACTGGTTGGGGACTTGCCGCCGTTCAGATACGGAGAAGGGGACTGGAAAACACCTGTGCAGCCGACAGGCAGTGGACACCAATTTGCCTGTGCCAATAACGGTGGTCACTGAGGGGCTGCGACGGCACACGCTCGAGTCCCCGTGAGATGGGGTCAGAGTTTTTGCATATTCTTTGCTCGGGTCACACAGCCATACACAGCCACACACAGCCACGTGGTGGGGCATTAGGGGGTTATTCCACAAAGGCTGGTCGGTTTCCGTGTAGTACAACCAGTGTTCACTGCCATGTCTTTTGCATGACCCGCTTGCGTGTCGGTTCTCGGGGGCGGGGATGGCAGTTTTGTGTGTGTGGATGAGAGTGGGATGGCTGCCCCACTCGCAATTGCAGCATTCCACTCCCATCGCGCCCACTCCTTTGCCAGCGCTGACAGGCTTCACAGATTCAGCCCAACCCGAACTAGTGTTCGTGGGACATCAGCCGTCAGTGGCGGCCTGGCTTTCTTCCACCCCAACACAGTACCCGGCTGGTGATTCTGCAGTCCGCATTTGGCGCGTCCACGTCAATAGTCGGGTGGACTTCTTATACTGTAACCCCGTCGCCAAGTCCTTCTTCGCCGTTGGAGACGGCTCACATCCCCTTGCTGTGCCAAACCGATTGCCTGTGTATGGCAGTCCTCGGTGCTCTGTATGGCTCCATATGGCTCTATATGGCTCATGTGGCTATGTGTGGCTGTGCGAATGCGCTTGAGGTGGGCCGGGCTAAAAGCGGGGGGGGGGGGGGGCATGCGTGGTTGCAGAAGCAGCTCTCAACGGTTGGACCAGTAAAACGCTTGGGAAGGTAACGTCTGGCGGTTGGAGGGCCGACAGAAGCGATTGGAAGGGCTGATTGTCAACTTGAAAAGGGGGGCACACGCCCCCCGTTCGGTACACACACAACCCTTCGAGCGCATGCCCCCCCCCCCACTCCCCCCTCGGCAAGGTCACCCTTTGGGGCGGAGGATCCGAGAACAGTCGATCTGAAAATGCTGTTGAGCCATGCAATTGGCAAAACTGACTGTCCGTCCACCCAACATTACGGCTCCGTCTTGGGTATTGGAGTATGTATTGCCATGCCAGCTGCCAATGGAAGGGAGGAGGAAGAGCTGTGACTCGCACACATGGGACTGGAAAGCTGCCCTGGATGTCAGGCATGCAGAACCGTCCTCTCCATGTCTCCACCACACAGACGGTCCATCAAGGGACGTTCGTGCAAAAGGACACACCATACACTGGCTGCGTTCCGCGACACACCCCGCAAACCGCGCCACACCCCACGACATGAGCCCCATCTACGCGATCGATGTCAGGAGCGCGGACGGGGGGTAGGGGGCATGCGCATGCGTCGTGTCACGCGTTGCGCTCGCCAAGATCCTCGGCGCCCCCCCATCACTCACTAGATGAGTGGCCACCCCGGCGGCCAGGACGCAATCAACATTCACATTGCATCAGTTCAAGCCCGGCGGCCAGGGCAGAGGGGGGGGTAGGGAGCCTGTCGGGTAAAATTCCAGCAGAAGAGGCCTTCGCTGAAAATCACTGACACAGTTTGTACAGCGACCTTAAGGTCGGCACCTCGGCCCCGCAACCTTTTGCCGTTTCTGGTATTGCCATCGACAGACTTTAGGAGAAGGGGACATAATTGACCCGTGTTTGGGGGCGTCAATTTGAAATTTTGTCTTTTGACATCATCCTCCCAAACTGGGGTTACTCGACGAAGTCGCATTTGTTGCGTCGAGGACCCGAAAAATAGTATTCAGCGTTCTTCTAAGCCCCATTGTGTGTCGCTGTCCTGCGGGTCTCTGCCGTTCTAACAATAATGGGATAAACGGGCCACGGAGGCACCAGCATATCACAAACTCTTCAATGACCGCGCGTAGCCGCAGACAAGCGTGCGAACGTGGCATGAAACCACGGTATAGCGTGCACAGACACTTGTGATTGAAGAACGAAGACAATTTGTGGCGCATTGTAAGAAAGCAACACAACGCAACGGAAGTGCTGACAGAAGTGTAACAACGACACGAGTGTAGCAAAGTGTAACGGAAGACGCTGTGGGTGCTCTGGGCGTGGGGAGGGGGCACGGGGGAGGGGGATTCTGTCGTGGCCGCCGCCGCGAGGGCCGTACCCACCCCGTTTCTTTGGTAGTCGAAGCTCGTTTTGGCCCATAGTGACCGTACCGAATGCCACAAAATGCTGCACACAAAAACATGTACATTGGTGGCTACGTTAGTCGTCCGTGCGGAGACAAAGATGCAATTTCTTGGCACCCAAGTGTATCGCATCACGGACCCTTATGCCGCAAAACTAGGGTCACCAAACATTCAAATGCACATGGCATGGGCAGTGTCATTGGGAGAAAAGGTGGCACATAGTGTTGGAGAAAGTGATTCACCCAACTGCAAATGTGCCTTGCACGTGATGAGCTGTAGTACACTCAAAAAAGTTTCGGAAAAGATTTCACACGGCCGAAAAAAAACCGTTGAAGCCCAACCAGAGATACGTGGTGTTGCGTGCCATGGCTAAGCTGTGTACCCAACCGTTGACATCTCTCGCGGCTACACATAGAAACCGAGAAAAATGTGTGTGTGGGGGGGGGGGGGGGCGGAGCTCCAGGGGTGGGGCAAAGTAAGGCCCCAAAGGCAAACAAACCCGGCGCTTGGTATCCATAGGCATCTTTGATACGTTGCACAGGTGATATTGGATCCGCAGCAACGGGATGGGTCAACGCCTGGATGATGTGAGGAATGAGTTCTGGCGGATGCAATACGCACACCACAACAAGTGACATCCCTTGCATTCGCCTCATGCCTCTCACCCAACAAACCAAGGTACACAAAGCAGGCAGTGCTACTGCAGAATGAAGGTGTGTCAAACCAAAGCCGGAGGCAATGGGGAAGGTGCTTTAAAAAACCACATCACTGGTAGCTGCGGGTATTTGAATGGAAGGGGGGGTTCGGGCATGCGAAAAACGATCTTGTGCTAACGTTCTTAACCCACCATCTGCTGAAGAGGTCCCCGGGATGTGACCCTCTGGATGTGGACATTTGGAGCTGTAAACGTCCCTGGGCTGTTGTCAGCTCGAATGGATCGCGTTTGCAATTTCATGGCTCGTAGTGATCAAGTGTGACAACCAGGCCAATAGCTAGCAGTGTTCACTTGCAGAATTCCATTGGATAGCTTGCGATTACTTGCGCAGTTCGGAAGTCCATTTTTTTTGTATGCTCATTGTGATATGCTCGGACTCAAATGGTTGCAGTTCAGCAAGGAACAACAAAAGCTCCTCTGTCCGTCCGTCCTTCCGTCCCTCCTTCCCCCCCGGGGTGGATGTTCCACGAGTAGTGAGGCCGATTCACGATCCATAGATTACTCCGCGCCCCATTCAAGTGTCAAGGAGACGCTGTGGTGTGTACTCATTGCACTGTGGCGGCGTGTGGTGCAGTGCCCTGACGGTTTGCATGACGCCTGGTCTGCTTATTGTTGGGTTCCTTTTTCGTTCTGCAGTGTGTTGCTTCTACTTCTGCTTCGTTGCGTGCCACAGCACTCCACCGCTTAGAGTCTGGACAAATTCCCCAAACAATGGTCGATTCGGGTATGACATGAACCATTGTGTCGATTGGGGGATGGTTTTGGAGGTGTAAAAGACAGACAGGCAAATGGCACAGGGAACAGAGCGGGATGTATGGAACGGATCGGACCTCCAGAATCCCCCTCAACCCCCACCACCACAGCAGCCCAGTCGCAGGATATCCCCCGTCACTGCTACGCACATTCTCCCGTCGGTCTCCCTACCAGACCTCCGACTGATGACGACCTCCCGAGGCTTGGGGACGGCTGGTGGCGTGGGGGTGAGGGGTGGGGGAAGGAGGCAGCAACGAATACTGACCTACCGAATGCCCCCGTGACAGAGGCATTGCGGTCATCGTGTCGAACCAGTTCCGAATGTTGCCTTGAGCTTGCCCGACGGCTTGTATGTTTCTTGGACCGGTTCGGTGAGGGCAGGTCAAGACTTTCGTGCCTGTTTGCCTGAATTCAGGTCAGGGTCACCGTCCCTGTCGCTGTCACTGGCTCCGCACCACTCGGATATGGTCGGAGAGCCACTGTCGCCGTGGCTGTCACTGGTACTGTGGAGCGCCCGCTCATTGTACCATCGGATGGGCCATGGGGCATCCCCCAATCCGCCCAAATGTTGCACATTTCTTTATGTTCCCCAACGTCACGCAGCGACACATTTGCCCCTTTCCCTGCTCTCACGCCTGTCTGTTCGCTCATGCTGGTGGCGGGGGGCGTGAGGGGCGACCCACTATACCCTTGAGGTGGACGGTTGTGAGGCTCCAATCCTCCGCGGATCCGATTACTTATCCCGTATCCGTTTCGGCAGTGGGCGGATTGGGCACTCGGGTAGTGCGATAGGCAGACCCCCTCAAATGTTACGATGCATACGCATTTCGTAGCCATTCTCGGCTCCAGATCCTCAAGGCTCAACGGTGCCTCTTCGTGCGGTGACACTTGCTTCATCGGATCTTCCGAAAAATCGATCTTTTCAAACAAAGCAGTGGCCATGCTACAACCGTGACATTTGGGAATGTGTCCCTGAGTTGAATGCGAAAACGTGGTTGAGCAAAGCAGCAAAGCTCAAAGCAACACACGTTTGGGCCTTGAGCAAATCGATCAAGGCAATGAAACATAAGCGACAAGCAGCAAGGCCCTGGGGTGTAGGTAAAGATCCGTAGCATGGGACCCGGGACTCAGCAGCGGTGGTATGCCGGATCATGCACCACGGATGTCATGCGGTCTTCAAACTTCGCGTAACCAAGTGGGTTGGCTAACGCGCCTACTTGAGTTCCATGCATCTAATGACCATGAAAAGTGACCTCTCTGTTCCCTTTGTTGCACTAACAGCGGATAGTACGCAGAAAAAAGGAATCCGTTCCCCATCGCATGCCTTTTCCAGGAGTCACATTGTCATTTGAGGGCGTCAATTGCACACAACAACTGATTGGTGCAGGAAATTTCACGTGACTACCAACAACGTCTGCTACAAATCATGTCAGGGAAGCTGGTAGAGCTAAGGAGGTCACAGCAGAGCCTGTGTTGTCCGTGCTTGCGGTGGCCCATTTGAGCCGAGCCTTGTGCGAAGAAGAGACATGTACCTCCCTAAAATGACAGGCCATGGGTAGCGCAGGAGTCCATCAATAGAACTCATGAGGGGGCGCAACAGCAGACCAAAAACAACGCCTACGAAGGAGCGCAGCAAGAGGAGTTCATCCACAGCGCTCATGAAGGAACGCAACAAGTGGAGTCCAGCAACAGTGCTCAGGAAGGAGCGCTTGAAGAGGAACCTCAACAACAATGCGTCCGACGGGTGCGTACCAGAGGCCGCCGCAAGCAACGCAACCGAGGTAAGGCAATAACACAACACAACAATTTCAAGGTTGCATGTGTGTTTGTGTGTTTGGATGATTGAGCGCGCTTGTAAGGGGCAGGGTAGTGAAGCACTGCTGCAAGAGTGCCAACAACACAACACTGTTTTATTCAAATGCAATGCTGTGGGGGTTTTTTTTCATTGGTTCTTATATATTTGGCTGAATTTAGCTCAAGATGAGCTGCATCAAAAAATGGGTTTCATACGCAGGGCCGCTGGTGGTCCGAAGGGGCTGCTTTTGTCCTTAAAAGGTACTGAAAACTTGGACCTTTGGTTTCTTTCAACAGCTTTGATTTTTCTTTGACAGTTTTGGCTTTCCTTATGTCTAACAAGATGATACGAGTGCATTGTACGCTGGAGTGTTTGTATTTAATGCGTTTGAGTGTGTGCGCTCACGTGTGTGTACAGTGAAAGACAGACTTGGAGTGCATGCGCTCCTCTCGCGTTTAGTACCTCTGTTGGGAAAATGGTGCAGGAGCATTTGGAATTTTTGGTATGCCATGCCTGGTGGCCTACAGGCACACGTGGCGGGGTCGAAGTTGAAATTGTCCTGAAGCGTCCGCATGAGAGGACAGGATAGGCATGCAGAGTCAAGCGACTGCCATGAAGGCAACCACGCTGGAGGGCGTCTCTATCCAGGATCAAATAAACAAGTACGCATCTCTAATAAGGCCCAAACAAGGAGCGGCACCCCTCTTCACATTCTATATATATTCGGCACCACTTCCAAGCTCTCTCATCCTGCTACAAGTCCAACTCAAGTGGGATCAAATCATTCAGCGTTATGAAAACGATGCAAAATCACAATGAATGCCTGCATGTGTGCACCAAACCCCATCCCACACTTCTTCACAACTTGCCTGCTCTGCTCTGCAGCCCTGCTGTGCTCTACATTGGCGTGCAACGGGGTGGACAATGAAAAAGGTGTTCCAGAAATCAATCGAGTCTCAGAAGTGATTAAACCAAGGATGGGGCACAGTAAAGGCCGCAAGAAGAAGTGAAAGAGTTGTGCATTACCATAAGGGTTCAGTACCCTATAGGAGCGTCAGAATTGCTTCCTTTTGTTTGTTTTGCGATGTTTGGTTTCTTACTTGGTTTTCTTGAGACTCTAAAATTTACTGGTGCAGAACAATTTTTGAAGGCGAGGATGAATTTTTTCTCAAAAACGAATTTAGAAAATGAACACAAAAGTGGTGCAAAATACTTCTTGCATACCTTTTTCCAAAGAGCTCTGACCCTGAACAGTTTTGTCTTTGGAGTGTGACTGCCACTCTTTTATAGAAAACAGACAATGGGTCTCAGCCCAATGGTACTCGGGTATCATTGAGTTGGGAGGGAAGTACAGCAGCCACGCGCAAAGTGTTTGCACATTACACAATGTAGATAGATGAAAGATGCTCAGATCGTGTGTGTTTTGTATGTTATTCTATGGACATTCTATTATTATGATTTCTATAGGGACATGAAAGGTCTTAGGACAAAATCAGTGACTGCATCCCTGACATGAAATGATTTCCATGACTTGGGTTTGTGCTCTACATGCTACACCATCCCGTATCACCAACTTCTGAATCAAGGTGTGCAACATACAGTAAAGGGCCTAATTTTCGTATGTCCAGCGGCATCATATGTTTGTGGCGAGTACCATGTGTGGCGGGTTTAGGGGCACAGGACTTGACAATCCACTCTGTAAACGGAGATACCGTGGCTTTTATTCCACTTGGCTTGGAGAGCATCTTGGCCGTTTGGTGGCATAGCTTCTCCACTTCCTCCAGCAGGTTTGCATTCTCGTTCTCCGCTAGCTACAGTGTTTCATAAGCACCAATTGCACCAAGATTGAAGATATTGGGGGTAGGTTCAGGGAGCACCTCAGGTAGGAGCACACCACCCAATGTCCCTTGCTCAATGCGAATATAGACCGAAATAAGGTTGGCGTAACGGGCTCGTTTGTGTGAGCATTGGCAAAATCTCGAGAAATCGTGACAATTACAATTAACACCCAATAAATTGATGGCACACGGGCGACTCACGGCGACAAGATCGCCGGACTGCTGGTTGCAGGCCACGGAATAGGCAGCGCTAATGGTTTAAAGGAATCTGCAATGTCAAAGTTGACGTCTCATATCATCAACCGATCATCGGAAAATTGGTCATGTCATGTATGATCATGCTCTCTCAATCAGCCAAATCATAGTACACGCTGTGGATAGACAGTGACGCCCGGTCCAATACACTAACGCTTCCATGGACACAAGTTCAGCCTAGTCTACCTCTTCAATTTTTGGAAGGAAGTGTTTTTTGGTGGCCCACTCATCATGAAAGCTAGTGCATTGCCAAGAAATGTCATCTTAATCTGAGGCTTGCCTACTCAAGCAACATAGAACGGGCACTCTCTCAAAAAAAACTGCAAGTCATTGTTCGTTGAAAATAGTGCCATTGCAATCGGAGAGGGGTGCCTTGCCTCCGCTTTGAGCCCCGCCCTAGGCTGCGGCAAGGCCCTTCCCCGCAGCCCAATTCGGGGGCCAAGTCGAAAAATTCTATTTGCCTTCGGCAAAACCACCTCGCAGAGGATCTATCTGAAGCTGCACCAATCCCTTGGGAGACCCCCCCCCCACCCACACACACTCAATACCCAAATAAGGTGAAAAACACATAAATACTGCGTAAAACATGCTTTACATAGGTTGGATGGTCATTTTGTGTGGTCACGGTATCAAAAAAATGAGTTTCGAAAATTCTATTGCCTCTGGCAAGTCCAGCTCGTAGAGAATCTACCCCAAGCAACTCACACCCAAAATAAGGTAAAAACTACATAAATACGGGCTAAAACATGCTTTACATATCTTGGATGGTCATTTTAGGTGATCACAATATCAAAAAAATAAGTTTCGGAAGCTTCGACTTTTTTTATTAGCTGTATAGGCTGAAAAACTGCATGAGCAGGTTGTGTACCAATCCTATTTGATTACCCCCCCCATTACCCAAATAGGGTGAAAAACACATACCCCCCCCCCCCTTGTATAAGCTACGCCAATGTACGGAATTATTACGGTCCCTACGCCCACTGTAGCTTGGACAAGGGCGTAGCTTGCGCGCAACACATACAACTACTGGCACACACGTGCGCATGCGCATGGTATGAGTGCACCTTGACCTCCGCCCACATTTCCAAGTGCATGCAAACACAAGAAAGCCTTGGGAACATGAAATTTTCAGGTTCACACCCATGTTGGCACAAGCAATGAAAGATGCGAAGCCTACAACTGTTCGGCTTGGAAACCCTTCTTGTGATCATACACCATGCGGAACAATTGCACATGCTCACCACTTGAAGATGCCTGAACCCGATTCTTGGGAGGGAGGCACAAGGGTGTGTGACCATCTGCCCACCTTCATGTACTCTAGCACCGCAAATTGGTCCCTCTTCTCGATGGTCCCTTCATTGTACCATCCACATGGTCACCGGTGGAACATGTGAAAATAACTGGACGCCCAGGTTCAAAAAGAGAAGATTGCATGGTGAGCTGATGCAAGAAAGGGGAATATAAAGCACAAATATTCCCAAATTCAGAGCCATGTGGGTTGAAGTGGGCAAAGACTCACAAATATGTCCATGGCTCCATGTAATTGGCAAACGTGACGACAAACCCATGTCTTATGTGGCCGCACTACATCTTGTACGTAATTAAAATTACGTACACAATTATTACGGTCCCTACGCCTACTGTAGCTTGGACAAGGGCGTAGCTTATACGGGGGGGGGGGGGAATGCAGCCTAAAACATGCTTTACATTCCTTGGATGGTCATTTAGGTGATCACAATAGCAAAAAATAAGTTTCGAAATCTTCGATTTTTGAGCTGCCCATGCTGAAAAATTGCATTAGCAGGTTGTGTACCAATCCCTTGGGAGACCCCCCCCCATACCCAAATGATATGGCCTAAAACATGCTTCACATACCTTGGATGGTCATCTTAGGTGATCACGGTATCAAAAAAGTAAGTTTCGAAAACTTCGATTTTTGAGCTATCCAAGGTGAAAAACTGCATTAGCAGGTTGTGCCCATTCACTCATGTAAGCCATTATTGGTGGAAACAGTCTTTTCGCGTCTTTGGCACGGGTTTTTACTGGCCCTCAGCAAGGCTACGGACTGCAAAAAACGTCCTTTCATATCCTAGTAGGCATATGCTGTCACAACATCCCCACTCACACCCCTTAGAGTGGGTAGCACGGGGTCACCGAGGTCGCCAAAACTGCCAACATAGCAAAAATGGCTGAAAAGTGCATAAACTGCGCTCGTCCCACTCCGCCCCATACAAACCCTATGGAGTCGGGACCCGGAAACACTTTTTCGGCTCAAAATCGAAAAAGAAAAAAAAAACCAAAAGATTCAAGAAGTGAGTTCTGATGGCCCACTCATCGTGAAAGCCATTGCATTTCCAGGAAATGGTCATCCTGGTCTGAGGCTTGCCTAGTCAAGCAACATAGAACGGGCACTCGCTCAAAAGCGCACAGTGCATGGCAGTTGAACAAGTACCCTGCAAAAGGACCCTGCCCATGTTCCCTCATCTCTCGCTGAGATCATGCTGTACACCATTGTGTGGCACTGGGGTAGGGGGATCCTGCTTCACACTGTCTCTAGGTAAGCCCTGGCAGCACACCAACACGTGAGTGAAACCCCTTTCAAGGAGACGTGGACTGTATGCACATATCTATCCACTGATACACATACCACTCACATGATATCTGATCAGTGTGGCGAGAGGCACCGGCAGTCTTCAACTGTTGACCGCGAAAGGGACCCTGTGTCATTCTCACAGAGGCAGGCACTTGGCTGCAATGGGCACGGAAACTTCTTGTGTTGAGGAGGGAGGGGGTTGCATCCTTTTGCCCAACATTACAGGGGGGGTTGGTGGCCTGTCGGTTGTAGAGGTGACCCCCTGGGCAGGGCCAAAGGCCCCTTGGGAGGGAGGGCGGCGGGGAGATGGCGGGGGGCAGGCGGGCGACGGAGGGCATAATGGTCGGAACTGATCTACTGGATGCCCCCACTTTCCCACCATTAGCCCGGCAGTGATGACAAAACAGTGCACCCATGTCCTCTTCTGTGTTGGGGTATTCCGTTAATATATTACAGTCCACCCGATACAACTGGTGGGGCCACTGCTGTGTGCCAGTCATTGGGTCACGGGCTGGAATCCACACAAGACACAACACACTGCAAACACTGTCCAAACGCCCAAGATATCAGGCCGAGGCACTCCGCGAGCATGGCCAGTCATGCACCATAAAATAATAAAGACAGCTCTTGTAAGCTCATGCTACGTTGCTCATGAAGAAGTGGACGAGTCTGCGGAAGTCACTCCCACAGTCTGGCAGTGGCACACGTGACTCGTGCCCTGTGTGCCGAGGGGTACATGAAAGTGACAACGTGCGGCACTCTTGCAGCCTCACCTTCTCACAACACCAGAGGGTAGGGGGCGGGAGAGGAGAATGTACAGCAGGATAACAGCCGCTTCACCCATTCAATCGCATTGCGTGACACTCGGTGGCGGGGCGTTTGTGCGGCCAGCGGGGCGTTTGTGCGGCCAGATTACGAGGGCAGGCGGAAGCATCCAATCGGCATATGGCGTCACTCCACAGCTCAATGATGTGTTGGCGTCCGTTGAAACGGATGGTAATTGGTGCACCCCAAGTGCGAAAACGGACGCAAACGGACGCCCCGGAACGCCAAAAGAAGCGCAAACCAAGGCCCCCCCCACAGCCCCGCCACAGGCCCTACTTCGAGGTTCATTGCAAACAGCACCTGTCGGCCGCAATCGGAGGTGAAGACGACACTACAAATCCCCAAGACCTCCAGCGTTGTGCCAACAAAACCGACCTACACACAGGGCTGGGGGAAAATTCGCTTGTGATCGGGCCGGGTATCCGCCGACCCCATGTCTAACTGATTCAGGCGACCATGGGGTGGGCCACCAGCTGCGTGTTGGCCATTGGTGCCACTAGCGCCCGCTATCTCAGGGAAGGTCAAGAAAAGGCGGGTCCTATTGGACTATGCACGGGCGGTCCCTACTGAGTTTGTGGATGGGACCAGGGCAGGAATTACCTTTGGGGCAGGGGGGCCATATTCCGTGTTGAGGAAAATCTGAGTTTACAAATTCTGGGGCAATGAAACCTGAGCCCTTTCTTAAAAATGAGCGAACAAATTACGCAGGGTCGGCAAAAGTTGCTCATGAGAAACAGTGGACGGTTGCTGTTATTTCCTGGAGGAGTGCATCAACTAGCACTCTTGTCTGCACCCCGTTGAATGCTACAGGAACAGTACAAATGAGGAAAGACCACTTCAGCACTTCTGCGACTTCAGTGGGAAACTCATTATAATGAATCAAATACTCTGGCACGGTACAAGTGAGCAGAGGCACAGCCCAACACATACCTGTGCAAATCCTTAAAAAAAAACGAAGAAATTGCGCACAAAATTGCGCACGGAACTTGTGACACCGACTACCCTGCATAACCCCCCCCCCCCAGCGCTACGGGGCACATGATGAGGGGCTGATTCCGAGACGACCCGGGGCTTCCCCGCTGGACACGAGTGGTGTGTCTGGTCTGGGCCGTTCACATGCGTCCGCTGCCCCCTGGGCCCACAGGCCCTGCCTTAGAGCGGGGTGATCTTGATGGACGCGACCTTCTTGAGGTCGGAGGCGGGGGGAAGGAAGAACGAGGCTCGGCCACGCATGCCCGGGGCCCACGTGCTGTGGGGCGTGAGCATGACCACGGAAAAGGTGCCGATCTGAATGCGGTCGGAATCGTAGAACTTTGCGAAGAAGACGGGGACCACCATCCGGTGCCTGGCCTCAACGATAAACTTAACTGCAGGGAAGCGGCGGACGATGCCCAGTGCAGTGGTGTGGTCCACATATTCAGCGGTGACTTGGAAGACGTGAAAGTGGCGTTGGAACACTTCCCAGTCAATCTTTTGGAGAATGGCGTGATCGATGGCCTCATTTGCGGCAGCGAACGCCACCACAAACAGCAAAAGCAGGTAGAACAGCTTCATGATGTGCAGTGTGCTCTGCAAAAACGAGACAAGAAAGAGAAAGGGAAGTGAGCCGTGCCACTTGCCTGTTCTTATTGGCTTGTCCTCAGCCTTCCAATACTGCTGGGGCATCTTTCTGCTCCCAAATGAACTACGGACGACTAGCGGGGCAGGCATAGAGCCGGATACAGGGTGGGGGAGGGGGGATTGCACCACACAATGATAGCACTGAAACTGCAGCAGTTCCAGTATAAACAGAAGAAAAAATTTCTTTGGCGCTTTCGGCACCTGGTATTTCCTACGCTTTTTGGGCCAAGTGACGGTTCTGTCCCCCAGGGGGAGGGGGAATTGCAAGATGGGGGAGACAAGCGCCTATTACTGTCCACGGCACTTATGCATATGGGGGCTGGTTGCAGGGTTAGGGTCAGCAGTGCCTTCCCCACCCCCTTTTGGCCCTCCCCGTTCTATGAGGTGCGCCAGACGGACCAGCGAGCGAGACTAGGTCTCCTCACCCGTCGCTCGGCCGTGCTAGCCCGTTTGTGGGGGGCCGGGGCGGTCCTGAAAGGGGAATGTTTGCCTGGCGCGCGCCCGGAGCGCTACTTTTCTATTAACTATCCCGACTTCAGCCCCAGATTTACCCCCTCATGGAGAAGCCCCCCCCCCCCTAGATCACATTGCACTGCACACCTTCCCTACACAGCACGTTGCACAATAAAGCAATAGCTGTGAATTCAGCAACTCAAACTGTCATTTGTATTGTACTTAACAAACAACATTGGTCCCACAAATGTGGGTGTCAATACATTCAGTACAATAGTGCTCTTACACTCATCACAAACTTTGACGGTGGAGCGCCCTTGGCAACACAACACACACACTTCTGCCTCATCCTCCGCCTCATCTTGCGTGGCGGCCGAGTTGCTTTGGTCAGTCTAAACATGAGGCGGGACATGCTCCCATGGTCCGTAGGGGGGGTGACGGACTTGCTAGCGGATGCAAAACTGTGTAAAATGCAACAAAATGCGGACTGACTGGTGCAACTCATTGGGGCCACCACGCCAGATGTTCCTAACCAAACCCCAATGCCACAACCGAGCAAACAGCTGCTCGATGCATGCGTGAGGGCGGAAATGCTACGTCACCCCTGCATTCTCGGGGTTCCCCAACAAAGGGGACAAAATCAGAAGTCAAAACCTACGCTAGGGGTCACCATGATGCTCCTAGTATCTCAAAGTATGGGTCTCTAGTACAACCAGGCGCCCAAATAGCTGCACTGCGCTAAGTGTGCCCCCTTAGTGCACCCCCTAAAAGGCCACTATGGGGCACGGGTCCAAAAAGATGGGCGCGCTAATGTTCCCCCTAACACAAAAAAAAAGTGTTCCGGTACACAAGTTTCCCAAAAACGCCCGCGGGCACTCCATTTCACCATTTGTTCCTAGCCCTGTATGTCTGTAACCATGGGTTCCCAGTTGCTCAACCATTGGTTCCCATCCCCTCATGGGTGCGATTTTTGAAGTATTTGTTCCAGCCCCAAAATGTGTTCAAAGATGGTATCCGAACCCTACCTGACACCCCTCTCACACTCAAACCATGCTTCTTGCAAATAGCGCGTGGGTCCACTCATGCAACTTTCCCCTCTCCATGGCCCTCAACACCGCCTCATCCACATCATACTTGAAAACCAACTGTGCGGAAGGGTTAGCGGAGGGAGCGGAGGTAGAGGATAGGGCTGGCAGGTTAGGAAGGTCAGAAGAACAACTACTAGCAACTTCGCCCACCCTATCCAAATCCTCATGATCAATGGCCTCGTCCTCATCCTCCAAGGCAACACCATACACATACCCGATGTCGGGGTCACCGGTTGCCCTCTTTGGAAACACCGTTAGAGTTAGGTGACCCAAACTGCCTCAGCTCAACAAAATTGGAAACTACCTTCCCTTCACATAACACACATCATGCACAACTGAAGAAGCCATGAAGAGCGCATTGGTTGCCACCCTCAACAACACACAACCATCTTTTTGTTGCGATGTCAACTAATTGAGAATCCGCAACTTGTGTGCACAACATGACACAGTTGCAGAATTCAAGAAATGTCACATTGTCATATGTGTGTGTGTCAATGCAATCCGTACAATATTGCAGTTCACACTTGTTACACATGGAGATTTTTTGGGGTCAAACTTGGTGCAATAAAGGGCGCATACATCCCCATCATCACCCACAACAAAGGGGACAAAATCAGAAGTGGCTGCCTCACCCCCGCCTTCTCGGGGGCCCAAAAGAGGGTGCTGCGGAACCCCTACATTTGGGGGGGTCTAACGCTCCCCCATGGTGGGGAGAAATCAACAAATCGATGTACCCCCCCCTCTTTGTGAAAGCTACGCCAAAGTACGGAATTAATACGGTCCCTACGCCTACTGTAGCTTAGACAATGGCGTGGCTTGCGCACGACACACACAACTACCGGCACACACCTGAGTGAGTGCATGGTATGAGTGCAACTCAACCTCCGCCCACTTTCCCAAAGGTATTGAAACACAAGAAAGTGTTTGAGATATGAATTTTCAGGTTCATACCCGAGTTCCTACAAGCAATCACGCATGAGACGCCTACAAATGATCGGATTGGAAACCCTTCTTGCGATCATATACCATGCGGAACAACTGCACATGCTCTCGACTAGAAGATGCCTTTGAAGATGCCTCTGCCCGAGGTTTAGGGGCTGGTTTTGGCTCGGGCAACTTCAAATTCTTGGGAATGAAATTGCCTTGCATGTGGTCTCTTGTAAAGTACAACTTCCCATCAAAGACATGGGCCATTCCCCACACACCTCGGGCAGCTTTAGCCCAAATAACTTCATCGGGATTATCATCGGAGTCACTAGTCACCCATGTGTTACTATCAAACAACAATGATGCCCAAAGTGCCACGAAGTATGGGTTTCTACTACGGCCAGACGCCCAAATGGTTGCACTGCGCACGCACTGCACTTAATGTGCCCCCTTGGCAGACTACTCAACTCCCCATGGTTTCCGAGGATTCGTGCCACCATAATACACAATCCTGAATTCCCACTTGTGCTGCCCTTTGGGGCCAAGCTGGGGTGCAACCTTCTCCTTGGGGTGGGGACTAGCTTAGGCCTGGTAATTTTTGGCAAGGAGGCCTCCAAAACTGGTAATGGCAGTCTGCTTGCGCACCATGAGGCGCACGGGACAGCGGGCAGAATGAGACTCGGCTTGTTGTAGAGAATGCGCCATAAACTGTGCCCATGTGGGTGGTGGATGTGGGACAAAACTCTCGTCATCTGGGATGGATTTTTTTTGACGCATGTCAGATGAAAGTTGAGGTACCCCCCCACCCCCCTTGTCGTTCCCCACCCCACGGAAGACGGTCCCCCACCACCCCCTGGGGCACAGTCACCAAGTGACGGTCCCCCACCCCCCCTTGGGGGACCGCACTACCACCGTACGCGCACATTTGCAGGCACAGAAATTGCAGCATAAAGCGAAAGAATTCAGCATAAGATACGTTCAAAGGGCTGCAAATGTACGGACACCCACTCCTTGACCGGCTCGGTGTAAAATTTCTTGGTCGTGCTCCACTTCACCTTGAACTCTTGCATATGCTCTTCACTTTCCACTGGAATGCTTTGGGCAGCACTCTTGGGTGGTGGTTTTGCCTTCTTGGTAGGAGGCTTGGCAAGCACAAGCACATTTTTGGTAACCCATTTCCCTTCGGGAATGTCCCTTGTGAAATACAACTTGTTCCCAAAACTGTGTTCCATACCCCATAAACCACAGGCACTCTTCACCCATACAACCTCCGTGTCAGAATTGAGGTCACTATCATCATCCGTCACATTTGTCCCAGGGGGAAATCATTCAGTTGCCTGCACAACGCGGGCGTTTCAAACGCAAATCCCCGTCGCATCTCAGAAACCAAAGCACAGACCAATTTCCGTCCCATCTGCTCGACACAAAAGAGGCCCCACCTCTACTTCACACTTCTGCCTCGTGACCACATCCCAAAGCCAACGCAAGAGCGGCAGGGCTCCCGAGTCACAGGGGACGGGACGACAGCCCATTCCTCGGCACCTTAAGAAGCTGCCGGGGCGCCTTGGGGCCGTGCGTACAGTATCCCCCCCCCCCCCCCCGTACGTGTGGTGTGCTGGTCAAAGAGCAAATACACGTCAGCAAAAGAAAATCCTCATCAGTGGTACCATAAGCGCCCTTCGGCTCAAACGCCCCCCGCAGACCTTCTGTTGGGTGAGTCAGCGTTGCGACCTCCTGCGTTTTCGTGTTCATGGTCATCACTGGGCTCCTACCATTCCTTCTCGGTTGGGGGCCTAACAGATGCGCCGCAGCGTGGAGTGCGGCCCCCCGACACCCGCCTGCTGGCCCTGAAGGCCCCCTGCAAGGAAGACTGCTCTGACTAGTGCGACTGGCTTTAAACGGAAACTGGCCAGCGTTGCCGGAACTGTTCCGGGATGGGATTACAAACGATGGCGACAGCCGCCCGGGGCAACACATTTGGGATGAGCAACGCAACGCGTGAGGGCTGCATCTGTTGAATGACGACGACGCACCGGAGGCAAGAAGTGGGCATAGCAGTGGGTTTGGCAGTCAACGATGGGGCGCTCTGCAGAAGGGACCGTGGGCCGTCCTTCCAGGCAACGTCTCGGCCGTCATACATGCCCCCTTCTACCACTCAAGGACTGCATTGTTCAATTTCCCCCATCTAAATTTTCCTCGGCGCAGATGCTGTTGCGGAGGAGAGCTGCTACTGGTGGAGAAGTTCGTATGCACCAGTGTGATCATAGCTGCCGAGAGGAAAGGTATGCTGCCGCCAAAATGGTTAAGAAGGTGGGTTCAGTGGTGAGATTCAGGGGGGAAATGGGACAATGAGGTACATAGGCAAAGTGTTTGCACTGCGTGCGCACTGCGTGCACATTGCAGTGAAACCCACCCCATGCCACCTCTGTATAACACTGCAAAGCAACAAAGCCAACAGGACACACATTGAACCACTACCAACCTGGTACTTTGATGTACCTGTGAACATCTCATTTAGTGTTGTAGAGTACCACTATGCAGTTGCAACCACTGTAACCCTTGTAAGCGCCATCGTGATTACCTACTTCATAATCAAAGAACTGTCCGTGCATTCGCGAAGGACCACGTTAATCCCAAATCGTAACATCCGCCGACTTTCCCGGCATAAGATCACATATCCATACTATATTCCCAAGGTTGTCCACGGCCACCGTTACCTTATAAACATGGCCTGTGTACTTGGGATTTAAGAGTACATCACACATACACATCATCCGAACAATTTGAGCAAGACATGTAGGCACAGTTGTCCCAACTTGGAATTTGCCGAAGAAAACAGAGGTATTGGAAGGTCCTCCTGGGACAACAAACCTTCCGCGCCATACTTCATGCAGAATTCCTCCGCTATAACACAATCAATACCAATGAGGTTGACATGTTTATGGAGTTGTGAATATACTTCCCAAGGCTCCTTGGAGCGCCCAACGGAGCACTGATCAATCCACCAAGCCACATCTTTGGGGTCAAGGTCAGCGTGTGGGAGTCCACATAATCCACCATCCATCTACAACGAGGAACATGCAAAAAGGGGGGGGGGTGAAAATGGGTACAAATGGGTGAAAATAGGTGATAATCAATGACAATTCAAATTTGTCATATCCTGAATGCATAAGAAGCTTAAAAAATCCTACTATTGAACAACAAACCTCCGCAAAAGGGCCAAAACTAGGGTTCAGGTAGTTACCGACATACAAAACTTTGCACTGCGTGCGCGCTGCGTGCGCGCTGCGTGCGCACTGCGTGCATGGCATTCCCATAGCTCCGGATCATTTGCTCTGGCCACCCAGCCAGGGCGGTCCTTAACGGGAAAAACAAATGTTCCTGAAAACAGTTTTCCCAGCCCGTGGGCAAACGATGTGTTGGCGGTTGGCGGTTGGCGGTTGGCGGGTGACGACTGGCGGTGGGTGGCGGTTGGTAGCGGTTGGTGGTGGTTGTTGGGCATTGGTGGTTGATGGCGGTTGGTAGTGGTTTGATGTTGGCGGTTGGCCGCCGCTGGCGGTTGGCAGCGGTTGGCGGTTGGCGGTTGGTGGCGGTTGGCGGTTGGTGGCGATTGGCGGTTGGCGGTTGATGGTCCCTTGGGGTGGTCCCTAAGGGCGGTCCTTAACAAAAAAAAACTAGTCCCTTAAGGACCCCCCTGCACCCAGCACATGCCAGCTTGAACTTCGAATGGAAGAAGCGGATCCGGCAGAGGGACTGCGGCGCAAAAGTTGATAAGCCCCTGGAACTGCCCTTTGGGCTGTGTGCCGGCGGGCGCAATGCCTCAGCCGCCGGCTCCTCAAGCTATGACTATCAACTGGCAGCAGTCTCCGCGATGGTCCTTCTCTCGGCACTGCTGTTTGGAGGAAGGGCCCATGGGCAAAGGAGGCTCCCGTGAGGCCATGTGCGCCGCATTCTCGAGCGCTCTATCATCCCGTTCGTCAGCTCACCGATTTAAAGCGGACATTGTCTTCGGCGGACATACCGGCTCAGCAGACATACCGGCTCGGCGCACAAGCAGCCAGCCGGCCGCCTGCCTGGCCGGTTGTCCGGTCAGACAGTCGGCTGGCTGGCAGACTGTCCGCCAAGCCACTCGTCCATCCCCTCCTGTGCGCCTTCCTCGCTTCACTCGCTCGAGAGACATGCACATGTGCACGGGTAAACGCTGAAAGCAGAACATTTTTCAGGGAAAGGGGCCTTCAGCCTCCTTCTCAAATGTTGGCACTTCATGTCTACAAATGCCGACAGCGTCTACATGTGGCAGACCGCGTCTACAGACTACAGACCATCTTCTCATGTGCACAGGTAAACGAGGGAGGGGGTTTGTTGGTATGCGAGGTTGCCGGGATGAATCGGACAGTCGGCCAGCCGAGCCGGCACGCCCGTCGCACCCTCGTCCGGTGTATTCCATGCGGCCCCCTTCCTCTCAGGCTTCGGTCAGCCGAGGGGTAGGGCACCCGCTGTTGCCGTAGTCCAGCAGCTTGGAGCTCCACGCCGTGCGCAGCAGCCGCCGCCACTCGTGCACCCGCCACGTCGGCTGCGGGATCGCGGACCAGGGCTTGGGCCCGGCGAAATGCAGCACCGGCAGCACCGCCTGGGCCGGGGCCGCGCGCATGAACCCCAGCGTCCGCATGGAGCCGCGGACGAAGCGGTAGACGTAGAAGAAGAGCCCCTGGTCCACGTGCGCCTGCGAGAACTGCCACGCGCGCCCCTTGCGCAGGAGCGTGCGGCGGTGACACGATTCGAACTCCTGCTTCTCGAGCGGGCCCGTGTCGTTCCAGCCGGACCGCGTCGCGAAGTTGCCGGCGGCGACGGTCCAGTACATCTGCGCGAAAGTGTCCGCGCGCGGCCGCAGAAGGAACTGCCCGGTGTTGATCGGTTCGCAGTCCCCGGACACCCCCACGAACTCCTCCCGATACGCGAAGTCCGGCGCGAAGAGGTGCGCGAGGGACCCGACGGCGAAGGCGTCGCCGTCGAGGTACACCACCGCCTCGTAGTTCAGGTTGATGATCCAGGACTTCATGAGCATCATCTGGTCGTTGGCCGTGTACGGCAGCGGCGAGGGGATGCCGGGCACCGCGACCACGAGGGCGCCGGCGCGTTCCAGGGTGTCGACGTGCCACCGCAGCAGCGTGCCGTCGTGCAGCACGACGTGGTCGGCGGCGGCGCTGACGTTGCCGTAGTACTGCACGGTCCAGACCTGCAGCAGTGCATTGGGCTCAGGCCCCCGTTGAGGATGGCACAGCACCCGTCGCATCATTTGCCTGGCGGGCCACTACCCCCCCCCCCCTACCACCTTCCAGAGCCCCCCAAGAGACAAAACCGTTCTCCTGCGGGGGCAAGACAACCGAATCGGTGTTTAGAGCAGGCCTTTGCCTGACAACGGGTGGTAGAGGGTCGGGGCAGCCAAACGGGACCGGGTCCCCACCAACAGGGCGGTCGTAAAAATGGAAAACACAAAAGCGGTTTTCCCAAAAGGTCATGCGTGTCAGTGCAAACGCGGCGTGCACCACCGTGTAGTCAAATGCAGCCCGCCCCCCTCCCCCTTCCCTCCCTCCTTTTCTTCCACACTTGAAGCAGAAAGCTGTTGGGAAACGTTGTTTGCCAAAGGTATAAGATGAGTAGAAAATCAGGCATGCACCATCCCTGCGCAATGTATAAAGCACAGAGGAACGAGTGTAACCCCGCCCCCCTTGTAATCCCCCCCTCTAATGCCAGGCCGGTCCCCCCCATGGGGGGGGGGGGGTCACCAAGTGACGGTCCCCCCCAACCCCAGTTCCAGTGCAACCTAAAGAAAACTTTTCTTCGGCGCCTAATGTTTGCTATGCTTTTTGGGCCAATTGACGGGGATTGCAAGGGGTGGGGGATTACAAGGGGGGGGCAGGGGTAGGTAGGTGGTGAACACAATTACAGCACAGGACGCTAGAGATCGTAGACAAGAAAGAAGGGGGAAGGCAGTAGAATGGAGCCGCAGGAAGTGCTGACGGGAGCAGCGGGAGCCCCCGATCTGCATGCAACTCAAGAAACCACAAGACGACGGCCTCCAGCTGGCCAACATCCAAGCGCTTGGGGCCAAGGTGACGAAACCAAATGTGGCAACAACTTTGGTTGAATGAAGCAGCAGGTTATCCTGGATTGCCACTCAGAGCGCGATCAGATGCGCAGCTGATACGGATGCCAACCGGACCAGAGCATGGCCGGCGACCCCGAGGGGAGGGGTAGGACCTGCATACTGCCCAGGGTTATGAAACGGAAAGGACCCAAGGCCCCTGGGAGGGGACCCCAGGACCCAACTACTGCTGCCACTGCTGCCACTACCAGCAGACTAAGAGGTGGTCAGGACACGCGTACAACCGCGACACAGTAAACACGGCGAAGAAAGGTATCACAGTGCAGCAGGCCATTTTGCTGCCAGAGTGTTGCCCCACGGAGCAATTGGCCTGTTTGCGGCCGCTCAGCACTTTGGTTGCACACGCACACGCACCAACTCCCTGGTAAATCAGCAAGTGCAATCCTGGGAGGCCTATCCAACCGTCTTCCAAGCCGTATCTCAGAAGGGGCAAAAGTGAACACGGATGGTGAACATCGAACCTGGAACGTGTAATCCCGAGGAAACCAGATCAGGGGGGTCAGGTTCTAACTTCATATCCTGAGAGGAGATAATGGGCAGTCGGCCCGCATCCTAGGGGGAATGTTTGCCCGGCGCGCGCCCAGCGCGCTACTTTTAGACTATGTTCCCCCCGAAGAGCCCCCAAGCACACCCCTTGGAAACGCCCTTAGAATTAGGTGACCCAAACTGCCCCAGCTCAAGGAAGTTGCAAACTGGGGTACACAGTACCACTCTCGCTCCTTTAAGGGCGATCTTGGTCAACACCTTAGCAAGTTGGGAGAATGGGGGGTTAGGATAGCACAACCGCATCGATCTCCAGTAGAAGCGATAGGCGTTATTGAGGTATCGCGAACAGTAGAGCTGCATCATAATATTGGTCCCACAAGTGTGGGTGTCAATACATGCAGTACAATAGTGCTCCTTACACTCATCACAAACTGCGACGGTGGAGCGCTTCTGGCAACACAACACACACACTTCTGCCTCATCCTCCGCCTCATCTTGCGTGCCACAACCGAGCAAACGGCTGCTCAATGTGTGCCCTATACCACCCGTGCACGTCATTGTAACATTGTTGGCGGGCTGTCAAAGCGCCATTCTTTCTTCCAATGAATGGCACAATGACATGAATCCGGCCCTTATAAGCACCATCATGGCCCCCAACTTCGAAATCAAAGAAATCACCTCGGGTACGAGAAGGTCCATACCCATCCCAATTCCTAGTTCCTAGGAACCCAGTTTAAAGGTAATATGGGTTAAATTAATTTTTCAAATTTGAATGCAATTAAAAATTAAACCAACAAATTTTAACTCTTTAAACGAGAATTTCCTGATTTTAACCGGTTTGCTCGGTTACGTACATGGGCATATTAGGATCCCCGGGGTGTTTCATGTCATCCAAGGTTGGTTCATGGGTTTGTAGCGGGATTTTAATGCCTATGGGTCGGTTATTGAACCCATAGAGTCTTTCCTTGGGGGCACCTCCTACCCCACTCCACACCCACTTTTCCCTTGTGTAGATCTTGTTATGCCTTTCTCTCGGGACACCCTTACCGAGCTTAGCATGACGCTAACGCGTTTGAGTGGGGCCAAGAGTTTGCGGGACCCTTTGGTCTCCCAACTCCTTGGTGAGTGGGTGGCTTCATCCCCGTTGGCCAAGGCTCGTTGGGCCGAGGCCACGGAGGTTGGCTACCCCACCCTCATTCGCAATAAGCAAAAGGAGGCGGTGAAGCAATACGCTTCTATGCTCTTTCCCGCACCCCACCTTATTGGGCTACTTATGGAGCTCAATGTCACAAAGACGGGATACCGCCACCTCTCCGCCTTCATGACCCGCCGCGGGCTTGACTATACGGCCGCTACCGGCCACGAATTCCCGCGCCCTATCCCCACACGGCAAGCCTTCTTGGACACTTGGAAGGAGTTGTTCAAGGCGCTAGAGTTGCGCCCGCCGGTGACCGTCTCCGACCCCCCCGCTAGCGGCCGCAGTTGGCCCATACATTCATGGGCCCGCTACATTCAATCGCGTCCACCACTAGTGGACACCATTGATTGGACGCGGCCCCTCACCTTCATTTTGCGTGGTGATGCGTACCCGTGCGCCGGTGGGAGTTGGACTCAATTGTCCATTGGGCTCCTCAACCATGGCAAGCGGGGGCGCACACCCGCCTATTTGTGGGTCATTGGGATGGCCGTGTGCGGGGACAAAGAAATGGCCGCTTTGGCCACTATATGGGCCGAGAACCTTCAGGTTTGTGGCCGTTTCGTGGTGCATTGATTTTCGTACCGCTTCGTTTAAATTTTGTTCGTTTAATTTTGCATTTCTCATTAAAATTTAAGTCGCCGGAAAAATTAGTTTAAAATTTAAACGAAAAAGATCTGTTCGGAAATTAATGCACCATCCGATTCTTTAGGTGTTGCAGTCCATTCACGACTGCAAGCAATTTTGCTGGGCAACCCGGTGGGTGCCCAGTGAGCTGGTTATTGGGGGTGACCAGCCGTTCGTCCGCCGCCTTATTGGGGTGTCTACGTCGCCCATGGTGGGCTCTATTTACAACATGGGGGTGTGGGACAAGGCGGCGGCGAAGTGGTTGCGGGTGGATGTGCGGCGGACATTGGCCGCCGAGGCGGAGGCCCGTCGCCAATACCAGCTGACGGGCCGCAGCTTGGAAAATGGGGGGTGCATAGGGGAACCACACCTTCAGGTGGAGCGGTGTTTGGTTTTCCTATGCATCCTCCATTGTTGCATGGCTATGGGGCGCCTTCAAGTGGCCTTCATTGAGGCACGCTTGGAGGACCTCCCCAAGGAGAACACCGAGGCAGTGCAACGCCTCCTGTACCGCGCCCGCACGGGCGTGAAGCTGGGTGCCTCCACGTCCCCAGATGGAGAGGAGGCCCGGGCGCTCTTCCTGGCATGGGAGGAGATGGGCCCCCTGTTGGCCTACACCCCGGAGGATCGCGAGTGGCAGGCCATTGTGGCCATGCGCGACCTCCTCCGGGAGTTGTACACTGACGCCCCCCCCACTGGGGCCCTGCAGGCGCCAGCAGTGGCAAGCGCGTACCGGGAGTGCTGCTGCAAGGCCGCCTGCCAGTCCAACTACCTGCTGTACCTGGAGGAGGACGTGGAGATGGCGGTGGCCAATGCAGCGCGGCTAGGGGTGGGGTTGGGGGGGGTTTGTGCCGATGTGGTTGAGAGCCTTAACGCTCTCTTGAAAAGGGCGTACAATGACCACACGGCACGGGGTGGGGGGATGGCAGGGGCCACTTCTACGGAAAGGGAGGCCGAGGTGGTTTTACAGGTATGGGAGTGGTGGTTTTTAAAATTTGACCTCCCCCTTAGGCACCACGGTACCCCCCATACTGCCCCCTGCACAATGGCCACCCTCACGGCCACCCACAGCCCCCCTTCCTCCGCGCTTTTGCTGTCCCACTCGGCTCCTTTGTTCTCGCCTATCCATGGATCCCACCATGCTCGCCGCGTTGGAGAAGATGGTCGAATCCATGGGGACACGCCTGGTATGCTTGCCTGTGTGTGTGTGCGTGCATAGTTGTCGTGTGCTTGCCCACATGCATAGTGCATAGCCGCTTTCCTCGTTTAAATTTTAAACCGAATGCTCGTTTAAATTTTAATGCTGGCGACTTTTCATCTTTAAAATTTAAACCGAATTTAGCGATTCAAAATTGAAACCAGAGATTTTAAACCAAGTTTGTTTTTTTTTTAATTTTTGCATGTTGTCCTCCAGAGATGCAAAAAGTGGAGGACCGCCTGCAATCTGGGGCTCCAGCAGCTCCAGCTCCAGCTCCAGCTCCAGCTGCACCAGCTCCAGTTGTCGGAGCACCAGGAGCAACCGGAGCGACCGGAGCACCCGCCGTCGCCTCTATTGACCGACGGCAAGAGAGGGAGGAGAGGCGGAGGGAGAAGGAGGAGAGGAGGAGGGAGAAGGATGAGAGGAGGAGGGACAGGGAAGCCCGCAGGGCTTCTCAGAGCCAGGGCAGCTATCTAGAGGGGGGGGGGCAGGAGATTAAGTTGGAGGGGGGGGACGTGGTGGTGGCTGAGGGCGAGCAAGTAGTGGATGAGGGGGATGAGTCAGGGGAGGGGGAGGGGGATGAGGTGCAGGAGCAAGCCCCCCCCCCCCCCCGGTATTACCCGTGCCCCGGTGGCTCCAAAAAGCCCTGGGGTTTGGCTCCAGCAACCCGGGGAAGGCCGGGGCGATCCCCTGGAGCGCCCAGGCCTTGGAAGAGGGGTGTGGGGGAGACACCCCACTTTTTTCAGCGCCGAGCAAGGCCCACCTCACCTTGAAGTGGGTCCTGCGCCGGCTCCTCCGGACCCTCATCCGGAAGAACGGGGACGGGAAAGGGGGGTGGAATAGGGATGCAGGGAGGGGGGGGGGCATGGGTATGGACACCGGTCCCGGGCGGGCCGATGTGCCCCGCGGGTGAGCAGGTGTGTACGGGCTCGCTGGGAGCCCTAAACCTGCTGGATGACCCGCGGGGCATCCGCTTCGGGAACGCCCACTACCTAGTGTGTTTAACACACTGGGTAGCTCTGGGTTGGTGCAGGCAGTGGAGACAGGGCAAGTCGGTGTATTTTGCACCGAACTGGCCCACCCTCCTAGCCCTGCCCAACCCAATCTACGACCCTGGGGCCCAGCACACCTACGAAGGGCTGGTGGCTGGGTCCCGCGGTACCAACAAGGGCGTGGCGGCGGTGGTCCGACAACCGAAGACCACCAGAACACCTACTGCGGACCCTGTGGAGGCACCTACAGCCTCTGTAGCCTTCCGCGCTGCAATGGGAGCTGTCCAGGCTCAAGGAAGCCCTGGATTCGGTGAGGTGTGTGTGTAGGTTGGTTTTTTTTACAATTTCGTCATCTGGTTTAAATTCTTTAGTTTAATCTTTAAAATTTAAAGCGCCGACCGAAAAATTAAAAATTAACGTTAAAAATTAAACGAAAAAAATTAAACAAAGTCGCCGAAAAATTTACCAAATTTGCCCCGTCTCACGTCTCCGCCTGCACTCCCCTGCAGGTCAAGGACGTGGTGGTTCGGGCGGACGACGTTCGCCCCATCCGTATCCTGTGGTCGGATAGGGATGGGGAGAACAGCGTGGGCCTTGGGGGGGTCCACAAGATCCTCGCCCGCGATCCAGCCTTGGGGCTGGCCCTACTCCGCGGCCTCCAAGACTGGGAACAAGGCCGTGTCGTCTCCACCACGTGGGGACCTGCTCGGCCGTATAGGCCGAGCACCTGGGCGCACATGGCGGAGGTGGGATGGGTGGGATGCGAGGAGGGGGATAGGTGGAGGGAGATGGGGGGCGGGGAGGGGGAGGAGAGGGGGAACGCCGCCACCACGACCCCCAACCCCCAGGCAGCCAAACCCCCCCCCCCAGCCAACCAAACCCTCCCCCCCCCGCATCCAAGACCAACCCCAACCCAAAACCCAAACACAACCTCAAGAGGAAGCGCTTCGAGTCGGACGATGAGTCCGACTCGGAGTCTGCCCCGGACTCCTCAAGCGGAGCCCTCCCCCCCCGCAAGAAAAAGAACAACCCCCCCCTACCCCCGAAGACCAAGGCCACGCCGGCCCCCAAGCCCAAGGGGGAAGAGAAGGGGGAAGGGGAAGCAAAGGGGGGGGGGGATAAGAAGAAGGACGGAGGTCCCGACGATCCACTCGTTGGGTCCTCCGTCCACGTCCCCTACCCCACCGGGGTAGAGGTGGGCACCGTCACCGGTGCCCACGCCCGCAAGAGCGGGGTTGTTTGGGTGCGAAAACCGGACAACCCCGAGCTCTATGAGGTGCCGCGAGGCCTCCTCTTCACGGAGGCGGAGGCCGCGGCCGCGCACCCTCAAAAGGCGTGCCCGGGCAAAAAGACGCCCATCAACCCCCCCGCAAAACCCCAAACCGAGCCGGCTAACCCCCCGACTAACCGGCAAGAAGTCCCTAAACCCCACCAAACCACCACCACCGAACCCACTAGCTCCCCTAAGGACACTCAACCCACGGCACCCCTTTGGGACCCCAAGAATGGGTCCCAAGAGGTGTAAGTACAGCACAATGGCCCAAATGGCCGCGGACAAGCACAAAGGTTCCGTAGTATGTGTTGTTGTGCTTGTGTAGGGAGGTTTCAATTTTGGAGGTTTTGGTTTAAATTTTCTTGGTTTAAAATTAATCCTGGCGACTTCCTAATTTTTAAATTCTTAAAAAAAAAAGTTAAAGCAAAAATGAAACGGACATTTTAAAGCCGAGAGCCATTTTAATATTTTCAAAATTTCCAACCAATATCCCCCCCCAAGCATGCAACCGCACACGATGGCGGTCAAACCCACAAGGTACCCCGTGGGGGTGGAAATTTTCCCAAGTGAGCCCCCGCATCCCCCGCCAAAAGCGACAACTTTCGTTTAATCTTATTAATTTTTGCCAAAAATTAATCCATATTACCTTTAAACTAGGTTCCTAAATCAAAACATCTGCTGATGTCCCGGGGGCCAAGGGGCAAATCCATATAATGTTGCCCAACATATCAACGGCAACAGTCCACCGGTAGGGCACGGGTCACAAAAGATGCCCGGCGCGCGCCCGGCGCGCTAACGTTCCCCCCTAATCCTGGCTGCTCAATGACAACCAATGGAATAGGCAACCGAACAGCAACAGAAAACACTCGCTATGACGTTACCAGGCGGAAGCGTAACTTCAAAAAGGTGGGTGCAAGTGTATGCCCCGATACCTCTTGATGCCATGAAAGAAAGCCTTCACCTCGGGTTGCATGGGAGAGTTGTGGCAAGGCTATACACTACAATTGTGCTTTGCATGTGTGAAGTGTCACAGGTATCATGGCCATATCACGAGGTTTTCAACGCTCCCCTCATCCCCTCAAGCCGGGATCGTTGCCGCATCAGTTTGGTGTCAGGTATCATGGACCATCACTCTTTTGGGACTGTTGTGCTGGTGGCGCCAACGACCTCTGAATGAATACGGGGGTTGTATGTCAGGAGGGCTAAACGTGTATCCCAGCAGATTCCCTGTGTCGGTATCTGAGAAGGCGGAAAAGGTATTGGGGCAAGCGGGAATCGAACCGGAGACCTCTACTACCAACCCTAACCCTAACCTCTGCAAATCCGGCCTCTAGAACACATGGATCAGATGTGCAGCTCGCAGCCAGCAGGATACCAACCCTCGGTGTGAACGGGGCCCTCGTTCGGTATCCAGACAGCACAGACGTTGGCGCACACCCACGCACATGCGCACGCACGCGCACAGGCACATGTACACGCACTCGCACGCTCACTCTCAGGAGTACATCATTTCGATCCCCCAGCACCATCTCCAGCCGACAGTGCCAGCCCGTATTGGTTGCAGGTGTCCCTTACACCAAGAAAACAGCAGCCCTCGTCCCGAAACATGCTCTACGTCCCGGGCACATACGACCTGAATCATGAGTGCGCAAAACGTCTCATTGTCGTCGGTCCAGACCTTCTTCCCCTTGATGCTCCCAGCATAATCGTCGATCCCATATCCTTTCATGATTGCGTCTGTCTGGTGCTTCTTTTTGAAGCCCAAGATGGTGACAACGGCATTGGGCCGGGATGGCTCGAATGGCTGCAGCCCAGGGAAGTCCAGTCTCCATCCGCTCCGTGCCGAAGCTGCATACTGGATTGTTATGACTACATAACAGAAAAGCAGCCACAACATGAAACAGGCTACGAATGCCGCATGGATCTGTCCGAAGCAGAGAGAAAAACATTGGCCACAAAACCCCGACAAAGAGTACTGGGGCGCCTTCATTTCGTTGTCGAAGGAAATAGACAGCCTCTATGTTGTGCTTTGCAGATGAGTCTCGTGGTGCAACCTTCGTTTTGAGTGGAGCAGTCCAAGTGTCATCCTCCGGGATCACTCCGGGAACTCTCTCAGTGCATTGTCTTTTTTTTTAATAAAGCTGCAATGGTGCGGCAACGGTACGAGATAGTGTGGGGATCTAAATACACTCTCAGAATAAAACACAGCTTCTTCCCCTGTCAATGACAGGGGTCGTGGTTGACACAGAAGGAGCCACCTATATTCCTACCTTGAGTATACCCGCATTGCGACCTTGAATCGCCACGACCGTGGTTGGGCCCTATCATCTCACCTGTTGCACGTCGTTTTTCCTTGGGGAACTCTCTCAGTGCATTGTCATGAATACGGCGCCGGAGGCGCTGCCACAGATTGTTCATTAGTTCACAGACACAGCGCCAGAGGCGCCGTCACAGATCGTTCAGCAGTGATGTCATAAGTACAGCACAGGCCTTTAGGCTCTGTTGTTATTCTCTGGCTCTCTTGATTATCCCTACCCTCCCTGCCGCCTGCATTCACCACGGCGTGAGTCGCTCATGTCCATGCTGAATCCCGATGACTGTGAGTCCGAGCTAGCCGGTCGGGTGCCACTGACACCCTTGCTGAAATCCCCAGCCCCCGACGACACTGCATCACTGGACAACCCACTGTCTCGAACCTCCCCGTCGTCTGATGACATTTCCTCTAGTGCCAACGCCTCCCACTGAGGCTGAGTGCGCCGTCTCTTCGGCATTGGTTGCGTATTATCGGGGAGCAGTTGCCGCCCTTGCTCTGCCAGTGGATCCGCCCCCAAATTACCCTCTACCCCCAAGTGTGAGGGTATCCAGCGAATCAGTAACTCTGTCCCCGCCCTCTCCCTTTCCCACAGGCCTAAGCTCACCATTTAAACGCTTGGCCTCACCATTTAAAGGCTTGGGCTCACGATTAAAAGGCTTGGGCTCATTATTTAATGGCTGGGGCTCACCATTTACAGGCTTGGGCTCACCATTTAAAGGCTTGGGTTCCCTATGTCAAGAGTTGGTCTCACCATTTAAAGGCTCGGGCTCACCATGTAAAGGGTTGGGCTCACCATTTAAAGTTTCGGACTCACCATTTAACGGCCTGGTGGACCATTTAAGTGCTTGGGCTCACCATTTAAAGGTTAGGGCTCAGCACCATTTGTAGGCTTGAGCTCACCATTTAAGAGCTTGGGCTCACCATTTAAAGGCTTGAGGTCACGATTTAAAGACTTAGCTCACCATTCAAAGGATTGAGCTCACCATTTAAAGGCTTGGGCTCACCATTTAAAGGCCTCGGCTCACCATTTAAGTGCTTGGGCTCACCATTTAAAGGCTTGGGCTCACAATATAAAGCGCTGAGCTCACCATTCAAGGTCTTGGGCTCACCATTTAAAGGCTTGGCCTCACCTTTTAAAGGCTTGGGCTCAGCATTTAAAGGCTTGGGCTCACCATTGAAAGGCTTGGGCTCACCATTTAAGTGCTTCGGCTCACCATTTAAAGGCCTGGGCACACCGGTTAAAGGCCTATGCTCGCCATTCAAAGGCTTGGGCTCACCATTTAAAGGCTTGGACTCACCATTTAAAGGCTTGGGCTGACCATTTAAAGGCGTGTGCTCAACATTTAAAGGCTTGGGCTCCCCATTCAAAGGCTTGGGCTGACCATTGAAAGGCACTCGGCTCACCATTCAAAGCCCTGAGCTCAGCATTTAAAGGCTTGGGCTCATCATTTAAAGGCTTGGGCTCACCCTTTGAAGGCTTGGCCTCACCATTTAAAGGCTTGGGCTCACCATTTAAAGGCTTGGGCTCACCATTTAAAGGCTTAGGGTTACCATTTAAAGGCACTTGGCTCACCAATTAAGAGCTTGGGCTCAGGATTTAAAGGCTTGGCCTCACCATTTAAAGGCCCAAGCTCACCATTTAATGGCTAGGGGTCACCCTTTGAAGGCTCAGGCTCACCATTTAAAGGCTTGGGCTCAACATTAAAAGGCTTGGGCTCGCCACTTGAAGGGTTGGGTTCACTTTTCAAATGCTTGGGCTCACCATTTAAAGACTTGGGCTCACCACTTGAAGGCTTGGACTCACCATTTAAAGGCCTCAGCTGACCATTTAAAGGCTTGGGCTCATCATTGGAAGGCTTGGGCTCACATTTTGAAGGCTTGGGCTCACCATTAAAAGGCTTGGGCTCACCATTTAAAGGCCCAGGCTCACCATTTAAAGGCCTAGGCTCACCATTTAAAGGCTTGGGCTCACCATTTGAAGGCTTGGGCTCACCATTTGAAGCCCAAGCCTTTAAATGATGAGGTGAAGCCTTCAAATGGTGAGCCCAAGCCTTTAAATCGTGATTCTAAGCCTTTGAATGGTGAGCCCAAGCCTTTAAATGGTGAGCCCAAGCCTTTCAATGGTGAGCCCACATCTTTAAATGGTGAGCCCAAGCCTTTAAATGGTGAGGCGAAGCCTTTAATTGTTGAGCCAAGTGCCTTTAAATGGTAAGCCCGAGCCTTTACATGGTGAGCCCAAGCCACCACTTGAAGGCTTGGGCTCACCATTTAAAGGCTTGGCCTCACCATTGAAAAGTTTGGGCTCACCATTTAAAGGCTTGGCCTCACCATTTAAAGGCTTGGCCTCACCATTTAAAGGCTTGGCCTCACCATTTAAAGTCTTGGCCTCACCATTTAAAGGCTTGGCCTCACCATTTAAAGGATTGGGTTCACCATTTAAAGGCTTGGGCTCAGCATGTACAGGCTTGGCCTCACCATTTAAAGGCTTGGCCTCACCATTTAAAGGCTTGGGCTCACCATTTAAAGGATCGGGCTCACCATTTAAAGGCTTGGGCTCAACATTTGAAGCCTTGGGCTCACCACTTAAAGGCGTGGGCTCACCATTTGAAGGCCAAAGCTTCCCATTTAAAGGCTTAGGTTCACCATTGAAAGGCTTGGATTCACCATTTAAAGGCCCAAGCTCACCATTTAAAGGCTTGGGCTCAACCTTTGAAGGATTGGGCTCATCATTTAAAAGGACTAAGCTCACAAATTAAAGGCATGGGCTCACCATTTAAAGGCCTAAGCTCCCCACTTAAGGCTTGGGTGAACCGTTTAAAGGCTTGGGCTCACCATTTAAAGGCCCAAGCTCACCATTTAAAGGCCTAAGCTCACCATTAACGGCTTGGGCTCACATTTTGAAGGCTTGGGCGCACCATTAAAAGGCTTGGGCTCACCATTTGAAGGCCTGGGCTCAACATTTAAAGCCTTGGGCTCGCAATTCAAAGGCTTGGGCTCACCATTCAAAGGCCCAAGCTTCCCATTTACAGGCTTGGGCTCACCATTTAAAGGCTTGGGTTCACCATTTAAAGGCCCAAGCTCTCTATTCAAAGGCCTGGGCACACCATTTAAAGGCTTGGGCTCACCATTTAAAGGCTTGGGCTCACCATTTAAAGGCTTGGGCTGACCATTTGAAGGCTTGAGCTCACCATTTAAAGGCCTGGACTCACCATACAAAGGACTCTCGACCCCTTCCCCGAAGCAACCAGCCCCTGACAAGGAAACAAAGAAAAGTTAGTTAAACACGTCCGAACCACGTTGGAAGGCACACTACAGCCCGGTCAGCTGAGATTCACTCCTTTGGTGTTCATTTGTCAATGCGGTTAATTGTGGGAAAGGAGAGGGCGCGCATGCCCTGGCGCAATACGCCGGAAATGTTTTTTTCTGCGGCACGGTGCTGCCCACTGTCATGCGCAAGAACCAACCCCTGGTTCCGCGGTCGAATTTGGGGGGAAAGTGTGCGCAAGAACCGCCCCCTGGTTCCGCGGTCAAACATTGCCGGTTCCTGGGCACGGGGGGGGGGGGGGGTATGTCAACAAATCCACGACATACAATCCCGATGGTGAAAGTGATGAATTCGGTGTTGTGCATGAAATGGTGAGCCCAAGCCTTTAAATGGTGAGCCTAGGCCTTTAAATGGTCAGCCTACGCCTTTCAATGGTGAGCCCAAGCCTTTAAATGGTGGGCCCAAGCCTTTAAGTGGTGAGCCCAAGCCTTCAAATGGTGGGCTTAGGCCTTTAAATGGTGAGCCCAAGCCTGTAAATGGTAGGGGGGAGGGCCTTAAGGGGTACGTGCGCCTATGACTGACTAATAGGGTCCCCCCTGACGGGGGGGCAACACACATGAAATGTTGTCCTGCACACCTGAATAGTTGTCCTGCATCCACCAAAACCATGAAAAATCCAATACCGTGGTAAAAAAAAGTGGTGCGAGAATTCGACCGCGGAACCAGGGGGGCGGTTCTTGCGCAAGGCGGTTCCTGGGCACAGGGGATGGGGGGGTACAACGTAGCCAAATGGTGCAAATTGTTGTTGCCCAAATGCAAGCAGTCCTTTGTCTGGATGTGGCCCATCAAACTGAACATTTGCTCAACATGGCAAGCAGAGTGTGGTCGTCGCAGGAGCGGGCAGACAAACACATGAACCCAAAAAATTGGATGCTGCGGCATGCTTCCAAACCTCTATGGGGGAATCCTTGCACTGCGCGCTACTTTTAGACTATGTTCCGCCCGAAGAGCCCCAAGGCATGCCCCTTGGAAACACCCTTAGAATTAGGCGATCCAAACTGGACTGGAGGGGGCCTTGGAGGGTTCCCGGTTCTTGTGGCAGTGGTGAAGGACCGGGGGCCTTTGGGGGGGAAGATGACTGTGTGGGCGGTGGAGATCTGAACTTGGGATGGCAAAGGAGATGGACTCCTTCTTGCATTGCCGATTCACCACTCTCAACCCATCTTGGTAGTATTCCAAGTGGAGGAGTCCATCTTCAGCCGTCCCAACCACCGTGGCAGGAGGTCACAGGCCATGAGGGGGGAAGTATGATGTCCTATAGCAGGCACCCTGAAAGTGTATCACCATATCAATCCACCGAGAAAAAGAGTAGATGTAGTGGAAATGGGTAAAAAATGTGTGCAAAAGGGTAGAAATGGGTGAAACGGGGTGAACATCCAAAAATGCCATATCCCCAATGCATCAAAACCTACTACCAAACAACAATGATGCCCAAAAAAACCACAAAGTATGGGTTTCTACTATGGCCAAACGGTCATGGCAAAAGACTTGGTTTTAACTGCAGTGGTGTTGGGAGTGCCCCAAACATTGACTGGACCAAGCACATTGCCTATGACGCCGAGCCCGCTGAGTATGAAGACCAGATCTTTCTCATGGACTTGGATGGCTCTAGTGAGAGGTGATGGGTCATTGACAGTGATAGCAGACTTTTCGAGGGTTGCACCAATGCTGATGAGTCGAATAGTGTCAAAAACAAGTGAGAAACGTAGAATGGAAGATTTCTTTGTGATGCTGACAACAACAAATTCTGTGGAGTGTCCCTGTGTGGTGTGGAGTGGTTGCGAAAAGCAGCTGACAGAGAGTGGTGTAAGCGGCAGCGTTTCAAGGAGTAATCTACGAATGCGTAATCGACACAATTCAGAAAATACCCAGCATCGCTCAGAGTAAACTGATGCACCCGGGAGTATTTGACAAAACAAGCAAACCCTTGCGTCCGACACCACGTCTGTTAAAGCCATGCGAGACACTGCAAAAAGAAGGCGGATCACGTTTCTCCGGCCCACTGCTTGCAAAGCTCCCCAATGTCCTCTTGAACTTCTCACAGTTTCCCAAACCTCCCTAAACCTCACTCCACTGCCGCCAGACGAAGCTTTCAGTCGCCACACCATAGATGATTGCATGAGCGAATGGGGGCTCACTGATCCACAATTCTGTGCGCCAGCACCCGCGCCGTGATGGGGGGTCTGAGAGGCCATGGTACTGTCGTCGGCGGCAGGCATCCCCCTTTGCGAGACCAAGAGCAAAAGCACTGAAAATGACGGAAACAACACCTCCTGTTGTTCTAACACGCACGTTGCTCGCGGATTGGAGGAGGGCGGGGGGTAAAAGCAGCAGTTGGCGGTGCGTGTGGTCACAGCGGAGCATAACATGAGGACTCAGTGGGAGGTCGGGAACCGCGTGTCAGTGGGCAGTACTGCACAACTCAATGGGAACCTGAGGTCAAGGCACAGAAGCGGCAGCACGCAGCACTCAAGGCATGCCACCGCCACCGCCTGGACGCGGAGTCCAGAGCGGTGTGGAGGCGTGGCTACACATCCCCCGCGCGACCGAACAGACTGCGAACCATGCAAACCGTTTACAGTATCAAACAGACAAACCGACGCACGGCAGGCACAAGTCATCATGAACGCCCAGCACTGCCGCCTATGGTTCGGCTGGCACTCACAATCACCGTCACCGTCACTTGGGCTGCGCATGTCAATTGAAGTGTCTGGCTGTGCTTTGCGACTGCAGACGTCACTGGCACGTCTGTCTGAATGCCCCTCCTCTTCGGCTTCCTCCCTCGTCGCCAGCCCCGCTCCTCCCCCAAAGGTACGCTCTGGCCTCAACTCTCGCACCTCCCTGAGCCCTGCCAGCGCCGCCGCCTTGTGGCAGCCTACAGCGTGGACTGCGCTGAGTGACCAACCACTCACTCTGCACTACATACAGCTGCTGCCATGTGGGCGCCAGCTTTCCAAACGCGGGGCTGAGATTCAGACCCCAGACCTGAACAGCAACACTTGAGATCTGTAGGATCTGTGGGGTCCTCAAGTTTCGGGGTGGTGCCGCGCTCACAAACGCAAAATCATTAACCCTCCCCCGGATTTGTGCACTGGTGTTTCTATGAATGGCCAATATCTGCACATTTCAGAGCAATAAGTGATCTCTTTTTTCACGCGAGAATTAGGCACGTGGGGAGGGGGGGGGTCTTCACGGGTGTATTTCTGCATTCGAAAGCCATATTTGTTTGGTTTTAGATTTGAGACTGCCATAACATCTTGACCCTCTTGACTATGTGCACACGGTGACAGCACCGTCGAGCAGAACGGGAGGCATAAAAACATCTCCGGGGCCAGAGGGGGGCCGGGGGGGGGGGGGTTACGAGCGCCGCCCCAGGCGGGACCAACACTCCGGGCTGCATCGCAGGCCACGAGACCGCCACAAATGACGGGCCAGGTCTGGAAAGCGGTTGGGTTGTTGGGGGGGTGTCAATGGCGTTCGTCGTCATGGCTCGCGGGTGTGGACTTTGGTGCTTCTGCTGCCGTCACTACTGCAGGTAGATACCCACGCGGTCGGCGGTGGCGGTGCGGGTCGTAACCCACTTCCCCGTTTCACGGGCGCGCCGGCGCAAGGCCGACGCTGTGCAGTCGGAGGACCCCCCGTCTCGTGTGCAGGGCGCATTCCAGTGGCCTGCCGTCCAGTTCACGTGCAAGAGCCTCCGGTCCCAAGTGGCAGCGAGGCCCATTTCAGGCGATCTCGACGCATTGGAGAACAGTGCGCCCCCGCGGCTTCGCGAGGGGCGCGGGAGCGACTTCCAGAGAGAGGGCGCCCAACGCGCGCACCTCCACGAAACGATCCGTTTTCATACGGAAGCAAAACAGAGCAACGCATTCCGCTGTCCCTGCGTCGGGTCCGCCGCGCCTCATCACATCACAAGTGAACGTGTAGACAGGCCCGGGGCCCAAATGTGTGCCGTGCAGACACGATGGCTTCGCTGGTTCGACGGGGGGCCGCGTGCCTCTCAAACGGTGTTCTCGGCCGCTTTCGGCGCTTCATTTGCGGGCGCAGTGCCGCCGAGGGCGTTTCATCGGGCGCCCTCCGGTTGGCATGAGATGGGGGGGGGGGCCAAGGGGGGCAGGCATCTCAGGGCCCAACAGGACGGCAGGGCGGGTGTGTCAATCGCTGTCCCCGTCGCCGTCATCAGTCGACCATGAACTTGCGGTCGGCAAATCGCCCGGCGCAATTGGGTACTCACCAAATCGATTGTCCTCGCCCCCTCACGGTCACGTCATGTCAGACTTCGCTGGGGAGTTCGATCAGGAGGCGGTGGCTCCGTATGACGGGCGGCGTCCACAGGGCGGACTCGGATCAGTACAAGGCATTGGACACGACGGTGGCACCCAAGTAACAGGGTTCTACCCCCCCCCCCCGTCCTCCCGAGTGACGGTCCCCCACCCCCCCCCCCTGGGGAACCGCACTACCACCGTACACGCAGGTTTTTCAGGCACCTACTAAAAGGGCAAAACCACCACCCAAGAGTGCTGCCCAAAGCATCCCAGTGGAAAGTGGTGAGCATGTGCAAGAGATCAAGGTCAAGTGGAGCAGGACCAAGAAATTTTACACCGATCCGATCCGATTTTACACTGATACGTCTCAGTACATTGGCAGCCCTTTGAACCCATCTGATGCTGAAGTCTTTCGTTTGCAGTGCAATTTTTGTGCCTGTGCAGGCTTGGCAGGCGGATCTTTGGAACCCATTTCCCTTCGGGAATGTCCCTTGCAAAATACAACTTGTTGCGCCAAAACAGGTTCCCTTGTGGAGCGGATGAACATTACATTCGTCCCATGGGTAAACATGGTTGTGCTGTCAAGTTCCATTTCAGCCAAAGTGAGCAAAATGTCCTGCCAAGAGTACAAGGGATGCAAATGGCAGTGCCTCACAACACAGTCACCCACACAACAACACAGTGAGCCGTAACAAAAAACCAAGTGACCCCCCCCCCCCTGGGGAAGGACAAGGGGTAGGGCAGGACAAGGGGGGGGGGGGGGGACTGAACGACGTGACCCTTCTCTACTTCGGCTCTGGTGAGCTGGCTCGATGCTGCTGCCGTCACGTTGGTCGATCGCAGCAGCCCCGAGAGGCGGGCCTCACCGACAACCGAAGAGCAGGAATGAGGAAGGCCCGGCCCGTGACGCCTTCACGGCTCGCCACCTTCCCACAATGTGCCGCCAACTTAGGGTAATCCTTCAAAATGCCTGGCATCAGAGGCACGAGCATATTTTGAAAAACACCGCAGAATCAGGGATGCATTAGAAGGAAAGGCACCTCAGAGGCGGCCCCAGAAGCGGTTAGATAGGCGGTTGGAGGACAAAGCGGTTGGGGGCGGTTACTGTCGGTTACAAAATGCCATTGCAGCCGGCACTTGCTGTCAGGGATGTCAGGGAGACAGTGGCTGGGCATAGGCTGGGCGCACTGGAGGGGGGGGGGGGGGGTTACCTGCCCCCCTTCCAATGCAGTGTTAATGCAGACCCCAACCTCAGCCATCGGGCCCGGTCGTCGTGGCCAATCCACTAAGGCATCAGCTCCGGATCCAGGGGGCTGAACCTGAGGCCCGTGGGGCGGCTGTCCCGCCTGAAGTCCAGCTCCCCGTTGCCCAAGACCTGCAGCGTCCCCTCTTCCCAGCAGGGCCACCGGAACCCGGGCGACGCGATCTGGGTCCACCCCCGCCAGCACGGGCCCTCCGGCCCCGCTTGGGGGGCGGCGTCCGCCCCCAGGGGCACCCTCCACGTGACCTGCCCCATCGGGACGTTCTCATCCCCCGTGACCTTGACGGCCAGCAGCCACCACCGACCCCCCGGGGGCGGGGGCGGGGGCGGCCCATCGGAGCTGATGGCCGTCCGGGTGTCTTGGAAGGGCCGGCGCAGGGCGGCGGGCCAGAGGGGCCGGGCCTGGAGGGCGGCGACGGGGGAGCAGGGGGCCCAGGCCGCGTCGTCGGGGACGGGGAGGTACACGACGCTCACCGCCTCCCGGGCGTTGGCGCCGTAGTGCGGCCCGTAGTCGCCGTAGTAGACGCCGGGGGGCGGCAGCGCCGGGGCCGCGGCCGCCGACGGGGCCATCCAGCGGAAGAGCCTGAGGCGTTGCTGGTGCAGAGTGCCGCGAGGGGCGGTGGAGGGCCGCGGGGGGGCGTGACAGGGCTGCACGGGGACGAGGGGGGCCGGGGAGGGTTGTGAAGGGCTGTGGAGGGCTACGGACGGTTGGGTGTGCACTTGAATGAGGGTCATGACTCCGTCATGCCCCTCATCGGGATTTCCTGCGATGATCGCCCGTTCCTGCGCCCGAAGCAGTAATACGTCCCCGGGACCCGGGATCGATGCCGCCGTGGGCCCGGACTCCTGCCACTGCACCACCAGCGAGCAATGCGCCGCATCGCGGGCGGTCGCGTGCGCGTGCAGGCGCCAGCAGGCGGACGCCACCGCCAGGCGGCCGTTCGCCTCGCTCCCGTGCAGAACGGCGCGGCTCCGCACCGAAATTCCACCGTCGTCGCCTTCCACGAAGCCGATGGTCAGCATCGGCGGGGATGCAGCGGGGGAATGCAGCGCGCGGGCCACCAACTGCCCCTCCCTCCATCCAATCCCAATCATGACCCCGTACGGGTAGTAGTCTGCGACCTGCCAGAACCCAAGGAGGGGCGCGTATTTCTGGCAGAGGGAGTACGCACTGCAGTACGACTGCACCCCGAAGGGGGCGAAGTCCTGCACCCCCAAGTGGTACTCACACAGCAGCCTCCACAGAGTGTCCTCCAGCATCACTTCGAGGAGTGCCTTGGACACAGCCCCCAGCCTGCCAACCTCTGGAAGGTGACAGAAGCACATCACCAGCTGCAGGACATTGGACGGGAGCAGGCGCAGGGTCCCTGTTGCGCCGGTGGAGGCGGGCAGTGCGCGGGAGACCTGGAATGGCGCGTCCATGGGGGCCTCGGAACACAGAGGCGGGGGTAGCGGTGCAGGCGGCTGCGGTGGTGGACTTGACTGTGGTGCTGCTTCCATTGTCTGGGCTGCACGGGGACGATGCAACCCACGCTGATCACACACATCACTACATGGACCACACACATCACATGTCCCAGGCATACAAACTGACATCGGGCAGACAAACTGACCATGCAAACCACAGGTACCCACCCTCGCATGCACTGTACCAGAATGCACTTTCGTGGTCTATGCTCCCGTCAGGGATGAATATAATTGGGGGCGGGGGGCGCGAGCCACCCCCCCCCCCCCCCCCGGATGACGAAATGACGATTACGAAATGCCGGCCAACCAAAGTACAGTGCAGTCACAGCCCTGGGTCCCTCCTCTTTGAAACACAAGACGAAGCACTGGACGTAGGTCATTGCTGCAACCAAAAAAAAACCATGTGAACAGTGTTTTACACGTTCTTTTTGACGCATTTTCCCCAAATGCGTTACATTTCAGCCTCGTCCTCAGTCACTTGACGAACTGGAGGACTGGCTGCTGCTAGATGATGATACATGCAACGGTGAGGCAAACCTGCAAAGCAAAAAGCAGTGGAAAATTGCAATTTCGTAATCTTCATTTCGTCATTTCAGGGGTCCTCAGCCTCCCCAACCCCCCCCCCCCCCCCCACCCCCACCAAAATAATTGTGGCAGTATCATATTCATCCCTGGCTTCCGTCACTTGGCATTGAGTTGTGGTTAGGGGTTCCAAAACGGCTGAGTTCCTATGCAGCGTGGGCAGAGCGCATGCACGATACACCATCATTGTAGAGGATCATCACGCAGATGAGCTGGGATTTGATTGCATTGCATAGGTTTGGGGACAAATGGGTTTGAGAGGGCAGAATCTGTTTTTAGATGGTGCCCTGCACGCGTCCTCATTCCTAGCATTGGTGGGACAGTCTCCATTTTGGCACCAACATCTACTCCATCTTTAGGCAATGTGCCCAAGCTTGTGGCAAACACATAGGCACTAGTTGCTCTAATCATGGGCGGAACGAGTGCAAAGTTCGCAAATGGTGTGGCTACCATTTGCGCATGCTGTCATAACGGTCTCAAAGGCCTCCTCCTATCCATGCAGTTGATGTTTGTTTGCGGGTAACAATAGCCTCCACTTTTCTGCATTTGTAGATCACAAAAAAGCCTGCGCCCACGGGTGCTGAGTTGTGCGCCTGCAACCGCAGGTGCGCTTGCGAACTGCTTGAAGCATGCTGGGTAGGACTTTGTTCTCCTCAACCAACGGCTGAGCCCAGATCCCTTTTGCGTGCACCGCCCTTTAGGAACACAGCGTCGCCATGTGGAGTGGGCAACACGTAATCTTCTCAACGCGGGGCGGTTCCATTCAGTTCCGGACCCTGACCCCCACGGCGGGCAGGGGGGTTCAGAGGGGGGGGGGGGGGGGTCAAAAATTTTCGTGTTTGGGGGGCATTTTGAATCTCCCGTTTCATTCTGAGCATTTTGAATATACATAAGTGGGGCCAAATCTTCTTTTACCATTCATCAGAAATGAAAAAGTAGGGTATCCCGGCAGACGCCTAACTGAACCAGCAAAAGGCACTCCAGCAAGCAGCAGTGTAAGACACAGGGCAACATCGACAATTTGATCCGGGGTTTTCATCACATTGTTTGCATGCGGTCCTTCCTCTACTCCTCCATGCTACATGACCCCTGCCTTCTTGGGGTCCCCATAGCGGGGGAGAAATCCATATGGCGGCATAACCCCAGGCCAAGGTGGTGGGGTAAAATGAAAGATTTGAACTCACCGTGCAAATCGGCGCATTTTGGGTATAAACACATTGGGTGGAAGCAAATCAAAGGCAAAACAAAAATTACGGGCGCCGTTGGCGTCCAAATTTGGCTGTTCCCTATTGCCACAAATTGGTCAGGGCGGGGGTTCTAGAGGGTGTGGGGTGGGGGGGGGTTTGGTTTGGTTTGGGTCAAGGCCTGTGCCGGACGCCCTGGCCCATGGTCAGCACTCGCCTTTGTGCCGACACGACTGGGCTAGGCGAATCGCGGTTGTCCGGTCCCAAGGCCTGCCGGACTGTTGACCGCCCCCGTACCCCGTGGTGGCACACACGGGAGGGAGATGCCGCCGTGCCTGTGTGTGTGGCGCGCGGGTGGGGGGGGGGGGGGGCACAATATTAGAGAGGGAGACCCGTATGGGTCAGGGGCCCCTGTGGTCACCTGCGGCGCCGTCTGAAAAGCAGGTCTGCACTCAGTCCTGGTGGCATGTTCGCATGCCTGCATGTGGGGGGGCGGGGGGGGTCCAGCTCGACACGTAAGTGACTCCCTTGATACCCACACTGCCAAAACCCTCAGCTGCCACTTAGGGGAAAACTCATGGAAGGCCCGCCCCAAAAAAAGTGTTGGCGGGGGGGGGGGGGGAATAAATTGCACCATTGAAATAATCTGAACATAAATCAACAACCAAACGCAGCACCACTAAGAGGTCTTCAAACGCCCCAATGAGGGCACCCAACTCATGCAGAGTGTAGAACATGACCACGACCGCCGCTTGCACCATGTCCCATCCCGCCTCCAGCCCACGCAAACAGAATACATCACATGCCGCCTCGAGACGATCTGGACCATGAATCTGCATCCACTTTGCCACTCGATCCACGAGCATTTACTCCTTTCTGCCCCTCTGCCTACGCCCGCGGGGCGGCGTACCCACATGGCTTACCAATGTGTCCGCCATGATGCGCCTGCTGCCCCGCCACCTGGGACAGCTGCTCTCTGAGAGAGGAAACCATACCTGATATGCGGTGCCCTCCCGCTTTCGCAAGATACTTGTCATTACGCGGTCCCTACAGGTCTCAGGTAGCCTGATGCTTGCATTGCTTGTACGCTCCCTGCTTGGGGGTCCGTTGTGTCAGATTGGGCAATTCAAATTCGGAACAAAGAATGCCAGTCACAGCACAGCGTAAAGCAGCCATATGCACTAGTCGACATAAATAAACACATAACACTGCATCCTCAGTCCACTGCTACTGCGTGCCTTGTGTTGTGAACGTGTCCATGGGCATCGCAGACAACGACCGTACCAACCTGTCCCTCACCTTTCGAATGGACAATGGACGGGGGAGGGGGATACTCCACAACGGCATAAGGGGAAGCCGGTATTCACACCCGATGCAACTATGAGAACCCTCTTCAGATTAGGTTAGACATGTCCGGCTGGCACACAAATAGGGGGGACGGGCCCTGCGGGGGACTGACCTTTTTCAATAAAGTCATCTATCGGGAGATCCAGGGATCGGTTCGTACAGAGACCCATAACTGTGGCGCCTTGTTTTCTGCGCCTTGCACCCTCCAAAATACCCTCATTCGAGAGAAGAGGTGGGGAGCATGAGAGATGGAGACAATCAATGCTTTGCCCCACATGCAAACAGAGAACAGAGTCTTTGGTCCGTCTCGTTTCGTTGAAAAAGAGACAAACTGTTGCGGCGGTTGGGCACTGGTGCAATGGTGCTGACAGAGCATGCTCCAAGCCTCCGGTTCTGCCTCAAGCCGACGGTAGATAGGCATCTTGGGCACTACAAATCCCCCGCCTCGGTAAAGGGCGCGGGGGAAGGGGGGGAATCGGCTTCTGGATTGCAAACGTATAATACCTTTGGAACAACAAACTGCATGTGTGTGCAAAGCGAAAAATGTCCTCCTTTCTTTCCTTTCCGCCCTCCCTTCAAACAGGCAGTCCTACCCAGGGCCCGAGGACGCCATTCAGCACATTGCACTTCTGCTACTGGCGCGTTTTGGTTGTAGCTTGCAGCACTTGTTGCACCTCTCAGGGGGAGCACGCACCCGTACTGCAGGTCTGTGAGGCACACCTTTTGTATTTGTGTGTTGCTGAGGCATCCCATGCGAAACGATCCCTCCCGGACAACGCACACAACGTAATGCACTTTTGATAGATCTAATCCTGTGAATGCCAAATCGTCGATTCAGTCAATCCCGTCTGCCGTGGGACAGACATGAGCATTCAGACCGGCAAGGCTTAGCTTCACAAAGTGAAGCCAAGCAGTGCACAATACGAGCTCGATCCGGATGGGGAGATGGGGAGATGGGGGACTGGGGATAGCGGTTTGGAAGGGACGGGGCCGTGCAGATTTTTTGAATGATAACGATGTCGGGGGGAGGGGGGGGGGGGAGGGCCATAAAGGCTGAAGGAGTATGCCTACCTCCAGGTGTACGTACGTGAGCGCCTTTTGAGGAGAGAATCCTCCATTCGTGGATGGGTGGGTTGGTTGCCCACCCGTTGGGTTGGGGGTGAAGAGGGAGGGTTCAAAAAGATAACGGTTGGGCTACCAAACAACCGGGAGGAAATTATTTGTACTGCATGAGAGTGGGACAGTTCTCCCACTACTCACAAATGCTTCTTCTGCCCCTTGGCACCCTCCCACGCCGGCGCCGGCTTCCTTCACATTCCGTCACTCCCGCGACAGTGAAATTTGGAGGGTGCCCACCACCACATCTGATGTGGGAAATGAACCACAGGGCCCAGGGGGTTGCGGATCAGTGGTGCACAGGCATTTTCCCAGTTTTTTCAGGCATTGACCGCCCGCACAGCGTGCGGTGGATGTTCCTCCCACCAACGCCCTGGGGCGGGGCCTAGGCAGTGCTGTGCTGCCGGGGGAAGGGGGGTCAGTGGGGGTAGAAAAACCATCACGACTATCAGGCCCATCAATGGGGCCGTTCTGATGGCACCGCGGCTTCGCTGGTGCCGGCGCTGTAAGGGCGGACCTGAAGCACAGGGGAATGCCATGTGCTCTTTGACGTGGTGTGAGCTAGGCTCATTGGGTATAGGTGGGAGAGTAGGATGTCTCTGGATGCAGGATCCGACGTGTTTTATGCGGCCCGCTCAGTGAACACCAAGACTGGCTGGTACAGCCCTTGCTTGTCGGCGGGGCTTGGCTACTGTCCCATTTGTACACAAAGCATCCTTAATTTCCCCATTCCCTCCCAGTCTCCTAATTCGGCCCATCTTGAGGATAATGGCACAGTAACGCTTCGGTAACGCGTACTTGTGAGCCTTGAATGTGGACAATCTACGCCCCCTGGAGGATCGCTTGTCCACTCTGCCCAGCGGTTTCAAACCATTACATAACGTGGACAGTGATAAATGGTGAGGGAAGTCCTGCAGGCTTGTGCGTGGTACCCCCCCGGAGGGGGGGGGGGGGATCCCAGGCGCCCCCCCCACCCACACGCTTTAGAAAATTTTTCATTCGCAAAAACGAAACCTTACCAAAGGGCCCCGAAATTGGAGGTCGCTTTTATATTCAAAAACTTTTTGTTGGCCTTAGAGCCCCCTCGGCCGGGAGTAGGGTGTCTGCCACAAGCAGCGCAAGCCTGGAGCACAGCATCTGAAGCAAGATCTGACGGGGGATGGGATCCCTTCTATAAATGATCAACAACCGCTGCACCAAACCTCACACACACACACCGTTTGCCTGGCAACGTAAAATGTTGCCGCTCGATAGCGAGTCATTGCCTGGGCAACCTCCTCCGGCATGCTCGTGTCCCAAACAAAACGGGGTTTGGGGGGAAGAGTCGTTGGAAGGGGTACAAGCGAGATATTCGCAACAAGAAGACAGAGGCACGCCGAGGTGCTGAGGTCGATTGCCCAAGGCGTCCCAGGCATCAAGGCATTTTCCTCCCCTCCCTCCGCCAACATCTGACACTGTGCTGTGCTCGGTTCGAACTCGGGACCCCATGTTGGCAAGCGGCTGCTGTCATAACGCCACGAGGGAACCATAGGACAGAGAAAGAGGCCCGACATGGGGGCGGAGGAGAGGCTCTAGCAGGGCTTAAAGAAGAAAAAGAAAGGAAAAAAAAACGCTTCGTAACGCCAACAGAAACGACCATTTACGGGGACGCTCTCTGCTTTATGGTCGAGACATGGGCAACACACAAGACCACAGAAACAGTATTGAACAAAGGTTGGCGGTTGGCGGTTGGTGTTTGGTGGCCGTTGGCGGTTGGCGATTGGCGGTTGGTGGCGGTTGGCGGCGGATGGCGGTTGGCACTTAGTGGTTGGTGGCGGTTGGCGGTTGCGGTTGGCGACTGGTGGCAGTTGGCGGTTGGCGGTTGGTGGTCCTTGGGGGCTGTCCTCAAGGGCTGTCCTTAACAAAAAAAAAAACTTGCGATGCTTAAGGACAACCCTGGGCTCTAGAGCCTGAGGTCAATCGATCTATGGCGGGCCCTCCGCCGTTGTCGGCGTCTCAGGAGGCCTCAGAATCAGACGTGGGGTACGAAGCCCCGGTGCTGCGGCAAACGTTGGGAACGCCAACGGGGGGGCCTGCTCTGACGAGGCGGAGCTCGTGAGCGCCCCCTCTGGCCGTGCACCATTGGACCTGCCGGGGGCTAACTGTGAGGCGGCTTTTGCCTTGGGCCCGGGCTTTACGATGGGGGTCCGCACCGCAGACGCCCCCGGCGAAGGAGTTGGGGGCTGCAATCGGGGGGTGTAGGGGCTGCTGGTCAAAGAGGCGAACCCGATGGGAGACGCCCTTGGGTTGGGCGGGGCCTGAGACGCAGGGAGCAGGCTGGGGGCGGGCGAGGGCGATGAGGCGGACGCCAACGAGAGGTGGCGCTGGGGGGACGTGCGGGAGCCGGGACTAGGGGCCGGGAGAGAGGGGCTCCGCAGGGGGCGCGGAGGGGCAGGGGAAGAGGCGCGGGAAGAGGTGGTGCTGGGGGCTGGGGACGGGCCGCAGAGGCGCGAGGCGCTGGGGTGGGGTGTGGACCGGCTGCTGCTGCAGGAGGAATGGGCCGTGTGGTCCCATTTGTCGGGGTGCTGCCGGAGCTGACGGCGCAGCTCCTTCTCCTTCCAGGCGCTCTGGGCGCTTTTGACAGTGCGGGTGTCATATGATCGACGCCTGTGAACCAGAATTCAGATGACCAATGGCGCAGGGGGGGGGGGGGGGAGGACTGTCTGATTTCCTGGCAGATTCATGTGTATGTGGCGTTGCAGCGGGCGGGTGTGCCTGTGCCTGTTCCCTGTGCCTGCCATGCCCATCTCTGAAGGAGTGGTCCAACCCCCCAACCCGGAAAGGGGGGGGGGTGCAGATATTGAGGGTCCAACAGACAGGGATGAAGGGTGTACAGGAGGCCCAAGAGGTTCCAGAGTGTACAGTACAGTACAGTACAGTACAGTGCAAGTACAGTGCAGTACAGTGAGTACAAATGAGGGGCAGTTGACATGGATCACATACCAAGGGAGAATCCTTGCACTGCGCGCTGCTTTTAAGACTTACTGTCTGTCCTTCCAGACAACTCCACTAGACAAGCCTCTGAGAAACCCAGTGGTGTCTTGTTGTTCCCTCCCTCTCCCGGGGCCCAACGAACATGCAGCAGGAACGATGTACGAAGGTGTGTGGTTGTCCACACCTTTGTAGGCAACCATGTTATTGCTTTGTCCTGCTAGTGATGCAGACTACAAGTCTTTAGTTCTGCCATACAGCCAAATAGTTGACCTGCACGTGCACTGCCAGACCACTGGGGAGATGCAGCAGTTTGGTATTGGGGACTGTTGGCCCATGTGTTTACGGTGGATCCATGCAACTGGTATCAAAAGGTGATGCGTGTTGCATTTTTCCATTAATCTTGTTGACAATGTTCGCACCACCACGCTTCCTGCTTGAGCCTTTTCGTTGGCTTCACACTACAAATAAGGGTTAGTTGGCATGCTTGTCTGGGTATGTCCATGCCAATAGTTAGGTGCCATGTTTCTCTTGTGTGTTGTGTTTTTGCGTGCACCGGCTGTGTTTGCGCTACGTAGGCTTATTGGTTTAAAAAAATGTTTGACAGAGATGTTATAGTGTGTTTGTGCTGCGTATTCTATGTGTACTTGTTTGGGAGGGTGAAAGGAGGGCAATTTTCGTGCATTGTGTCGTCATGTGCATATTCTGTTGCCATGGGCATACATCATTTGTCATGGACATATGCTGCGTTGTCATGGGCATACATTGTGTCGTCATGCGCAGATTGTATTGTCAAGTACACATTGTGTTGGTGTGGGCATGAATTGTGTTTTCATGGGTATGCATTGTGTTGGCATGGGCATGTGGCTGGACCATGCCAATGGTGGGAAATGTTGCTGTCAACAGGTTTGGCACAATCTCAGCTGACCGTCTTCTCTTGGGCATAGAGGACCCGTCTGTGATTGTTGGCCCAGGAGCTACCATTGCCCTCGCCCCTGATCCCACGCTTTCTCGTTCAAGCCCAATCCTCCTGCCCGTGCTGCGCTTGCTGTGCGGGAGGTGTGATGCTGAGAGACCGCAAACAGAGTATCCAGTGCAAACCCACTGCAAAAACTTGTGCACTGCCCACAGGGATTCGGTCTGAGCAGGTGCCCAACAGACACAACAAAAAAAAATGAAAAAAAAGCAAGAAAGATGGCACACACAAAAAGACAAGACAAACATGTGCATGTGTACCGGCGACACAATGCATGCCCATAGCAACAGCACGCACACCTGACAATACCCATAAAAACACAAAGTCTGCCTATCCCCATAAAAGGCTACTTCCCTGCGGCACGTGTTGGGGATACTTCCGACAGCAAACAAGACAGGCAATTGATTGTCATTGCATTCACTATTTTTTGCACACTCCACCCCTCCACAATGTGCAATGGGTCCCTTTAGGACTTTTTTTTAGGATCCACACCTCTTATCCGTGTGTGTGGGGTGTCCCTAAGCAATATGGATAGGCCCCTTTCCGGTTGGAGATATTGACCAGCCCCCTTCCAGTTGGGGACATGGACCGGGATATGGACCGGTCCCTTTGCATTTTGGGGTAGGGACTGCCCCTGTCCGGTTGGGGATATGGACCACTCCCTTTCCAGTTGAGGATATGGACTAGCCCCTTTCCGGTAGGGGGTATGGACTAGCCCGTTTCTTGTGGGGATAGGGCTGACCCCTATTCACTTGGGGATATGGACCGGCCCCGTTCTAGTTGGGGATAGGACTGTCCCTTTTCCGGTTGGAGATATGGAGCGGTCCCTTTCCAGTTGGGGATACGGACTAGCCCCTTTCAGGTTGGGGATATGGACGAGCCCGTTCCCAGTTGGGGGATATGGACCGGTCCCTTTCAGGTTGGGGATATGGACCGCCCCCTTTCCGGTTGGAGATATGGACTAGCCACTTTCCGATTGAGGATATGGACCGGCCCCGTTCCACTTGGGGGTAGGACTGTCCCCTTTCCGGTTGGAGATATGGAGCGGTCCCTTTCCGGTTGGGGATATGGACCGGCCCCTTTCCAGTTGGGGATGGGATTGTCCCCTTTCCAGTTGGGGATATAGAATGGCCCCTTGCCACTTGGGGATATGGACGAGCCCGTTCCCAGTTGGGGGATATGGACCGGTCCCTTTCAGGTTGGGGATATGGACTGCCCCCTTCCCGGTTGGAGATATGGACTAGCCACTTTCCGATTGAGGATATGGACCGGCCCCGTTCTAGTTGGGGGTAGGACTGTCCCCTTTCCGGTTGGAGATATGGAGCGGTCCCTTTCCGGTTGGGGATATGGACTAGCCCGTTCCCAGTTGGGGATGAGATTGTCCCCTTTCCGGTTGGAGATATGGAGCGGTCCCTTTCTAGTTGGGGATGTGGACTAGCCCCTTTCAGGTTGGGTGTGGACCGGCCCCTTTGTAGTTGGGGATATGGACTGGCCCCGTTCTAGCTGGGGATAGGATTGTCCCCTTTCCGGTTGGAGATATGGAGCGATCCCTTTCCGGTTGGGGATATGGACTAGCCCGTTCCCAGTTGGGGATAGGACTGTCCCCTTTCCGGTTGGGGACATGGAGCGGTCCCTTTCCGGTTGGGGATATGGACGAGCCCGTTCCTAGTTGGGGATATGGACCGGCCCCTTTCAGGTTGGGGATGGGATTGTCCCCTTTCCGGTCGGAGATATGGACTAGCCACTTTCCGATTGAGGATATGGACCGGCCCCGTTCCAGTTAGGGATAGGACTGTCCCCGTTCCGGTTGGGGACATGGAGCGGTCCCTTTCCGGTTGGGGATATGGACTAGCCCCTTTCCGGGTGGGAATATAGACTGGCCCCTTGCCACTTGGGGATATGGACTGGCCCATTTCTAGTTGGGGGATATGGACCGGTCCCTTTCAGGTTGGGGATATGGACTGGCCCCTTTTCAGTTGGTATACGGACCGGCCCCTTTCTAGTTGGGGTTATGGACCAGCCCCTTTCCGGTTGGTATTGATCGGCCCCTTTCCGGTTGGGGATATGGATTGGCCGGTTGGGGATCTGGATTGGCCCCTTTCTAGTTGGGGATGTGGACTAGCCCCTTTCCGGTTGGGTGTGGACCGGCCCCTTTGTAGTTGGGGATATGGACTGGCCCCGTTCCAGCTGGGGATAGGATTGTCCCCTTTCCGGTTGGAGATATGGAGCGATCCCTTTCCGGTTGGGGATATGGAGCGGTCCCTTTCCGGTTGGAGATATGGACTAGCCCGTTCCCAGTTGGGGATATGGACCGGCCCCTTTCCGGTTGGTATGGATCGGCCCCTTTCCGGTTGGGGATCTGGATTGGCCCCTTTCTAGTTGGGGATGTGGACTAGCCCCTTTCCGGTTGGGTGTGGACCGGCCCCTTTGTAGTTGGGGATATGGACTGGCCCCGTTCCAGCTGGGGATAGGATTGTCCCCTTTCCGGTTGGAGATATGGAGCGATCCCTTTCCGGTTGGGGATATGGAGCGGTCCCTTTCCGGTTGGAGATATGGACTAGCCCGTTCCCAGTTGGGGATATGGACCGGCCCCTTTCCGGTTGGTATGGATCGGCCCCTTTCCGGTTGGGGATCTGGATTGGCCCCTTTCCGGTTGGGGATGTGGACTCGCCCCTTTCCGGTTGGGTATGGACTGGCCCCGTTGTAGTTGGGGATATGGACGGGCCCCTTTGCAGCGGGACCGTGTTGCGGATGTTGTGAGAGCATCACGTGAGTTCCCCTTAGCAAGTGTGCGAGGGTTTACAGCGGATTGTCAAGTGGAAGAAGGTATCCCACCATTTTATTGTGGCTTGGAGTCAATGTGGCAAAGATAGGAAGGGTCTTTGCAATGGATGGGATGGGCCACAAAAGTTATGAATATTGCTGCTTGTGGACCAACTTGGGCAATATCGATGGGTTGGTGGATTGGCTTGTGGCACCCGTAGTGACACACGAATTCTGAAGAAGTGTGGGCCACAACCTAGCCATTTCAAGAAGTGTGAAGTCATGCTGCTAGATGGTGGTTTCCCAGGGTGACTATATGGTATCATCCCGTACCCGAAACCAAAGAAAAAGCAACTTGCACGGCTGTATCTCATGGTGCATGTTGTCGTACACGTCCAGCGGTTCATAAAAAAGAGAAGTGTCAAGTATCAACCACATGGTCCTTGAGGCCATTTCCTGAAGACATCTTCCGGACGAGAACATGTGCAGTGGATTCTGGCTCATCCAATGCTCGTCCACCTCCTCTTTATTGTCACTTTATTGTCACTCACCCCGAAGAATACCTCGTGCTGGAGTGATGTGGTTGAGTCAGAATAGATTACTCCCCGGACGACGAATAAAGTGAGAGTGGCCATGGAAGGCACCGAACCGACGCTTACATAGGATCGGACACCCCATGTGGTGTGACACGAGACACGAAATGATACGAAATGCGAAATGGAACAACGCTCACTGTGCGGGAATGGAGACCCCGCTGGGTGAGGGGGAATCGTTGCAAGTAACTTCTCCTTGGGATATGGGGCAGAAGCACAATGCATGCACCTGACAACACAATATATGGGGGGGGGGGGGTTGTAGGGGGATTGTTTCGCCAGGGAACACCCTACCGTGCAACCCCATGCTCTGTTCAGAGTCAGAAAAATTTGCAAATCAAATTGCCTCTGAAAGCAACATCAGTTCGCAACTTCTGAAAGAATCTGCTGTCCCAACCACTTGACCCACAGAATACAGTGCCATTGGCATCTTCAGTGCACTGCCGACACACCTAAATTTTTCCACGGAAACATTTCACCACTTTCTTTAAAGACAAAATTTTCCCACAACATTATCCCCTCCCACCACCACCACCCCCTATATGCGCATAGCAACACAACATGTGCAACAATGCAACACGGCAGAGCTGTGTACCTCACAATTAGAGCTACAAGACGAATCGCTTCCGTGGTATCAGGATGCGTAGTGTCATTGCTGTGCACTTTCAGCAGGATGGCCTTGCAAGTCTGGGCATCTTCTAATGCTGCGTCAAATCGCCCAAGGTGCTGCCGAACCAGCGCCAAATGGTAGTATGCACTCGCAGTCTCCACATTGTACAGCCCGTGCACTTCCTCTGGTGACAAGATGCGTTGTGAACGGGAAAACAGGGGTGGCCCTGTGCATAGACATGAACTGCCAGTCCCAAGTCACAATGTAACCATGACTTTGCTCGAGCAGGCGGGATGGGAGATAAACGAAACAAATCTGTTACCTCTGGCAAGGCACTCACAGCCCAAGCCGGGGGGCCCAGCCTGGCCACAAATTTGCAATGATCAGCCACATTGGGGAAACACATTTCTGTTCAGGAGCGTTCGATTTTTGATCAACTGAGGACCTTGGAAGGGAGTCACAGCCTGACCCAAAAGGGTGAACATCATCAAGCCAAAGGGCTGTAGCACAAGCTATACACACGGTTTCCTCATCCTAACCTTTTTTGGTGGTCAAGGAATGAAAAAAAAACCCCTTCGATAGTTTGACGTTTGACCACCGAAGGCTGAATGGAGGTCTGAGGTTCAAATCCTAATACCCCCTTCTGTGAGCCAAAACATCCGGTCATCATGCATAGGAGGTGCAAAAACAAATTGCTTCTCATCGTTTTTTGGGGGTCAGGGGATCAAAAAATCCCTTCTAGAAAATCCAGTTTTGACGCTCTTGGGCTGAAACAGAGGTTCCATTCAAACCCTGGTGTCTCCGAGCCCCCTGCCGCCATGCCCCAGCCAGAGGGTTAATTACTTGGAAGCACCTGTTTTGCACCAGAGGCTTACAGCCTGTTTTACAAAACAGGCTTGCAGGCTTTTCTATCATCATTGGTGGGTATAATATTAAAATGACCCATTTCGGAAGGTTCGACGTTTTAGCCGTTGGTGCTGCAAAATGACCTGAGTTTCAGTGCAAGTGTTATATTGGTGCTTTCAAACAAGTCACAACTTTCCTTAGCGAAGGCAAGAGGCTGCTGAGTATACCCTTTGGCATCCTACCACGCAAGAACCACTACTGGAACATCGGTTCTTGAGAGATTCCCAGGCTGAAATTCCCAGTGGAAGGTGCGGAACCCCTGCCGAAACCCACCTTTGTACAGGTTCATGCACCTCCAGCGACAAAAATGTTGGTGGCACACAACCACAATGCCACAGCATCGGGTCACAAAAAGAGAATTCACCGATGGTGCAACAATGAAGAATGTGGCACGTGTGTTGTCACATGTTGGTTCACGAAAAGCCCCCTGCAAGAACACAGGGGGGGGGGGGGGCTAAAACGGCCACACACCTTTTTTACGGACACCTGCTAGCGATGCAACTCACTCAATGCCTTTTGTGTGGCTGGTCCTGGCCTAATCCTGCAGCAAAGACAAACACAATGGCATCATCTATTGAACAACTACTAGCAAATTGCTGATTTTTAATTGCGGTGTGGGAGGGCTTAGGTGTGCCATGCGATGAAAGTTTCTGAGAAATTTGACTTGTGATGCTGGGGACAGCAGATCCAGAGACGCTTGCGCTTCCTGCCTGACTGCAGTTACTGTCCCAAGTGGAGTTGGACGGTGCGAAGGTGGCGAATCAACTGGTGGTTGAAGGAATGTGTTAGTTCGTCGTGGCGCACAGTGCACAGGGCTTCTGATGAATCGGCCCATTGGGTGTATTGGCAGCCGGTGGAGTTGGTAGCCGAGGAGTGTGTCACACTGGACAGGCGTTCATCTGGAAAAACGCAGTTTGGCTGAGTCTTTAGCAATGTGTGATGATTTTTTGTGGGAGGGGTCTACCAGTGCCCCATTACCGCCATTTTTCGCCAATTGCACCATCTCGCCGCCAATTGTTGGGTTGCCGTGGCACACCAATCTCAAAACTAGGTACTGCATACCATCCATTGACTTCACTTCCGAAATCTTGTTGCAACAGTAAGGCGACAATTGTTCGAGCAAATGCCGAACCTCAGATGATGAAGTCACCATCAGCTATCGGTCAACAGCTTAGAGATGGCGGAAGATTGAAGAAGGACCTATTGATCCGGCCGCCACTACTCATGGGGTTCTCGCCTCGAAATCATAAAAACCACCAACCTGGTCATGACATTCGAGCATGGCCGGAACTTCCTTCTGCATTGTTGACCAAGAAGCACCCAAGGCAGCACTCCTTGGATACCGTTTGAAAATGAGGCCAGACGAGTGGATATCCAACCAGTTGGCAACAGATCAAGGTGTCTCATCACCTCTCATCTTCAGCGAACTTGTGTGGACTTATGTCAAACAGAAAGGAGAGGAGTTCAAGGGCGTAGTTAGGGATACAAGAAGCACCGGTACAAGAGGGCGGTACCGGACCTGCCTTGTAAAAAGGGCAGTCGTGACCTTTTTGGCCATTGACGCTCAGACAAGTGCCGAACGGGGTTTTGGTAGCCTAAGGGACGTGCCCGCCTTGAGCGGTTTGGTTGATGATCTTGTAACGGCACAATCATAGCAGGATCAGACAGCCCTAGCACCGCCTGGCTGTGGCCTCCTGGAAGGCAACCAATCACTGTTTGCACCGTTTTTCTGCAGAAAATAAAACCAACGTCATGGAAACAGTTTTGAGCTTCTCCTGGACCTGTGGCACCACCCTGAGAGGGGTTGGATCAATGAGGGTGTCGCCCGCGCACTGCGCGCACCGCGCACACTGCATCATTGAAATACCCTGGGTTTTACACCATGCTGCAGAGCATAGCCCCAAGACTTCAAAACAGAGCAACGTGGTGACTTGCGGCGCACATGCGCATTAGGGTTCACGAATGCAGCCAAACGCACATGCGCTGGTGCACTCTGTGCACCGCGCGCACCGCGCGGGCGGCACCCTCAATGATATTGTGACGGCTCCACCACCACCTTCTTCTTCACCACCCTCTGGCAGCAGGGATGTTCTTGATACATAACCATATCACCACGACATGGGGCACAAACAAGATCATCTACCAGAGAGTGTACCATGCACATCGCCCCCTCAATGCACAAAAAAACCGCGCTAGAGGGGGGCGGGTCCGCACAACTGCCCCTTTCTGCACCGAACTGGCCACTCCTGGAGTAGTGTTTCGCATTTGTGGGTTGCAGTGCAATGCAGGGGTTTGCTGTTGTCATCCGCATGGTGTGGTGCCCACCCATACGCATTGCGGTGCCATGCACATCCTGTGTTATTCTTGGCATGCTGCCGTGCACGTGTTCTGTTGCTCTGGCCACGTTTCCTCATGGGGCCGACTGGAGAGTCTCCCTTCCACAGCTTTGAGTAGCAGCAAAAAATGTCAACAACAGCAAACATGGGACTCAGACCCAAACAGGCCGCTGCTCGGGGCAATTGCAGGTCCTTACTGTGATTTGCATTGTGCACTTTGGTGTCGTTTCTTGTGGCGTACGTCGTTGGGTGCTCCGTGGCGACCCTATGGTTCTGCCAGGCCGCACCTGCCCCACCTCGGTGCTTCGGCCTCTCTCGGCCACCAACTCTCTCTGACCGGCGGCCTAACTTGTCCCCCCCGCCCTCCGTCGATCCGCCGCCACGTCGCCCCCAGTGTGACCCCGTCGCCGTGCGGTGGGTGAGCTCCCGTCGACGACTTGTGTTGGGGCGTGCTCAATGAACGATACCTTTCGCGCTGCGCGCAAGAAGGCCAGTAGCAGCTCTGCCGTATTTTTTGCAGTGCTGCAGGTGCATGACAACACAACATGTGTGTGCCAACAACACGACATGCCCATGAAAACAATATGTGCATGATCACACACATCTGCCTGGCAGCAGTATAGCGACGCATTGAAACAAACGAACCGACGCCACAACTTGTTTGTGCAAATGTATCGCCAAAACGCGGCGTTGCGGAATCAAATACACGCTGACGCTTAAAACCTGACGAGAAATGCTCAACTATCTTCAGATGACTGTTTTTGGGGATCTGGTGTGTCATGGTCACATCAATGAGGCAACAAGATCCGTCAGGCAGAGAACCCAAAACGGGAGGTCCCGTACTTGAACAGTGCAACCAGACCTTTTTTCTCAGAATGGATACAGCGGGGTCATACCAGCGCACGGGGTCCATCCAGAATAGCACATACCTCGTACTGCTTTGGCCTTCAGAAAATGGCACTGCGCCTCTTTCATGTCTCCCTCTGCAAATGCTAGGGATCCCAGATTACTGCTGATGGTTGCGGCACAGACCAAATACGACTGGTCACAATTTTCCAACAGTGACAACCCCTGGACGTACATGTCTTTCGCCCGGCTACAATCTGCCTGGGCTCGGAAGATGTTGCCGATGTTGTTGTACACAGTTGCCATGGAAGGGTGGTCTTCTCCTAGTTGTCCGGCTGCCAGTGTTCTGCAACGTAGCGCAGAGAATGCACACGCCATTGATGACTGAGAGACAAGCTTCGAGATGAGGGAAAGGGAAAGGGAGAGGGAGAGGGAAAGGGAGGGAGAAAGGGAGGGAAAGGAAAGGGATCGGGAGAAGGGTAGGGAGAGGGACGGCAGAGAGAGAGGGAGAGGGAAATTAAAGAATGGAGCTGAACGACTAAAACGCGGAGAGAAACGGTGATAGAGAGGAGATCAACGGCAAGCACGATCGAGGAAGAAAACGAGACAGAAAGAAAAGACCACGAGAATGAGAGAGAGTGTACAGGGGAAACCGAAAGGAGGAGACCTTACGCTTTCGAAGGCTTGCAGCGCGACGCTGTGTTGGCCCATCGCAAGGTATGCAGTGGCCATCTTGCACAAAGAGGCGACGGCATCCGGATGCACGCCACCTGCAGAACTGCTTTGGCTCGAGTACGCCTTCTCATACCACGACACCGCCTCGGATGGCTGGTTTTGGGCAAGGCAGGCGTTGCCCAAACCTAGAATTGGAAGCAAAACGGATGGAAGGGGAGCAGACTCGATAAAGCGATGTTCAACATCAAGGGCTGATGCACTGTCTGCAATGTGCAATAGGCTCAGCACTTCATCACCTCATCCTTGCCATTGCTGCAATCATCCTCACACAACGCTACGGCGACAAACAACACCACATTTTGAGGCCTGCTGGGTATCGAATACGAGATCCACTATTTGCCTGACAAACAGCAATCCAACGACGCTGCAAATTGATCCTCGTCAACAATTGCGCCCTCCGTAACAATGAGACACCATTTTCGCAGTCGATTCGTCAACCACTACAGTCAATCACAAAAGGCACGTGTCGCCCAGCGTCTGCTGAACAAACTCGGTTGAACGCGGTCATGCGCAGCTTCAAAGTGCGAGAAACAGTCCAGACTATATCAAATGAAGGAGCCACGTTGCGGACAGAATGGGAGAATGTACAGGATCACCGAACAACCCAAGCGCCAACGAATGTTTGTGGTCTTCGGCAGCTACTGCCAGGCGTTCAGGACAAATGCCAGCATCACTGGGACACGGGATGAGACCAAGCATTGAATATCTAGTACAACTGCGTCGGCAGGGATATCAAGGCGCATGAGAGCCACCCTGCGACGTCAGAGGCATGGCGCTGCACCAGACCACTTGCGCTTTTTAACTTGAAGTGCTCGATTGTAAGCACATGGCTTGCAATGAAAACGATGGCCCTGGAAAATCCTCTGCAGCTGTTCGCTCGTCACTCCCCTTCCCTCCAACCGTGGCTGCTGCAACTGCAACACATCTTCAACATAGCAACACAGACAGAGGGATGCCACACCAGTGTAGCACGGGGCGCAGCAAGCAGCACCGGCACCGCTTTGCATCTGGCGGGCCAGCAGCGCAGATTGATAGAACTCCCTCGCCCGCTCCGTGTGCCCCAGCGTAAGCAGCACATCCGCGAGAGCAATGTGGCACGAGGTGGTGGTAACATGATCAACCCCAAACAGTCGCTCACGGATCTTGCCAGCCGCGTCGTACATCTCCAATGCGGTGTCGTAGTCCTCCAAATGCTTGTGTGCACTGCCGATGTTGAAGTATGCTGTGGCGACGTCCGGGTGGTAGGGAGACACCCGGTCCATGATGATGCGCTTGCCGGCCGAGTAATACTCGATGGCGTTGGTGTATTCCTGTAAATACATGTACGTGTTGGCAATGTTGTTAAGCGTCGTGGCCCAATCCAAGTCGAGAGAGGCCATGGCTCGGTCGGTGGGCATAGTAGCGGCTTCGTCCATAACATGGGCCAAGGACTTCACACCATCATCAGCACCAGCCCCACGGCAATACGAAGGAGTGGCGTCATGGCTGGCGCCTGAGAAGAGGGGGGGAGGTATGCAGACTGAAGAATGGCAAAGGACGGGTTGGGTACTCGGGGGGTACAGCCGGCTGCAAGCGGGACCATCACGGTAATGGGACGATCACGGGCATTTTCTGAGGTGCGCGTTTGCACGCCCACCGCAGCGGCAACTGCACTGCTTTGTGGCCATGAAAGGGGGACCCTGGGGGCCGAGCGGCGCACACCGTACGGCCAGTTGGCGGTTGCACTACTGCGGTACAGCGGCTGACCACTTCAGGGCCACTTTGCATCTGTAATCCCTCCCACTGTCGCTCTACCACGTTGTTCGAAGATCCCGGCTGATGCAGCAAGGAGCAGGGGCCAAGACGCCGATGTCTCCCCCAAACCCGTTGCGCCATGGCACCGAGACCTATTTTTTGAGTCGTAAAAAGGCAGGTTTTCGACACATCTGTTCTTGCCTCGATTTTGACGTGCGGATCCGCGTCGAGCTGATCCTGTTGAAATACGGATCTAGGGGGCAGCCTCCCTGTGGGTTATACCGTCCATTTGCTGAGTCACGGGGCCCTGAGTAAAACCCCAATTTCGTCTTCGCACGGGTGTGTTCTCGTTTCTGTTGTTGTGTGTTTGTCAGTGAGCGGCAACTCTTCCAGGCTGCATTTGGCACCGTCCCCGCCGTCGTGACGGTCCGACCGCCGTCGCAACCTCTCCCACGTGCTGTGGGGCCGGCTGAATACGACATCTGGAGTCTGTGGTCAGGCCTTGTGGCACTGCTCCTGCGTGCTTTAGTGTGGTGCAAAACCGCCCTGTTTGGACCTCTACGGGCCTGCATGGGCGACATAGAGGGCGGGAAGACAGAAGGCAGTTTATTAACACCTCCAGATGAACCTGCCCATAACCCGAGGCGACGCAAATGGGCTGATCCGTCAGGGGTGATCTTCCGGTAGGAGGCCGGACACGGGAACCCATAAGAGAAAGTAAGAGGCCTGGGCTAAACCGGCGCGCCCTGCGGTACAAGAGGCACCGGGCTCGTTGCTGTGTTTGTTGGTGGTGGTGTTTTGTGTGGTTTGTTCTTGTCGGCTTCTGTTCGAACGCGCCTGTTGTGTGTTGTCTGTCGGTGATCAGCGGCTGGAAACGTTAACAGCCTTTTCAGAAGGGGCAGATGTGACCAGAATAGGGATGGGTGAGCCAGGCTCAGCCCGCCCCCACCGGAACACGGTTGTCCAGTGGAGGTCAGGCGGGTGCCAAGAAGAGAGCAGACGGGAGGACATGAATATCAGGGACATGAAGAGACAGACTGAGGGGGACAGCAAGAGCGGTGTGTGTGTGCGCGTGCGCGTGCGCGTGCGCGTGCGCGTGTGCGTGTGCGTGTGCGTGTGCGTGTGCGTGTGCGTGTGCGTGTGTGTGTGTGTGTGTGTGTGTGTGTGCGTGTGTGTGTGTGTGTGTGTGTGTGTGTGTGTGTGTGTCTGTGTCTGTGCCTGTGTGTGTGTGTGTGTGTGCGTGCGCGCGCGCGTGTGTGGCTTGCCGTGCTCTTGTCTGCGCCTATGCTCTCCTCCCGGCTCAACTCAGGCCGCCCACTAAACCCATAGAAGAGGCGTTCTGCGTCACTTCGAAGCCTCGCCCTCGGGGGTCCGGTGCACCCCTCCGCACAGGGGAATGGGAGCACCAGGACCTGCCGGTAGACGGGAGCCCCTGAAGGGGGGTACTGGCGGTCGCAGGTGGTTCGTGTGTATGTCGTGTGTGTGGAGGGTGGGTGTGCGTGCGCGTGTGCGTGTGTGTGCGCGCGCGCGTGTGTGGAGGGCAGGAAGTCCATAAAGGTTGGTTGGTTAACGGGTACCACAACTCTTGTCCCGCACCATATCCGTTGTGTGACCTGTATGCTGGTCGACGTCAGTTGTGGGGGGAAGTAGGTTTTGTGGGGCAGTTCCGCGGGTGAGGCTGGAGCGTCCGTCCCGCTGCTCACAACTGCAGCATTCTGCCCCCGTGGCATTCACTCTCCCGCCAGCGCTGGCAGGCTTGCAGGGGGCGGGCGACCTGGAGACTGCTGCAATGCATTCCCAGTGCTGATGCTGGCCACACTTGTGGATGCTACCGACGTCGTTGACGGGGACATTATGCCCTGCGGCACCTCATTTGACGAGGCCGAAGGCCCCAAAGATATCTCCGGCACCCCAGAGTCCGAGGGGCATGCCTCCCCCGTGCCCAGGCTTTGGCTGAGGCTGAACGTGACTCGCAAAGGCTTCCGTGAAGGGCTGGTCCCGCATGACCTCTGACCCCTGAGCTCTGAGTGGGGCGGGCCCTCGGCCTGACATGAACTGGATGGGCCGTCGCCGGACGACGATGGGGGGTCGCTGAGATGGAGGGCCTCCTGACGGACGGCCTGGCAGTTGTTGAATACTTCCAGAGCCTGCATGTACCTACCCAGACCTGTCAGTACCACCTTTGGTGGAAGGGCAGAGAGCGTCAAAAATGTGGGAGTGGGACGTGGGACGTGGGACGTGGGACTGGGTTGAAGAAGCTTACGAGGGAAGACTTTAGGGCACTCCAAAGAATCGGCTGTACCAAAGGGGTATAGCAGGGCAATTCAGGCTGGGCTCAAAGGTGGATACAAAGCCCCACCCCCTTGACCCCCACCCCGGATGCCAAACAAAATACAAAAATACCCCTCGAGGGCTGGGGTTGGGGGGTCCCTGAAACCCCATCATACGCCCCTCAAAATAATGCCCACAACACGCTGATCATTTTGAAATACTGCACCCACTTCAAGGCCCAATTTATGGGCCATCACTAGTCCTCAAGCAGCCCTTTTCTAAGGACTCCTGTGGGAGCTTCCAAATTCCTTTTTCGTCACAACGGCGCCCAAAAGCCTTCCCGCTGCAGGAATTTGGGAAGACTGAGTACCACACGAGGTAAAACAGAGTAAAATGTGGTCAAAATTAGTAGAAACGAGGTAAAACAGAGTAAATTTTTTCTTAAAAAAAATCTTTCAAACAAAAATTTTTCCTAAATTGGCTACATAACTCCTGCCGTCTCAAGGGTCCTCAAGGCAGGGAGTAAACGATGTTTTTCTAATTTTTCAAAACTTATTAAAAATTGTGTTGTACCAAGTTTTCTACTCAGTAGAAAATTTTTTCTTTGCACTAACTTTTTTACTTTGTGAAAAAAAAATTTTACTAAGTTTTTCCTTCCGTGAAAAATCAAATTTATGTCCTTACTACGTTGCAAAACTTAGTAAAAACCCCCAAGATAGGGTTCTTCTTAGCAATAAAATATTTTTGTTACAAAGTTCAGAAAAAAGTAAAAACGTTTTTTTTCAAAAAATATGTTTCACTAAGTTGTGCCACAGACCCCCCACCCCACCGCGAATCCGGGGCACATCATGACGTCAATATTTTACACATCCCTAGTGAGGCTTCCCCCTTAGACCCAGTCTTCCAGGTCTGCTCGCCTACTTTGCTCTACCATTGGGTCGCCAACAAATTCAATTTGCCTTATCAAGCTGAACCACGTTACTCTTCACCACCATGCAAACACCAATCCGTTGCGATGAGGACTCCAGTGTTGAAGCGCCATGAAATTGTAAGCAACTATCTACATCCGTCCTTCCCCGTCTTGGATGCTGAAGCACCAAATCAGCATCAGCCTTGTTTGAAGCTCTTGGGCCCATGCCAGTTGAAGGACGTTGGGATTACCCTTGACAGTGCTACTGCAACCAAACTGTGGTCGTGAGCAATACCCCTCTGTTGTGGTGTTGCGGGAAAAAAAAGCTTTGTCCAAACACGAGCCATTGTACCAACTCCAGTTTTTGCTGCTTTTGCTGTTGTGGTTTGATACCGTTGTCTGTGATTGCGAAAGGCTGGAAAACTGGTGTGTTCTTGGGGCAGGGGGAGGGTTCTTGAGTGCCGAGGGGGGGGGGTTCTTGAGTGCCTTCTCATGGCATTTGGTGTGATTTCATGCTAATTTGCCAGGAATTTTTTTAGTCTGTTGTTTAATTTTTTTGATGTTGGAAGCATGGAGGTATCTGTTACCCATATGCAGGCTTCTGCTTGATGAAAGAAGATGGTCTGAAGGGGGGCGGCGGGCGTGAGCAAGGTGCCTGCTCCTTGATTTTGTACACATGGGTTGCTCAAAACAAGATTTGGTGCATCCACCGTGCACGGGCGTCCAAGGCATTACTACGGGCTGACTTAGCTCAAGTCGTGGCATTGGAATCAGAATGGAGTAAGAATCAGAACTGGAGGCTGAACTGGAGATGGATTTTGAACCCTTTCCACGGAGCATTGAATGCCGCCTACCATTGTACAAGCCATCAACACACATTTCCTGCAGCACACAGTTGCACCAAACCGTCCTATTGTCTACCATGTGTGGGCTACACTTTGGGCAAGATGCAGACACTCACTGAGGAGGAGAGGGGTTCATGGAAGGCCAGGTGTAGGAATCCTCCTCCTTCAGGTCGAACAAATTTAAGCTCACGCCTGCCCACATCCATTGGTGACACGGAGGCAGAACGCCGCGAAAAATGTGTTTTCTTTTCAAAAAAAAAAGAATAAGTGTTTTGTGTTTTGTTGTCTCATTTGCCACATCTGTTTTTTGAGGTTTTGGAGTTGTCTTTCGAGAGAATGCCCGTTTTGGTGGCAAGACATCACATTCGGGGTCCACGGGGGACCAGTCCAGGAGAACCCAGCAGATGTACTACAAAATGACCTGTTCACGGCGCTGGCTATTTTTGACCTACGCATTATGCGGTTTCCCCCAAAGCGTTCGGGGCCGAGTTATTGAGGTTCACCGTTGGCTCACCGTTGGGGGTGTCAGGAGGGGTTGTGCGGGCAGAGGGGTTCAGGCCCGGGTACACATCTCAGCACCCACGGTCTGAAAAAGGTGAAGAAGGGAGACACCCCAATCGAGTTCATACAAGACGCCACTTCGAGAGAATGCTCGCCCGTCAGTGCCACTTGGACTCTCAACATGTGGGTGTACAACTGCAGGGCGGTGTTCAGATCCCCTTTTAGGCGGGTGAGATACCCCAAGTCGGAGTAGCACGTGGCGGACAGCAGCGTAAACAGGGATGCACTGTGGGCGTCGGGGTGTTGGGCGTAGCTCTCGATGACATCTTTGGCCCAGATCAGCATTGTGCGCGCGGTGTCCCAGTCACCGAGGTGCGTGTAGGCCTGCAAAAGGATCAAATTGCGCAGTGTACCAGTGTGCCAAGCCAGTAGCTATTAGAGGGTGGCCGGTGACGATGGCAGTTGGCTGCAACTGGTACCTTTTTTTTCATACACGCAGTTGAAGTTAACATGAGGTCTGGATACTTCTGCTACCCCGTCGCCCATGGCCAAACACGTGCATCACGGATTCATTAAAAAAAAAACAGCAATGATCCCGAAAAGTTAGGAAAGAAAGTGGAACAAAAAGTTGGAAATACTCAGAACGATGGGAGCACAATGTTTGGCAGGTGTATGCAGTGGATATTGTAAATTGGACCCCAAAAATGTTTCCTGGCACTCTGATCTCCTACTTGATGGCACATGCACATCACTGCACAGCTGTTCCACACTTCTGGCACTCTTTGTTCTTGCATGTGTCTACTGCTCAACAAACGTTTCCTCCACATCACTCTCGGCCAACCTGCCACCCCACGCTTCGGTGAACATGTTTTCGAGCCCCCTAACGTGGTCGCACAGGCGTAGGCCCGTGGGTAGGAGCCCCGAAGGGCCCGACAGGCCCTGGCGGGGGGGGGGTTCTGATGGGGGGAGGGAGGGCAGAGTTTGCATGATTGTTTGGTCTTTAACAACTGCTTTTAGAGCGTTTCTTCAGCGTGGCAGAGCTCATTGATGCCAGAAATGCCGGCAAAAGAGGAACCTCACTATCATCGCCTGTACCGTGGCAGCGCTGTGCAATGGTCGGCGGAATCTCTTTGCACGGGCTTAATAGGTCATATCATTAATGGTCCCTCGTGATGCTTGGGGGAGATTACTTTGCAACACTAACCCTACACCCTTCAATAATATGTGCACCTTCATCCCAAAGTGACCAGGGGGGGGGGTCAGAGCTTACACATTACTATCCATCGTATATCAATCATCTGCAGGCTTGCCAAAAATTATCTACGCTGTGCTGGTCCCTGAGGTAGTCCTTTGCCACTCTGAAGCCCAAAATATCCTCTCTGCCTTGTCATTTTAATCTTCATCATCATTATCATCAGCATCAGCATCATCATCATCATCATCATCATCATCATCATCATCATCATCATCATCCATTGATTGGGAGGCAGACCCGCATCCACAATCCATGAGTCCCAGGGCGACTTCTTATTCACTTTGCCCCATGCCCCCTTAAGCTGACGGACAAGACAGTCAACAAGACATCATCAGATCGCCGTTCGAATGCTGATTGTATTGTGCCTGCAGGTGATCCGAAAAAGCTCCGCACTGTCCATGCACTGTTCAATCGCACCACCACGCTGCAGCTCTGCGTTAATACCTGGACAGCCCAGTCCCGTCTTCTTCACGGATTCAAATGTATGTGCAGCCCTTGGACGATAACCCTCGCCTCCCCAAACCATGACACCCATGCACCAGCTCAATTGTGCCTACATGAACCTCTCCGAGCAGCAAAGACAGATAAACACTGTCCAAATCACGCCGGGCCTTCACGTTGAGCGCCCCGCCATCCGCTTCACAATGTCCAGCAGCTTCTTTCGTGCCCAAAGTGCGCAGCATTTTGAGCCCCAGTTCCGCGCTGCTAATGGCCTCTGAGAGACGTCCAGTGTGCAAATGCTTACTGGCTTCTGCTTTAATGGCATCCAAAGACTCAGAGGAGGAGGACGTCCGAGCGGCTGCAACGAGAGGATACACGAAGCACGCACCACATAAGTTGCTCGTGCACCAAACAATTGCATTTATGCCCAAAGGTGGTCTTGCAATGGACTTGAGTCCACCAAATTGGAATCGCCATGCTTCGGCTCTATGAGCCAATAATGATATCAGCCATTGTGACCCGTAAACAACCGCGTACATGCATGCAGTTATTGTTTTCTTCATGTTGTGATGAGTCCTTGGCCTTGGCGTGACTTTCGCTCTAAGAGATGCAACGTAAATCATGCATGAATCAAGCCTACTTTTGATTGCGTTACCCCGGGCTTCAAGTTCCATCGTGGGTAGGATGACTTTCCGATTTGGCACCAGTTTGGCAGTTGAGTGTCCATGCAAACTGTTTTCGCGGAGAGGCATGAGCATGGGTCCAATGTTCCTTTTGGGTAGTCAAGGCTCCAAGCTTCCCCCGTGGACACAATAGGAATGCTTCTATCGTAACTTATCCATTTTTCTGGGTGGTGGACCCCCGATGTGCTAAATCCAATCGATTTTGCAAAACGGGACTTAAGCTTTCCTCACTTTTAGGTCTTCTGCACCAAACAAGACCTCTGGAGAGGTCCGCAAACGTGTGTCCCCCTCAGGCGCCCCATAGTTGAGGGCACATGAGGATGAAAGGGGGAACTTCAAATTCAGGGCAAGTTGGGAGGACCCAAGAGGGGACCTAGAAATTGTGAGGATCCATCGTACGGGTACCTAAAATTGACGGGATTAACTAGAAAGGGGACGTAAAGTTCGGGGCGGCTAAGCTACGGCCTCCGTGGCACAACCCCTTGGACACCCCCTCCCCCCCCCCTAGCAGCACGGCAACGGCACGGCACGGCACAGGGCGGCACAGGCCGTGTACGCCCCCCTCCCCCCCAACCGTACCCCCCCCGGACCCTACCGAAAATCGGCCCTTAAAATCGACCGAAATGAAGTGTTGTACATATACACTGGGCCCCTTGGGCCCAATGTAATTTTTTTTTGTTGTTTACCCCTTGCCTCGGGCCCAAAGTAGTGTGCAAAGTAGCTGCTGCATGCATGCTATTATTTCATGGTGCCCTCTGGAGCACAAGAAATTAATAAGCAATGTCACTACGTTCATGCAAGATCGCATGGTAATGAATGGATCCAACACGACACAAGTGCAATACAAAAAAAAACGAATAACACAACACACCACGACACAACAGAACAAAACACAACGGAGCACAATAATAAGCAATGTCACTACGTTCTTGCAAGATCGCACGACAAATGAATTATTCAAACTCAAGAGCAATGTGATGTATTCTGGCATGCATGCAAAGGTAGCACAATTCAACCATGACATGATGTGGAAACAAAAGAACCAATTCAGTTAAACTAAGCATAGCTTGCATTCATAGTAAATCACCAAAAACCAAAAGGCAAGTGCAGATGAGGCAAAAGAAGCAACTGCACAACAACATGCCAACTCAGTCCTTATTCACTTCCATGACTCGCCTTCCTTTATTTGGTACGAACACCACGGCACAGTGCGGCACAGACCATTTACGCCCCCCCCCCTCTAGGCGGCACGGCACGGCACGGCACAGGCTGTGTACGCCCCCCCCCTCCCGCCCCCCCGGCCGTACTGCACTAAAATTAAGGGGCCTTAAGGGAAGAACCTAGAGGACCGGAATCCACCACGCTAGAGGTTGAGAGACCGAACGCTACCTAGAGTTGACAATACCCAAAGTTGACAGTACCTAACGTGGGCAACACCTAACATGGACAGTATCTGAAGTTGAGAGGACCTAAAGTTCGGACACCTAACTAGGTTAGGAGGACTGATAGGAGGAGTAGGCGGAGAAGTAGCAAGGTGCCGGGAGGAGTAGGAGAAGTAGCAGGGTGCTAAAGTAGAGGGGGCCCAAAGTTCGGGGGATCCAAAGTTGGGAATAGAGAAAATGTGGGAGATCAAAGATGAGGAGACTTGAACTTGAGGTGTGCCCGTCTCCCTCTCAGCCCCCCCCCCCCTCCAAGTGGACATCCCAATGCCAAACACCGTTGGGGAAGGTTGCCCCACCGCCGGTGTGGGGTATATGCTTGGACGCACCTAGCCAACTAGCGGGGGCCGTTGCCCTCCTTTGTGTGGGCCCATAACATAGTAGTGAAACACGGTTAGGCCACAAGCTCCGTTGGCACAATCTATCAAGGGAGAGGGAGTGTACTAAGGAAAGAATGCAAGGCCCATATCAAAGGCACTAGGTGGTGAGAGGGCAAAGCGCACCGTTACCTACGGAGCTCCAAGGAAAGGGCAAGGGTAAGTGGCGAGAGGCCAATGGGCGCTGCCAACTTCAGACAACAATCCACGCACGCATCATGAACCCCCCTTGCTTGGCATGTGCAATTGACGGATAAACGGTTGTTCGCGGGCACGGTCGGCGGATGACCTTGAACAGAAGAGACACATGAATTGAGACTGGTATCTAGATTCCAGCCGGTGCCGCCCAACATGTCTTGCGATAGCATGTGAATGTGATACGGTGACTGAAAGAATGCGGCAGAGGGCGACAGCCAGTCAGCCCCAAAGTGCTGCGTGAAGGGGGAGCGTTGCGGGGTCTGGAAGACATCGTGGTTCGGTGTCGCTAGCCGGGATCGGCCCGGGGTTCTGGCGGGCGTGCAAGGATCCACTGCTGCTTAACTCGCCAAATCTGCATGCACCTCTGCGGAAAAGTGAAGTTTGGTTCGTGTCATGGGAGAATGTGCTCACGCTAGCATTAAGTCGCAAGCTACCGATTCACCACCACCACCACCACGTGGTTTGGCTTGATGCAAGGCCAGGGAGAGGCTCCCCTTGCTATCTGACGTGAATAAGAAGATGGGATTCCCCATGCGACAACTCAAAATTCTCAACCTTTCACGGAGTTCAACTTGCAACCCCCAAAGGTCCATCATCACGAAACGGGAACGTCGCTCCTAGATGCTGCTTACCTTGACAGACTCCTTTTAGCTCGGGACCCACAAGCAAAGGCGGCACAAAAAACGGCGGCACAATACAAGGTGGGCAGAAGGGCGATCCCGAATTTGTCAATTGTCCAACGATCACGAATGCACAGCTCTAATTCCTTCGCAACCATTGTGACTCCGACAAAATAGTCCTTTAGCCTTGGGTTGTGGCGGGGACCTAAGAAAGTCTCTTCGTGTTCAAGTGCACTCAAACACTCAAACGCACAATATCCTCCAACGTGACATCCTTGTAGAGCCCCCCAAATGCAACTTCAAAGATGCGGTAGGATTGACTACATTGGGGAGAAGGCAATCCGATCCACGGAATCGGAACGCCCCCCGGGGATCGGAGCGGATGGTCCGTCGGGGGCCCGAAGAAACACCCCTCCCCCCCCCTTGCCCAGGTGCCCGCAACGAAAATTTCGAGAAGCCCGAAAAACGCCCAAAACGCAAAAGACGGTGGCATGGAAGACACAAAAGGCAAACAGAAGACCACACATTGAGATATTAGGCGAAACTCACAAAAAACCTACCACCGACAAGGGTCCCAATGTACATACGCCGTGCATGTTAGTTTTGAGTAATCACCTTTGGGCAGTTTGCTAGTTTGATGTCAGTATGCTCAAATGATGGACCTAGGCTTCTTGTTTAAAAAAAATCGTTCAAAGCGCACCAGGTGTTGCGGTATGACATGCAACCACAAACCAAAAAAGGATCCACACAGCCTTCTTGAAAAAAAAAAACTATTCAAAGCGCACCCGGTGGTGTGACATGCAAGCACGAAGCAAAAAACGATCCACGCATGCTTCTTGAGAAAGAGAACTGTGATGAAGAGAAAAAGTATATCCCCGTGAACGACTTGCGTTCTCACTTTATCTGGTCCATGTCGGCAACAGTGGATTGGACGTGGATCGTGGATGGGAGGTCCATAAAACCCTTCTAGCCCCCCCCCCATGGATTGGAGCGGATCGGAGGTCGGAGGTGCTAGAAACCCCCCCATCCCCCCCCCCCGTCGCCTCGTCCCCATTGCCCGGATTTCATTTCCTTGTGGCTAATTTATCAACAAAAGGTGAGCACGAAGGCGTTCAACAAAAAACAAGTGCACGACACATCAAATAAGGCAAAAAAGGCAACATTTTTGTGGTGAAGCACCAACGCTAATTGACGAAGCGTGCACTTCTGTTTTTGAGACCATGACTCCCAATTGTAGCTTGTACCCCGTGTTTTCGGCACCAGGCCAAACATGACGACAATCATGCACTGAAGTTTCGCACAAAACGGTGGTTGCAGTGTGACCCTTTGGCTTGTTAACTTGCTAGTAAACACAATAACCGTAGATGGTCATTACCTGTAACACTTGCGAGGTGAGCCGCGTTTTTCTCCTGTCTGCTTTCAACGGCCCACTAACCGTTTTGTCATCCCCCATCCTGATCCTTTCAAGTTCTCCAGCGGTATTTCCAATGGTCCGTTTTTGGTGTACCCAACAGCCTCCTCAGCTCTCTCAGCTCTCAGGAGGTTTTTAAGGAGGTTTTTTTTTTTGGAGACTGCATTGGCCAGTTCCCGAACTTGTTCTTCATTTTGGCCACAACCCCTGTCAATGCCTAGGTTTGTGGTTGTTCGTCGTTTCTTCGTGGATTGTCGACACTGCAGGCTTGGTCCCCATTGGCAGGTAGGGGGATTGAGGTCCGCAATTTTCCGCAATTTTTCTGTATTTGCTTTTTGCTTGTCCACCTTGCATGCTGGTTGGTGCCCTGTGTGGCCCCTGTGCAGAGGTGTTGCTCCTTGAGGGTTTGGGAGGTTTGTTTTCTCGAAACGAAAACTCTCCGGAAACATTCCGAAAAGACTAGTTGCACGAGAGGCAAGTTAAAGTGGAAAAGTCCCTTGAAATCAAGCAACAAAGCTTAGTAGAGGGAAACACATCCCAACGATCGCCAGTAGTGATGTTCAAGAGAAAGCTAGAAACACACAAACCAGCTTCCCGTACATTAGTACGTGCGGTATCAACACCACTGTCTCGGTATCAATCCCCGTATCGGTATCAATACCTACATAGGGGGGCCATGGGCGACTAGGAGGGAATACGTACGCGATGCGGGCGAACCACAGTCAGTCCCTACAGGGGTTGTGTGTCCAGCTTCTCTGATTTGAAGCCCGAAGCAACGGAAGCCAAGATAAGCATGTGACAGCGTAATTTCATTAAATCTGGTTGTGTCTCGACAATGGGACCACGCGACAACGCGAGCTGCAGAAAAGAAAAGGATTCGGAGACACACCCTACTTTAGAACCGCCTCCGCTTTGTCTCACCCTCCGATGTTCACTGTTCCCATGTGCATGTTCACTGGAAATGGGAAAAGGAAATGCAGAAACCAAGCCACATGCTGGTACAACAATTTACCGCTGGTCGTCGTGTTGAAAAAGCCATCGCAAATCACTTTGCTTCAGCTTTTCATGTTACCCTAACCCCAAATGGCGTTAAATGCTTTGAACTGGCTGTCGTCCAACTTGGGCATTGATATCACTGGTGAGAATTCTGCTGAAGGTGGCACCAACGATGTATTCGGAAAGATTGGCAGTGCGGTCTTCGGGGATAAGGCGGAGGACGACGGGCTGCCAGCGACTGGGGACTGGGGATACGAGTTTAACAAGGAGACAGGTCAGTGGGAGCCGAGCGGGAACGCCCCACAGCATATTCACGCCGAGCAACAAGAAAGGTTAAACGAACTGCATGCCCCCCCACCAGTGGTGGCGCCACCACCCACGATGGACAACGCGAACTTCAACTTTAGTCGAGACTTGAAGGTCTTTGTTTTGAACATCTGCCCTTGCCTTTGCAATTATTCGTCATCAACGTGTCGCGTGCGCGACCACTCTTTCGTCCTGTCACAGGCTCCCAAGTATGCGGATCACTTCAATTCATACAGCGGTTCGTCTTATGGCGGGGCTCCTCTCTCTAGTCCTGGCGCAACGTCACCAACTGCGACATCTCCAGCGTACTCTCAGCCGCAGGCAACGCCATCTTTTCAACAGGGAGAAATCGGTGCGCCACCACCGCCTCCGCAACCGTTCTCTGGCCAAGCACCAGCGGTGCCGCAGCAAACCGCGAATTGCATAAACGCTGCCCCCCCGCAAGCAGTGCAGCAACCTGTTGCAGCCACAGTATGTGCCGTGTCAGGCTGGTAGGTGGGTCGCTGGAGCAACACACATGGCCCGATATTGCGTGACAATGCACTTCTCTGTGTGTCTGTCTGCTCCTTACATTCACTTGTTTTCTCTGCTACAGGAGCAGCCTGTGGCTAACATGGTTCATTTCTCAGCTCCGCCGCTGCCCGCGCAAGGGTCCATGCTTAGTGCTCAGATGCCCGATTCCCTCATTCAGTAATTGGCTTCAAACCGAACCGGGCCAGCTGTCTGACGCCCTTGAAGCCACCAGGCACGGATGAATCAAGCCGGCAGGCGGCTGACCATAAGTTTCCCTGGGCCCAAGTTCCAGACTGTTTCCGTGACGTCTGGCAGGTGACCACTCTGCTGAGGTGTCCCCTTTGGGCTTCGCAGAGGACCTGGAGCTCGTGGTGGATGCAGGCAATATCGCCATGCACAGCCCTCTTCCTAACCCATTGGCGACCAACACAGGTACTGACCCAATTTCCTTCTGCCCACCTTGCTGTCCAACTCCAGGTCCTGTTGTGGCAGCAGTTGTTGCGTGGGCCATGGAGAGGGAGAAGGGTGTTTTGCAGTCATATATTTCTATCTCCACACGCATCCAGCTGACCGAGGGACGGTCTCTGCGTGCGGTTCCCCAATTCTTGTTTTTCTGGTGTTTCTGCTTTGCACGGTTGTTTTTTTTTGGCATCGGACCTGTTGTTTGATTGTTTGTTTTTCTGCGGGGCTCTCTCGCACAGCATGTTCCTAGCACACGTGGTGTTGCAGGTGCATGGATCTATTTTGGGCCTGCTTGGGGTTCCAGTGTTGCCACGCGACAGCACAATCCATGTCCGGTTTTTTACTCAATTGCAGGATATTGTGGCACAGGTGTTGCACGTCCACATCCTCTCACCCACCAGAAACCTACTGTTCATCTCCCATGCGACGAAGCTTCTGCATTTGTGGAGAAAGAGATAACGTCGCGACGTCCCCAGTCAGAGCACAAGGACACGGCAAGTGCGAGGGCGACGTTGGGTTGCACTCTGAGGTTGCATTTTGTGCAAAATCGTGGGTGAGGTGTCATTGTCAGAGGGAGACACATGCAGGGACACATTCTGCCCCATGCAGGGATGGGAGGGCCTCAGGGTGGCCAGTGAGAGTTCCACATGTTTACCTGCTTCAGGTCGGGGGTTGACCGAGGATTCACCTGCGGTGGACTGTTAACCTGCACTGACTCAGGTATGTCCACCAGGAAGAAAGCAGACCCAGTGACTGCGCACACGTGTGCCATGTTGCCAATGTTGGCATCGCAGGTGCTGTCACTTTTGTTTTTCTTGTGAACATTGCCAGAAGGAATAAGTAAGTGGCACAAGTGACATATTGCCTTGAATAACAGTTTGAATGGAATATTTTGTGCGCGCTTTGGTGACTCAGCTTTTCTACCACGAGGGCACATGGAGACCACCCAGTTGCTGGTTTCAGTTGTTCCAATGTCAAGAGACCAAATGGATCACATTGCTCATTCATTCTTGATTCAAGTTACACTGGGGTAGGCAGACACCCAGATGGAGAACCAGAGACCCAGAGCAAAGCTCCAGCATGGTGCACACTCCAGTCTCTAGCAGGCCACTCTGCTCACTGCGAAGGCCTTTCGTGCTATCCCCTTCCGATGACACTGTAAACACAGCCTGCCGGAGGTCTGCATGAGCCCCCCATGAACAAAACGGGGCCCAGGTTCCGCGCCCACGAACAAAATGGTGCTCAGGTTTTTTGTGCACTCATCACAGGGTGTAATGTCTGGCTTAGCATGCAACAGCAACAGCAAACAACAAAAACCATGCCCCCAAGTTACTTGGTCCTGTATTTTTTTTTTAGATGCGGATTGGTTTTTTTTTAGAGGTTACATTTTTTCTTAACTAAAAAAAAATCCGCACTAAAAACATTTTTCTGCGGTAAAAAAAATTCCGCGCTAAAAAAAAAATACTCGGACTTTTCTTTTCCGTGCGCAGCATTTTTTTTTAAGCGCCAAATTTTAGAAGTGGTCAAAAAAGTGTTATGGGCGATTCCCTAAGCACCTGTGGGGGAACGTGGTGTGTGCGGGGACCCCATGACGGCACGGGTAATGAAGCAAGTTTGATTTTGACCCCCCCCCCCCGCTTGGGTTTACACCCTTGTTTCACCGATTTCTACCTTTTTGTGCATTCCCACCACATCCACTCTTTTTCTGGGTTGATTGCTCCCCACCCACAGGGGACGCTGACCTGTGAAGCTTGACACCCCCCCCCCCCCCCCACCCCTCTGGAGCGCCACATTAGCAAGACGAGGCACAATACAAATGTCGTTTGTTGCCCAGACATGTTAAATGCAATCGTCAGCCCCTGGACAAGCATTGTGTCCGATCCATCTACTCTCCAAGCGGAGCCGCTAGCTTTGCTACGCTAACGGTGCCCCACTCAGCAATGAGTGTTGGCGAAGCGTGGAACCGCGTGACCACCAGCGTTTGGTGGCCGTGTGGAAACCCGGGGGTGGAATTGCGGTACACAATGTGAAATGCGGGAAGTTCCACTTGTTTGTGTCACAACCCCATATTGGTCAGTATTGTTGCGCTTTTTGAGTTGGGGTTAGGGATTCACAATCCACGCTATGTTGCGGGGCCCCTTGAGGTGGGGTTAGGGATTCGCAATCTACGCTTTGTTGCGTGGCCCCCGGAGTTGGGGTTAGGGATTTGCAGTCCACGCTTTGTTGCGTGGCCCTTTGAGTAGGGGTTAGGGATTCGCAATGCACGTAGTACTATGATCAACCGTAGTACCGGTTTTGCGTTGCATTGCTTTGTGTTGCCATGTGTGCCGATTAAGATGCAAGGGGTTGGTTTACTGGACTTTACGTGAGGCTACTCAGCCATAGTGTACCTTATTTTTCTTATTTCTCACCCTACCCTGCCCCGTTTCGACATACAGCTCATAGAACCGTAAAATGTCTAACCTGCAGTCCGGAGTTTGTGGTGGTGGTTTGGCAACAAGCCGCATCAGATGGGAGCTGCCTAGGCAAAGGTGGGGGAGGGCATCTGGGGATGAAAGGTGGAGAGTTTGGCAGTTGGCATTGGTGCATTGAGCAAGAAAGGTTGGAACACGAAGAAGGTTCCAATGGGCTGGGTACAAGACAAACAAAGTGGTTGGATATTGTGACAAGAAATGGCAGCAGACTATGGGGCAAATGGGCGAGAAATACTCCATAGTATGCAACTTAGAGGCAAGTTCGTTGAGCCCCATGCACAGCAATTATATTGCATTTCAAGACAATGGTGGAAGGTGGGCCCCCTGGTGCAGAAGGGCCAACACGGACATACCATTGCTCTATGCATACAAAAGCCGGGTGGATCCGATTTTTCTTTTTTCTTGTACTGCTAGATGAATCAGTGAGAAGACTTAGCATTTTGTACACGGGTCAATATTTTCTTCGACACAAGTTTGTCAAGTGTAGGATTGTTGACGTAGTTCTGTGACGGGTCATGCCCATCCTTGGGTCACCCGCAGCCGCAGGCAGATTTAGGCTTAGGTCGCGATCGCGCGCGGTGCTGAAATTCAGGATTTTGTATCAAGAAAAACTGAGATTTTATTCTGTTTGTACATGAGGGTATTTTAGAACTATGGAAGAGTCTAACGATCTGTATAGAGAATATCGATTCTGCTTGCGCTGATGCTGAGTTCGCTGTGAGGACTGGATTTCGGAAATTTTGGATTTTATCAAAAAGGCAGTTTTGATAGCAAGATAGTTATCTTTCATTCCGTGTCGCTGGACAGTGTCAGCACCATTTCCGAAGAAGTCAATTTTCAAGGCAGCGCTATTTGAAGAAATTTTTTCGGGTTCTGTACTCTGTTAGTTCTGCTAGTGGGATCGGCATGCAGTATTACAGAGTACGGGGTTGCTGCTTTGAGGTTCCACAGAAGTTCCCGCAGGCGCTGGTTTGGGTGCAAGCTGACGAACAGGTTGAGCGAGAGTGTTTATTGAAGCAGTGGGCGACGGGTTTTGCTGATTTGCGTGAAGAGTTCTTGTGCCGTTCCGAGGTCCTGAAAGTGCCAATAGAGGTCGTTGATCAACGGATTGCCCGTACGGTAGCTCTTCGTGCTCTGTGGACAGTGCCAAGTGACAAAACGTTTATGCCTTCGCCTACGTGGAAAGGGTCCTTCCAAGGGTGGATCTTTCAGACTGGACCTGAAGGTTTGGGGTATTATGCAGACTTTGGGGTGGAGGGTGCATTGCGTGAGCCCATGGAGTCAATCACCTCGCCACGTAGCCCAAATGTATGGAGTAAGGCTAAGAGAAAAAGAGGAGGACGAAGTCATCACCCACGATGCCCACCCTGAACAGTTGTGCGTTCGCCGCCTCATTCATTGGTCGTGGTGTGTAACCCTGTCCGTGTTCAGAGCAGTTGTGCGCCTTTTCGCCTCACTCTGGACACAACGGTGGAAATTCTCTGAAGCCTCCTCGGTTGAAATGACTCTGAGGTCCAGAACTGGTTAGGTCGGCGATAAGGAGTTTGCTCGAGCGCGCTGGCGAAGGCGCTGGCTGTGAGCGCTGATGCGGTGAAGGCAATGCGGAAGAGAGAGGCAACGTGGTGGCGGACGAATATAAACATAAAGGTTGTGTAGTGTGTGGCGTGTGTTCGTGCATGCTTGCGCAGTGGAGAGCCACAGTGTCGGCAGTTTTTCACTGCATAACCTGGTTTCAGACTCAACTCTTCTTCGCTTCGCGTCAGTTCCGCTACCCCAGTCAGTTGTGGGATCTGTGCAGTGCTGCACAGCACTGAGCGACGCGCGCCTACCCTGAGCCTTGTGCTTGGGCAGTAAGGCGCTTTGTGCGTTTGCTTTGTCCTTGAGTTTTTTTTTTTCGGCGTTCGTCAGTTTTTTTTTTGGCAGATCCTAGCTCAAATGAGCTAGATGAGAATAATGGGTTCGACGTCAAGCGATGTGCAGCCTTGCTTCAGTTTTTTGAATCTGAGGCTTCAGGCCCAGTTTTACGCTGGCCTGATTTTGAGCATTTTGCTCGTGAGATGTCCACCCAATTTTGCCTTGTTATGCTGACAAGAGGAATTTTTTGCAAAAGACTTCTGAAATTTTTTCAGCGTCACAGTGTGGCTCTTCTCTTCTGTTTTTTTAACTCTTTGCTCCTGTTTGAAAGCTAGAGCACGCCTGTGCATCTGCCGGTGCTCTGCTCCCATATCTATTCTATGGGTAAACTTATTATATATTTTTTTGTACCCTCCCCACTCGCTGTCCCAGTTTGGGACTATTACACTCTGCTGCTGCAGAGTTGTATACATTGCAGAGCCACTGCTACTGCAGTGACTCTTAGCCCCTACCTCTGGGGGCGATAGTGCCCCAGGGGCCATATACACTCTAGGCCAGAGTGTATGGGAAAGTTCTTCTTTGTTTTTTTTTTACAAGAGAGGTTTGGGGTGCAGTTTTTGCCTGAGGGCAGCTCCCCACAGTGGGAGGGGGGACGGCCACAGCACAATATGTGCAGCTGGCCCGTGTACTGTTTGTTTGCATATTTTTTCTGGGGACGCTCAGAGAATTTTTAGTGCATCCATGTGTACACACTTCTGCATGTGCCTATGCCTATTTATGCAAGCTACCACGTTTGCTCTGACCTGAATTTGTTTCTGAACCCTTATCCATTTTCCCTGCTTTGTTTTCAGGTGGAATCCGGGTGAAATTATCAGTGGGGCAATCAGAAGTCGAAAAATATCAATAGTGCCCAGCCTACGCCTGATCCAGGTCTGTGATTTTTTTTCTGTCAATCTGCACCAGCTCCTCCCCTCCCCTCAGTTGCACGTCAGCGCGCCCTTTTCTCCTGCCTCTCTCTGCCACTGTAGTGCGAGGTGATGGAAGCGCCGACGATGAAGGGGTTTCAACGATGCTCAGAAGTAATTTAATTTTATATATTTATTCACAAGGCCGCAGCAGATGCCTTGTGTATATTAGCAATAAGGGTCTCTATACCCTGTGGGGCAGCACAGTGTGTATTCACTGTCCTTTTTTCTGCCCTGTTGTTGCTGCTTTTGTGCCTGTGTGTCCATTTTTTTTTCAAACTTCTGAGCAGAGTTGTTTTTGGTGCAGGAAATTTTTTAGAATCAGACTGGTGGCATGGGCAGTAAGTAGAACACAATCAGTGAAACTGTTTTGAACATCAGTTTGGAAAACTGCCCCCCCTGAGTTTTAGGCTAGAAATTTTGGTTAGAAATTTTCTGTGTAGTCAGAGATTTTTAGTTAGAATTTAAGTGCTTTCTCAGGAAATTTTTCCCATAGCCAGCTGGGTTTTTTAGGTGGCAGTGGCCCCCCCACTCAGGATAGTGTGTAGGATACCCGAAGGAAAGTAGAGGGACCTTAGTTCAGGATTTCAGGTCTTGGGGTTAGGGATTGTATACTATCTCAGTCAATTTCAGTTCAGCTCAGTTTTGCATTTTTGTTGCGATTGGTAATCAATTTTTGTAAAATTTTGCATAAGGCTGTGCATACCCCTAGTATGTGTCAGCCCTTGCAGGTGGCCTGGTGGCCGCGGCAAGGGCTTGGCGGGGGGTGTGACGGGTCAGGCCAATCCTTGGGTCACCCGCAGCCGCAGGCAGATTTAGGCTTAGGTCGCGATCGCGCGCGGTGCTGAAATTCAGGATTTTGTATCAAGAAAAACTGAGATTCTATTCTGTTTGTACATCAGGGTATTTTAGAACTATGGAAGAGTCTAACGATCTGTATAGAGAATATCGATTCTGCTTGTGTGTACAGTCCAAGTCCTCCTTCATGTCTTGTCCTAGAATTACTCCAATGCTTACCCAAAGCCAAACAGATCAGTGGACGAGCACCAAAGCCATTTCGAACATAACAGGAACCTATGCAGTGACAGAAAATCGTTGTATTTTGGAATGAAACTTCCACAATCGAAACTGCACTGCACAGCGCTAAATCTCATGATCATCGCCAAATAACATGAAATGCTCAGGCGACTTCCGTCGCTGCATGCTGGCGGCTACACCCCCCTCCCAAGCCCAAAAAATCCCTTTTTGGGGCTGAAAAACTGGATACCAGCCCCAGCAGGCCTATGGCTCTATGATTTGGGAGCCGCCTGAGGGAGTTGTCACAGCCGTCTGCTGAGCCTATCTGTACCCAGAGGGGGGGGGCACCGAGCTCCAAGAACTACAAACCTGTCATCTCATTGCCCTGGCATTGAATCACAGCACTGTCCTGTAACTCTGACTGCCTGCCTGTGCACAGAAGGGGGGGGGGGGCGACGTCAGTACAGTATACCACCGGTTCCACTGGTTTTTTTTTTGTTGTTGACATTGGGGATCCATTGTTTCTCAGAAGTTTACTGTACAACATTCAGTGGGCTCCAGGCAAGGGCTCGAACATACAAATGCAAATCGCTGTGCACCACAACCCAATGTCCTCAAACAGACATGAATGCTAATATACAAAGCCCATTCACTGAAGTCATATATGAGTTAGATTACTTCTGAGATTCGTTCTCTTGATCCTTCATTTGTCTTTATTGATGCTGAGTGGACTCCTGAGAAGCAGTCCAGAGTGATGTTTCATTCGTGAAACCCGAAAAATGGTGGCATACGATAAAACTGACATCGTTCACTGAGCTGTCTGCATTGAATCGAATTCATTGCACCTGAAAGAGAGGAGTACAAATAAACAGGGTGAGGGGGATGCATCATACATTCAAGACATACTAACTACATCATCAACTGTGAGATGGAGCCCCTTCTTTTGATTGAAGGCATGCCAGTCTTTGTTGAGTTCATTCATGAAGCTACTGGCAGGCTCCCATGTGGGACGTGTATGACCTCGCCACTTCACTTTCCACCTACGAACACCATTGGGGTAAACCCTGGTAGCCAAAAATTTCTCTGGCACCCAGTGCTGTACCACAGGGGGGGCGACGTCCTCCTTGGAAAAGTAATTGAAAGGATGTGCAGAATCTGGTGCACCATACGGATGCATGTAATGCTTCAATCTACTGGTAGACAATGTCTGATCCCCTTGAGGGGTATTCACCACCACTCTCGAAGCAGAAATGACCCTCTCCACCTCACAGGGACCCTGCCACAGCCTATCTAACTTAGATTGGCCTGGGAGGTTCTTCACCCACACCTTGTCCCCTGGAAGCAAGTTCAGGGTCGGGAATTTCTGAAGAAACTTATTCCGCTGTGCGGCATGAATCTTTTTCAATTTTTTCTGCACCTCCCTTCGTTCCTTCTCCAAACGGGAGAAAAATGTCAGGGCGTCTTCCGCACAGTCATCCTGGACCGGTGGACAGTCCCCAAAACCAATGGGGTCACGCCCAAACACCAGTCTGTGAGGGCTGTAGGGACTGTGAATGCCAGGCAGGTCATTCACTGCCCACACTGCCAGCGGTAGCGCATTCACCCACAGCGCCTGTCGCTGCTCCAAATACAGGCGGAGCGAATTTACTACCGCTTTGACTGCATTTTCGGCCCTCCCATTACTCGAAGGCCTATATATACCACCCCTGTGGGTCTCAATCCCCATTTTCTCACACAAACTGTGAAAGAAATCACTGGTAATGACATTGTCATTGTCACTCATGATTTCTTTCGGCACGCCAGTGAAGAACAAGCAGCGTTGCAAAAACAAATCTGCCGCTGTCTTGGCATCCAGGCCCTGGGCCCTGCAGGGCAACGCAGTCAAATAACCCGTCAGCCTGTCTACAGTCACCATACACTGGTCATACACCTGTCCGGCCGAAGTAACCTCCGGCAGTGATACAAAATCAATGGCAAGCGATGCAAAGGGATACTGGGGGACAGGGAAAAAACGACATTCATCAAAGCGTGCTGGGCCTGTTTTACACGTTTGACAAACAGGACATCGTTTAACCAATTCAGTGACCTTTTTCTTCAAAACACTCGGCCGGAAGGTGAAATGAAATTTTCTGCGGACCAACTCTATCAGTTTGTCCCTACCTGGATGGACATACTGATGCATGGCAGTCAGAACCTTATCCGTTAATGAAAACGGAACCACGATCTTGCCATGGTGTCGCAGCTTCCCCTGAAAAAGCGAACAACCTTCAACGGCCTGACCCTGTGACGATTTGTCAAAAATGGTGGAAAAATTGCGGTCACTCTGGTATTCATTGTCCCACTTGCCAAACAAACATTTAGTGATTGGCTCCTGCGTCAGCGCTGCAAGCTGAAACGGGTCCGGCCCACTGTCAGCACAACATAAATTATGGATGATGCGCTCAACGCGCTTCTCGTGATTCACAGAATCCCCATGTAAGTGCGGCTAGCCCCATCTGCTCAGATTTTCAGACATTCTGTCCAGATTGGCTATATTTTGGTCATTTTCTTTGCTTCGGCGGAATCGCCGCCTTGCAGCTCAGTCTCAGGATATTTCCTATATATTTCTGATATGCCGGATTTGATTCCGCGGTCCATTTCCCGTAAATCCGCCGCGTTCCGCTATTTTAGCTGGAATCGCCATTTGCCGCTGACGCGCGCTCGCGGGCCAGATCGGCCAAACATTTTTACATAATTGGATTATTTGAAACTTTTCAGACAGTTTTGGACACTCAGATGTATTTAGAATAATCCGCGTCAATTTTCTTCATAGACTGGGATTTTCTGCCGGACCACGATCAGCATGGACCTTGCTTCAGTTGTTGCTGCTCTAGCCTCCGTTGGTGTCCGAGAATCCGGTTCCACCCCCAATAGCAACGTTCAGGGAGACTCCTCGCGTGCCTGCCCCACTGGTCTTGCCGGCCCCGAGCCCTCCGGCACCATCAACGACCCAGGGCAGCACTTTCATGGTAGCAGAGGCTACCTGAATGTTGTTCCTTTGGTGTCCCAACCACAGTTAGCTCCCCAGTACGGCCCCGTAGACTCCGCCACTCCTGGAGACGTAACGATTACGCTGCCGTGGTGCTGTGCGAACGAGGCCTTGAGAGGAATGCCTTGCGCTAGCCCAAGCTGCCCAAGAAGGGCACAAATCAGCAGCTGTGGGGACCCAAATTACAATCCCAATCCCAGTCGAAATTGGCCATCAAGCAGCTGGAATCTCCCAGCCTACGCCGATGGCAACGCTCCGGTGGAGCTTACGGACCTGGCAGGTACTAATACTCCTTACCAGTGTCCACATTTTGAGACCATCGACGCCGACATTGACGACATTGAGATGGGTGGTCCAGGTGAGGTACCTACCTATAATCGACCAGCCAATTGGGCACAATGGGACAACCATTTGTCTTCAGAAGTGACCCGTAACCTTGAGGCGCTTGAGGCCCTTTGTCTATTAGCCACGTCTAAGCTGATAGGACAAGAAAGAATCGCCTCTGATTTTTTATTCGAATATTTTTTCCTCCTTCAAGAAGAAATTAATACCAGGATGTGGTGGTGTTCTCAAGAAGATGAATCTTTTGCCATTTTGTTGCAGATCTGGGAGGCAAGCCCCTTCCCGAAGGAGAAGACCAAGGCACCTGTTGCCGGGCCCTCCGCCCCTCATCCCTCTGTTTCCATCCGCGACGATCTAGCCGCCGCGGTTGAGGAAGGAATTTTAGAGGCAGCACAGGCAGGCGAGCCTGGAAATTAGGGCTGAAGGAGCTCCCCAAGTGGACTCCTGGCTGCGAACCACTGAGATTAGCGGTCCGACAGCCTGCTCAGGCCCTTCAGGACACGGTATGTACTGTCCTGCCGACTGCTCTTGCAGATTACAGCGAGATACTGAGCTCCAATTGCTCAAAGATCAAATGCAACTCATCATTCAGACGCTGGGAATTAAAGATCTTTTCAAGACACACATGCGGTCTGAGGGCGCATCATCGGTGGAACAAACAACAGAACCGTCGGAGGAGGCGACAGAAATTTTTTCGATTGCTCCTTCGGTGGACTCTAAGACCACCGATGCAAGGATCAGCAGGACTAAGCTAAAGGAAAGGGTTACAATCTCTCGATCTCAGAGTAGGTCGGCGAAGGCTAGGACTGAGGCTCAGAATGCCAAGCGAACTGCCTCCCGTACTGCCCTTCCTGCTGCTGATTCCAATGCATTAGCCCAGATGTTGCTCGCCCAGACCCTCGCCGGAGCTGGTGTGGCTAATGATGCCGCCAAGGTGTCTGCCATTACGGCCGGTGTTGGGCTGGATTCACTCCTTAATCCTACATCATTGCGACTTCGTCAGGTTGCCAAGCAACCGAAGTATAATGGGAACCCCAGACGTTGGCCTCAGTTCCAACGGGAATTTAAACTGTGGGTTAAGACTCAAAAACTCCAGGATGATCAGTTCCTGATGGCGCTCTCGGACTGCCTTGAGGGAGCGCCGGCCAACACTTGGCTCAGGACCTGGAGTGATCGTGAAGATTCAAGTTCCCCCCTTACCTTTGATGAGGTGTGGGAACAGTTGGAGGTACGTGGATCCCGGCTGCCTGAGGACCATTACCACCAGATGTTGAAGAATTTTCCTTCATTCTCGCGATTAATCTTGCACGAAGTGCAAGACAAGAGACAGCGCTTCTGGAACTTAGTGGAAGAATCTGAACATTCAGGCGAAAAATTTTCTAGTGCCGAGCTGAAAAATCTGATTTTTGACAAAATCCCCTCCGAAACTGCCGCCACCCTTCGGAATAAGCAGTCCGAAGAAAAGGTCAAGACCTGGTGGGCGGAGGTCGATGGCTTCGACGCCTCGGCCAACAGGTTTTCCGTCAGGGAATCACTTCAAAAGTGTTCCCCCACGTCGTTTACCAAGGTGAAATTCACTGAAAACACGTGGAAAATCAAGTTTAATGAACACGAGGATCGGGATGTAACGGCGGCAGTGACAGCACTGAATTATACACTGATGTGATCAGAATTCCAATGATTCTCAGATGTACATTAGTGCAGTAAATTTTCCGCTCAGTTTCATGTTTTCCGTTCGCTGCCAGATGTCGCCTGTGAGCGCGCGTCGAGTCGCATTTGTCTTTCGTGATTTCCCAATCGGATTTATTTAAATGTTTTCGAATGATTTCACGTTGTGTCATTATGTGCGATGAATGCGCATTGAGATTCTAAGTCTGCTCCATTTTTGTAGACCGGGTTTTCGTACCTTTCATATTCCACCATGGAGTTCACTGGACCTTCAAGTGCTTTGCATATGTCGCTCCCAGAGGCTGGATATGGGTCCGAAGAGGGTTATGTGGGTTCGGAGATATCAGGGGCAGTGTCGGGCGTTACGACCCCTGGGGCATCAAGGCTACAGGCTTCGCAGTCACAACAAAGATCAACCACTATGCAGCGGTTACATGGTAGCAGAGGAAATCATGACTCTGCTTCTGGAATCTCCACTGATACTCTGAGATCGTCGGAATTTAGCGGGGCTATTACTCCTTCTGGGTCGCTGCGTGTTCCCCCCGAGGTTACATTCGTAGCATCTCCCCAACAAGCCGAGGTTCAACCATCAGAGTGCCCTTACTGTGGCCATAAACATTGGCCTGGTGTTCATACTTGTGCTGAGTGTTGCATGAACGCCCCACCCAACCTTAAACCCGGTCGGGAATCTCCCTCCTCGAGTGAATCTGGTTCCTCCTCTCACGCTTTGCCTGATCTGGAAGACAGCAGCAGCGAAGGAGAGCAGTCTGAAGCTGAAATTAGTGGTGATTACTGGGAAAACCACTTTCAGCAGATCTGGAATGAGGAATTCCTGCACAGGCAGAATTGGCTGCTGGCGGAGGCGGGCTATCGTGGCCGCCTGAGGGACTGGTTCCGGGCGTCGTGCCAGTTCCTCAGGGACAGCGGCCGGTCAAGATTTGATGCCCAATTGCAGGAGCAAGAGGACTGGGAGGAGTTGATGGACCAGTTCGACCACCAGGCAGCCGTGATGGTGCAGATGGCCATCATCGCCGAGGAACGACGGCAGAATCTGCGTCAGCAGCCTGGTCCGTCAGGCGCCTGGAGTCGGAACGACGACGAGGTCGACGAGATGAGGTGTGATTCGACACATTCTCACCTCTCCAGGGAGCAACTGTCCAAGATTCCTGACTCCAACTCCAGTGTTGACAGCTGGGTTGATGAAGTCAGAAGCAAGGGGAAAGGGACGAGATGCCCTTCCTGTGGCGAATGCGCCAAGGACTGCTCCTGTCGAAGGCAGATTTCGTCGCTGGAGAACAAGGTGAAGCAGCTGAAGAACGCCGCCAAGGAGAAAAAGAGGGATGATGACAGCAAGTGGAAGGACATGGAACAGAAGTTGGAGAAGCTTACAAATCTGGTACAAAATCTGAGCACTACTGGGCTCTTTGGACCAGCGCCTACAATGGCAAGCCACCCAGCACCTACCTCCTCAGCTGCACCCACATCCACGCCTTACGGCGCTCCACATTCTCCAGCACCCCCAGCTTTTACTGGCCACCATCCAGCTTTTACTGGAATTTCTGGTATCCCCCCTACTGGATTTACAAATCCAATTGGGTTCAATCTGGGTACTGAAGGAGGAGAATCTTCGTCAGGGAAGTCTGTACTGTCCGTGGGTACTGTCGGAGATATTGATGGAGAAGCAAGGACCACTGTGAAGGAGCGATCCATGGCCTTGAAGAAGAAGGACCGGCAGCAGAAAGAAAACGAGGCAAAAATCAAACAAAAACAGAAGAAATTGCAGGAGATGAGGATGCATCAAGCTCAACCAACGCCGTTCGTGCAGCCTACTGTAGACCAGGCGTTGCTGGCGGCCGCAATCGCGCAGGCACAGGCCATGGGAGGCGCCGCAGTCAATCCAGTTTTCGTCAATCCGGTCGGCACAGCCACCAACTTCAACCTGGACCACTTGCTGAACCCTTTGCATATGAGGCTGAGAGGGTCAGTGATGAAGCAGCCGAAGTTCTCAGGACATCCCAATTACTGGGCGTCCTTCGAGAGGCAGTTCGTGGTGTGGCGGCAGACCGAGAAGCTGGACAAGGAGCTCTGGATCCTTGGGTTGATGGATTGCTTGACGGGCAAGCTCCGAGAGAGCACATACAATTTGTATGTGGAGCGGCAAAATCAGGGGAATCCCCTGACGTATGAGGAGCTGTACCGCAGCCTGAAGAAGAAAGGGTCTCGACTACCTGAAGATCATTACAGGAACCGTTTGGAGAACTTCAGGGCGATCAAGAAATTATTTCTGGAAGAGATTCAAATTGCAAGGCAAGATTGGGAGTTTTTGGTGCAAGAGGCGGAGAACTCTGGAGAAGGACTTTCTGAAGGCGAAATGAAGAAGATCCTCCTGAGCAAACTCACGCCGGAGACCAAGCAGAAGATCAGGGACTCTCAGGCGGACCAAAAAGTCCTGGGCAACTGGGTTGAAGTCCGAGGATTACCAGAAACTATGGGAAAAATGGCTGTTCGTGAGTTGCTACACTCTATCAGTGCTACTGGATTGAAGGACATCACTATTCGTGAGGGCAGATGGAGAGTTGGTTTCCACGATTCTGAACAGTCGGAGTTTTTCTGCAGCATGGTGGATGGAAAAGTGAAGTATAAGGGAACAGTTTTGAGGGTACGACCGTGGATCTTCAGTTATGGAGTTGAGCAGATCTGGGACCAACTTGAAAAGTATGCAAACTTGGAACGCCAGAAGTCCCAGGATGCACATGGCTTCGGAGGCAAGGTCAACGCCGTTGGCGAGAAGGGATGCTCTGTGTGCATTGCCCTTGGAAAAGAAGGTCGAGCGGCGACTCACACGACCGCAGATCACAGATGGACGCCCTCAGATCTCAAGACAATTCAATCCAAAATGGATGGAAAGGGAAATTCTCCCAAAAATCCCCAGCAGGATGGAGCACGAGATGCTGACCAGCATGGAAGGGGAAAGGGTAAAGGGCAGTCCAAAGGAAAGAACAGAGACTGGACACCCAAAGATTACTCGCAGCAAGGCGGAGATCCAAGCGACTCAAGATGGACCGATGCTGGTGGAAAATCAGGTGGAAAAAATGGCCAAAAGGGTGGAAATGGCAAGGGAAAGTCCGGGAATCAGGATGATTCCAAGGTGAATGGCAACCCCCTGTACGCGGAGACGCCAGCGAACAAGACCTTCGGCAACAACAAGGATACTGGAGGTCGAGGCAAGGGCCAATCCAACGAATCCAACCCCAATTCCAACACCTCCAACAACAAAGGACAAGGAGGTAAGAAAGGTGGTAAGGGGAAATCATTTGGAGGTCGTGGACGTGGAAAAGGAGTGAATGCTGTCGAAGCAGGAGAAGAATGGGTTGACGAAGGACAAGTACAGGACGTACAGACGAACGAAGAAGAAGAATGGCAATAGGGAAGCCAACTTGACCCAAATCCCAACACTGGGGTTGAGTGGCAGGAGGAAAAACCCATCAGGGTAGTTGGGGCGGTGGATGGACGTTGCTGGGATCGACTGGCGCGGTCCTCCGGCCTCCTGTACCCTGCCTGGGTCCTCAGCGCTGTCCGGCGAGGCAAACAGCGCCAGTTTGTCTGCTGGATCCAGGTCAGATCGACGGATGGTAAGGTTAAACTTGCCAGATGTCTGATCGACAATGGTTCAGAGGTGAACCTGGTGAGGAAAGGCTTTCTGCAGGAGGATGAGACGAAGATGTCCTCCACCCCTGTCCAGCTGGAGGGAGTCAGCGGACATCGCCTTGACGGTGGCGACAGAGAAGCAGAATTGGCGGTCAGATTGGTGAAACAATCAGTCTGGAGTGTTGAAGAGACGGTCACTGAGGAGTGGTTTGCTGGAAAATTTTATGAAGCCAGCATAAAGTATGATTTATTCTTGGGTCAACCCTGGCTTCACGCTCACCGTGTGTCGCCCATGGGACACAGGACATGCTTCCTCCAAGATCCGTCGACCACCGACCCGTCCGAACTGTATTATCTGCACCCATATACCAAGAGTATCCACCAATTCAAGGAGAGAAATAAGCTGCATTTTCAGCAAGATGGGCAGGAATGGACACGGAATCAAGAAGATTACGACGAAGGAAAGGTGGATTCGTTGAACAGCAAGAAGTGGAAGTCAGTTTGCTATCGAGTAGTCGACAAATGGCGGGACATTCTGGTGGATTATTTCGAGAAGAACCACAACTTTCGTCCTGAAGTTGATGCTTTTGCAAATAAAAAGAATAAAAGATTTCCGAAGTTCTACGACGATGCCTGGAGTGAGGACTGGTCTGAACCTCTTTGGATCAATCCGCCCTTCGACGTTTTCCCTCGTGTAGTGCAGAAGCTGAAGCAATCCGGCGCGAAGGCGATTTTAATTGTCCCCAATTGGCCAAGACAAGAGTGGTTCAAGGACATTATGGACATTTCAATCGACATTGTCGAGCTTCCGCACAAGGGCGTGAAGCTGTATTGCGAAGACAATGGCAAGCCTTTGCCACAGCGTTCGTGGAGCACGTTGGCGTGCTTAGTTGACGGGAATCTGGGAGATTATTGGCAAGATGGCAGTGAAATGGGAACAGAAGAGGTTATCTCAAATTCCTCAAGAATCGACGAAATTGGAGTGGATGAAGACGATCGAGAGCAGAATCCCGACGTATCGTCGCGGAAGGAGGGAAGGACAATCGGCGTCCCTCAGGAGAACGCCTCCATCCATTACAATTCGTCCCCATCAGACAAGAATCAAGCCAAAAAAGTCAAGATTTCAAGCAAGAATGAAGACAAATCTCCAAGAATCTCGCCTGAATTGACAGGAATGAAGCTGAATTCGTCCGACCATCCCTTCAAGACATTCGTGGACCCCTTTGATTGGTGGGATCCCACGGAGGAGCGAGCTCAGGTGAGCTTCATCCGCCAACAATGCGACGAAGAAGTTTGGAATGAAGTGGCCAAGAATATGAGACCACGACCAACAATTCGCAAATTGGTGGACATAATGTCGGTGATTAAATGTGGGAATCAGGTCGACGGAGACAAGATATCTGCAAGAAGGGACGCAGTGTTCGAAGATTATCAAGATGACGTGCTGAGTGGTAAGTTGTGGAAAAACCCCCCAAATCGATGTGAAAATGGGGAAGCCAGGATTGAGATAATCGAAGGCGCCAAGGTTCACAAACAACGTCCATTCTATCTCCACGGCACCAAAGCAGATGCCCTACGAAAGATTATTGAGCGCAATCTCTATGAGTTCGGTTGGTTGGAGGGCTGCATGAGTTCTGAGTGGTGTTCAGCACCATTTACTGTGCCAAAACCCCCACCTGCAGACCAATCCAGCATAGATGCTTGGCGTCTAGTGGTGGATTACAGAGCCCTGAATGCCGCCACAGTACCAGACGCGCATCCTCTTCCTCTAATCGAGAAGGAGATAGCAGCGAGAGCCAAAGGCAAGCTCTTTACTGTGTTGGATTTGCGCCATGGCTTTCATCAGATGCCCCTTCGAAAGGAGGACAGGCATTTGACGGCAATGTGCACGCCCTGTGGCACTGTCCAGTGGACTGTACTGCCGATGGGTCTGAAGAATGCGCCGTCGATGTTCCAGAAGATGATGGAGACTATTTTATTTCAGAAGCACAAGTCTCTGGATTTACAAGAATTCTGCAGCATCTACATTGACGACCTTCTGATTGCCACGCCGTTGGGAAACAACTTTGATGAGTGCCTGAAGTTGCACGAAGAACAAGTTCGAAAAGTTCTCGAAGTCCTTCGACAAGAGAAGCTCGTGTGTGGACCCAAGAAGGGCAAGATGTTCCTCCAATCGGTGGAATTTTGTGGCTCTGTCTTGGAAGATGGGACAAGAAGACCAGCCCCAGGAAAAATGGCTGCCCTGCAGCTCTGGGAAAGGCCTAAAACCATCACGCAGCTTCGTGCCTTTTTAGGCTGCTGCAATTACTACCACGAGTTCCTTCCTCTCTACGCCAAGTTCTCTGGTCCCCTGACAGAGTTACTCAAGGTTGGCAAAATAGAAGGAAAGAAGGGATCTCAAGTCAAGCTCAAGTGGACGCCAGAATGTGAGGAGGCATTTACTGGTCTCAAGGAAGCACTGGCTAATGTGGTTACATTAAAGACTCCGTGGTTGGATGGAAGACCTTTTTATATTCGTACAGACGCCAGTCGTTACGCCATTGGTGCTACGATCGAACAAGTCGACGACGAAGGTCACCATCATCCCCTGGCTTTCTGGTCTCGCAAGCTTACTACAAGACAGCGAAATTGGAGTCCAAGGGAACAAGAGGCCTACGCAATCCTTTGTGCCTTACGGCGCTATGAAGGTTGGATCTTGGGCCATCGCGTTGAGGTACTGACTGACCACAAGTCACTGGAGAGCTGGAGGACAGAACATGTGGATACCCCTGGTGGACCAGCTGGGAGAAGAGGCCGTTGGCATGAAACGCTCAGCAGATTTGACCTCCATGTGACTTACATTCCGGGTCGCTACAACACAGTGGCGGACGCCCTGAGTCGCTGGGCCTACCCAGCCTCAGAGGCTTACTCTGAAGTGAGTTTTCATGGGACAGCGACGGATAAAGCTGAAGTGATCGAGTTCGACAAGGAGGAACAAACACTGATCAAGAAACATTGTCTCCAATGTTCGATTAAAAATCGGATGAAGATGGATTTGGTCAGATGCAAGGAGATTACCAAGGCAGATCAGACTGCAGGAGTTAACTCTGACTCTGAGTCGTCGCTGCCACTCCTGAATGTGTTTCCTCTGACGAGATCCAAGTCGAAATCCACGCTCCCCCCACAGCAAAAGGACAAGGAAACTTCCTTCCTCTATGTGGATTGGACGAAGATGTACAAGGAGGACAGGTTCTTTGGGTCTGTTTACCACAAGTTGAAAGGGGACAAGCCTTACGACTCTGAAGAGACGTCTGATTTCAAAATCCAAGGCGACAAGTTATTTTGGCAAGGACGGATTTGTGTTCCTGATTGTCTGATTGACCAATATGTCAAACATTGGCATCGGAATGAGACAGCCCACACACATTCTCGTGTGCTGGAACAGGAGCTACGCCACAGAGTGTACACAAGGGACCTCAAGGGTGCCTGTGAACGAGTTGCCAAAGGATGCAAGCAATGTCAGGCGACCATCCCCAAGAATCAAAAGGCAGAAGGACTACTGAAGGGATTACCAATTCCTGAGAGGCTGTTCGACAAGGTGACGGCGGATGTCTTCGAGTTGGGGCAAATCCAAGAGGAATGCCTCTACACGAGGAAGCCTATCGATGGGGTTTTGTTAATTCAAGACCGCCACAGTGGCTACATCCAAGTCCTCCCTTGCAACACGAAGCATCTCACCTCTGAAATGGCTGCCAAGTGGACTGCAAGTCAGTGGATGAGTAACTGGGATGTGCCCAGTGAAATTCTGACGGACAGTGGGAAAGAGTTCATTGGGACTTGGTGGGAGAACATGTGTGCCCTATTGGGAGTTCATCACCTTCGTGCCCGAGTCTACGACCATCGAGCTCTCCCTGCTGAACGCGCTGGAAGAATTCTTATCTCCATTCTGAGAAAATTCCTGGCGACTGAAAAAGACTACAATTGGTTGGAGACAATTTACTGTGTCTTGAGAAGATACCATCGTACCAAGAATTACACTGGATTAAGTCCGAATGAACTGGTTTTTGGTCGTGAGAAGATGGGTCCAGGACCAGTGATGCATCATCCAAGGCAGTGCTACGACGCATCACAATGGTTTGAGAAGATCAAGGATCTAGAGTCCAAATGGATCAAAGCCAAAGTGGAAAGTCAAGCAGATTGGTTGAATTTCAAAAATAAGTCAAGAACGCAAGGAAAACCCTTCGAGAAAGGCCAGCAAGTTTGGCTTCGTAAGTCAGACGAGACCCTGAAGGACGACAACAAATTGTTACCTTTGTGGGATGGCCCATTCCAAGTCAAAAATCAACTAAGTGAGACTACATTCAACATTGAGATTGAGCCAGGCAGGCATCAAGAAGTACATCGAGATCGTTTGAAGGCCGAAGTACCCTGCCCCAAAGGAAGGTTCAAGCCTCTCTATTGGACTTCGAAGTACCTGAGCGACAGGAAGATGGTCACAAGCAGTTTCGAGTTGGAGAAGATTCTTGAATACAAGAAGAATGCTCGAGGCAAGTGGTACTTTCTGTGCAGATGGAAAGGATTCGGTCCAGAAGAAGACAAATGGGAGCCAGCTTCAAGTTTCATCCATGGGTATACGGATACTTTCATCAAGTTCCTGAAGAAACACCCTGAGATTGACAAAGAGCTCTCGCTGATCAAGGATTGTGTCACCAAGGAGGACTTACAAGCACAAGAAGAAGCTCCAATTGTGGCATCATCCATCCCTGACAAGATCTGATCAGAATTTGGGTCGCCGAAACTTTCAAAGAGGTTTACGGTCGACATATACCCTTGGCATGGGGACAGAACAGTCCTGACGCATCGTCTGTGTGTTTCGATGGACAGATGATGGGACATTCTGGGGTCATCCTGGTCAATCCATCCATCATTCTCATCATGGCCATCATGTGAATCATGTGCTTCATCTCAGATGATTCCAATCGGAAGTTCCGAGAGGCCTTTATCCTCGACCACGACGACACTATCGCCTTTTGCTGTCGGCTGGGCCCCTCTACTCGCCTTGGGAAGGACTCGTTCGAGTTCGTGCTCATTTCAGACATTCTGGCACATGACTGAGTCTGATCCATTTCATGTGTTTGACGGATCTGCTCAGAATGTGATTTCCATCAGCTCTTACATTGAGACGGTTGGTTCGTATTCCACTAGACCACTGTCAAAGGGCTTATATAGACCAAGTGACGACGATGGTGTTCTTACTTGTGTCGACTCGCTGTTCATCTGTGGATTGTGTTGGAATCCCCCTCAGAATCAGCAATTTTGGCAAATTCCCAGTACCAAGCATTGGATGCTTATACATTCTGGGACTATAATGAGTCAATTACCCATTCTGGCTCATACTGGATTAAACATGAAGCCCTGGGAACAATACTGACAGTGTGGGGATACCCCACTGGGTTTTCTTGGCTATCATTACTTCAAATGATTGGATTTCCATCATGGAGATTCATCATCATCACGAGGATTTGACCTGGATTGGCTATGAATGAGAACTGGATTTCCGTTCAACACTACACACAGTGTCTATCGACATTGAATTGAACCTATTTCAGCTTGCGGTGAGTTTCGCCACCCTGAATCCATGCGCGATTCACTGATTTTGGTCCCAATTCAGGCACATTTTGTACCATAATCTGGCATCTGGTCTCATGACTGCAAATGACACCAGCCAGTTTCACACATATTGGACTCCATGAAGGGATACCCTATTTTTTTGACGCTCGACGACATGGCGACGCTCGTTTTCTGTTTTCTGGCAGTGTGATATCAGATCCTGATTGCATCATGCATCATGGATCATGGATCATCATGTACATTCTTCACTCAGACTTTCAATTTTCGAATTTTCGAGCTTGAACGAAGCTTTTTCTGTGTGCCCTAAGGTACCTATGTGTTTCATTCAAGTCGATGGCCATCGCGAAGCACAGATCTCAGCACAATTTTGCTCAATTCAGCTCATTTTCACACATTTTGGCATAGATTTGTCAGTTTTTGGTCACTTTCGCCGTTTCGTTCACTTCACTTGACCCAGCCTGACATACTGGCGTATGTTTTCAGAGGGGGAGTGTAACGGCGGCAGTGACAGCACTGAATTATACACTGATGTGATCAGAATTCCAATGATTCTCAGATGTACATTAGTGCAGTAAATTTTCCGCTCAGTTTCATGTTTTCCGTTCGCTGCCAGATGTCGCCTGTGAGCGCGCGTCGAGTCGCATTTGTCTTTCGTGATTTCCCAATCGGATTTATTTAAATGTTTTCGAATGATTTCACGTTGTGTCATTATGTGCGATGAATGCGCATTGAGATTCTAAGTCTGCTCCATTTTTGTAGACCGGGTTTTCGTACCTTTCATATTCCACCATGGAGTTCACTGGACCTTCAAGTGCTTTGCATATGTCGCTCCCAGAGGCTGGATATGGGTCCGAAGAGGGTTATGTGGGTTCGGAGATATCAGGGGCAGTGTCGGGCGTTACGACCCCTGGGGCATCAAGGCTACAGGCTTCGCAGTCACAACAAAGATCAACCACTATGCAGCGGTTACACGGGACTTGTTTGTCCAAGTCCTCAATAGGGGAGTAAGTTTCCACGGCCATCGCCTGAAGGCCAGGAACTGGGTGTTTTCGTTCACCCCGCAGGAACTGTGGGAAGAGGTTGAGCGGCTCGCTGACGCCGCCAATCAAAATTTCCATGAGGGTCTTGGGGGAAACAAGAATACCCAGCAAAACACCCAAAATGGGGCCCAAAAGGGCAACAAAAAGGTGAATGACACCCGGAATGTTCAGGATCATTGTAGCATCTGCCTTCTTTTAGGGTCTACGAACCGAGCTAAGACGCATTCTACTGGTAATCACCGATGGTCTGCTTACGATCACAAGGTGATTGGTGAAAATGTCAGTAATTCGCAGAATTCAGACAGGAATGACAGACAGGTGAATGGTGCAAAGGGGGGAAAGGGTAATCCGACCCCCTCCGGTGGAAACAAAAATACTGGAGGCCCTGGCGGGTCCCAAGGCAAAGGAAATCGGACTCCATCCGGCTCCGGTGGGCAGCCAAACGGCCAGACAAGTCCCAATGGCAACGCCGGAGGCGGAAATCGAAATCCAGGCCAAACCCCTCAATCCGGTACAAACAAAGGAAATGCTCCAGGATCACAGGGTAAAGGTAAGGGAAATCCTTCAGGAACCCCTTTCTCTGGTAAGGGCAGAGGGCGTGGCGACGGTGGTGGTCCATCATCCGGCGGCCGTGGCCGTGGACGTGGAAAGGGCAACCATCGTGTGGATCAGGTCTCAGGTGCAGATCAGGTGTCCGATGCGGATCGAGATTATGTCGAAAATGCCCTGAATCCAGCAGATGATCCGTTCCAAGATGAGTGGATCGACGAATCAGGCTGTGTCCACAATGTTAACGCAGCCACTGGAGGTCAGAACGCCTAGGGGAGCCACGAAAATCGCCCCTCCCCAGGCGATTTCAGGCATGATCCCCAGATTCCAGATCGACCATTACTTGATGTAGGGTCGCTTGTCTCCTCTCCCCTGGATCCGGCAGCGGATCCTTCTGTTGTAGTGGACGAGGTTGGTGTACAGTCCAAGCACAGGGCCCGTCAGTTCGTCACAAAGCTGTGGGTCTCTGATTGCAAGGGCAATTTCCACCTCGCCACTTGTTTGTGTGACAATGGATCAGAGGTAAATCTCCAATCCAACTCTTTCTTACCCGACGACTGCTTACAGGATTCGCTTTATCCTGTTACCCTCGAGGGAGTTTCTGGACATTCTCTCGCAGGTGGGCAACGCGGTTGTTATATATCAACTCATTTGGTCGCTCAAGACCTTTGGGAAGAGCAAAATGTGGAAGAAGTTGTCCTTAAGGATGACTACTTCTATCGTGCCGACATAAAGTATGACCTTTATTTGGGCCATCCTTGGCTTCGCAAGAACAGGGTAGCGCCCGTAGGTCATCGTCGTTGTTTTTTGCTGGAGTCAGGTCCCTTGGAGCGTCCTGAATTTCGTTTTTTGCACGCAGGGTTTAAAAGTGCAGAAGAATTTTTGAAGCAAAAAGTTACACCAAAATTTGGCGAAGATGTCACCATTGCAGAGGTGAATGGGAGTGCCGATTACTCCCAAGAGTTAGAATGTCTTCGTAGGGACTCCCAGCCACGACGCCCTTCGCGCTGGCACTCTTCATCCTACAGAGTTGTCGACAAATGGCGCGATGCAATTTGTGAATATTTTCATGAACACCATTCCTTTTGGCCACAGTATGATGCCTTTGCTAACCGTATGAACAAGCGCTTCGACAAGCACTTTAGCGACGCTTGGACCCATAAATGGGACAAGAAGTTGTGGATTAATCCTCCGTTTCACTTAATCCAGCAGGTCATCCACAAAATCAAGCAAGATAAAACCCAGGCAATTTTAGTTGTGCCCTTGTGGGACGACAAGCCTTGGTTTCAGGAATTACAGGACATTTGTGTAGATTACATCGAACTTCCCAGGAAGATTAAGCTGTATGCCAGGGACGACACAGGTCCCCTGCCACAGCGGTCCTGGAGTTCGCTTGCATTCCTGGTGGATGGAAAGCTTTCTGACTCTAATTCTGCTGATTCTGGTACTGATTCTTGTGTTGGGTCTGAATCTGAGGTTGAGCGTGGTACTGATGATGAATCTATTTTTTCTGATTTTTGTCCGTCAGATACCCAAGGTGATTCAACGTCCAATGGATCCGCCTCGTCTCCCTCTTCCCCAATACGATCGACATCGAAAAGAATCTTCAGTGCACGGGCGAAGAAAAATTCCAAATCGCGCCGCAAATTCAGAGTTTTTTATAAAAAACCCCCTGTGGAAGCTTTCATGGATCCTTTCGAGGAGCTGGATCACGAAGAGAATCTCTGGGATTTCGACACACGACCCACCTATCTTCAAGAGGCAGTTGATACGGACCTGTTTAGGGACATCCGTAAGAAGATTCTTCCTGCCAAAGCCGAAGAAGTCGCCAAAGTTTTTTCGACAGTAATTCCTGGCGATCAGGTGGACACTGAATTGTGTTCCAAGTCAAGAGAAAAGATTTTTGAGGAACGGAACGACACAACCCTTTCAGGAAAGTTGATCAAAGACCCCCCTGTCCGTGGACAGTTCGGTGAAGCCTTCATCGAGCTTCGTGAAGGGTACAAGGCAAAAAAACAGCGCCCTTATGAAAATCATGGACACAAACATGAGATACTCAGAAAAATCATCGAGAGAAATCTCAGGGAATTTGGTTGGCTTGAGGGTTGTATGACCAGCGAATGGTGCTGTGCACCCTTCACAGTCCCGAAGCCACCGCCTGCAGACCAGAACACTATTGATGGTTGGCGAATGGTGGTTGATTTTCGCAATCTCAACGCCGAAACCAAGGCGGATTCGCACCCCCTGCCCCTCATTGAGGAGGAAATCGCCAAGAGGGCAAGAGGTCGTTTGTTTTCTGTGCTGGATCTCCGTCACGGCTTTCACCAAATGCCGTTGAGGAAGGACAGCCGACCTCTCACCTGTATGTGCACGCCATGTGGCCCAGTCCAATGGACGGTCATGCCCATGGGCCTGAAGAATGCCCCCTCGTTTTTTCAAAGAATGATGGAGGATGTGCTTTTTTCAGCCCATCCTGAGCTTCGTGCCTTCGTGAGCGTGTACATAGATGACATAATCATCGCGACGGAAGGGGAGGGACTGACCGAAGCTGAGCTGGTGGCCCTACATGAACAGCAGCTGAACCAAGTTTTGGACATTCTTGACGCCAATCAGCTGATTTGTGGGCCAAAGAAGGGAAAATTATTTTTAAAATCAGTCGAATTTTGTGGTTCTCTCCTAGACAATGGCACCCGACGACCCAGTCCAGGGAAGCTCGTCGCTATTCAGAAGTGGAAGCGCCCTGAGACGATCACGGAGTTGAGAGGATTCCTGGGTTGTTGCAATTTTTACCACACTTTTGCGCCGAATTATGCCAAATTTGCTGCCCCCCTCACTGAATTATTGAAGGTAGGGAGAGATGCGGGCAAGGCAGGTTCAAAGGTTCGTGTCAAGTGGACTCACGAGTGCGAGGAGGCCTTCCATCACTTGAAGGCGGCCCTCTGTGAAGTCGCCACGTTGCATGTGCCCCAATTTGACCGACCCTTCTACATTAGAACCGACGCTTCTAGGTACGCGATCGGAGCTGTTCTTGAACAGGTTGATGAAGCCACCGGCGATCATTACCCTCTTGCATTTTGGTCTCGGAAGCTAGCCCCACGCCAAATGCAATGGTCGCCGCGTGAGCAAGAAACATACGCCATAATCTGTGCTTTAAAAAAGTACCAATCGTGGGTTGGCACCAATCGAGTCGAGGTCCTGACGGATCATCGATCTCTGGAGTATTGGGCCACCGAACACATTGATACTGTCGCGAGCCCAGCTGGTCGACGGGCCAGATGGCACGAATTTCTCAGTCTGTTTGACCTCCATGTGTCGTATTTGCCTGGAAAACATAACACGGTAGCGGATGCTCTGAGCCGATGGGCTTACCCCGCCTCAGAGGGGCTGCAAAGTACCAACATCCATGGTACGGAGCAGGACCGCCATGTAATAATCGAATGGGATCAGGAAGAAAAGAAACTCATTCGACGTGCATGCATGCAATGCGCTGTTAAACAGCACGCATTACCGTGTCACGACATCACGGCCATCTCAGATCCGGCGCATGCTCATGAGATCTGCACCAAAACACTGAAAGTCGTGGAAAAAGTCACCGATCCCTCCTCAGGGAGTGTGAAACGGTTTGACTATACCCGACAAGTAAGTCGATTTCGGTTGATCCAGGGCATTAAGCGTCGAGATCCGGCCAAAACTCCACCCCTGCCGAAAGATTCCCTGATCATCCGTGACTGGACGTCCGATTATCTGCAGGATCCCATGTTTAAAGAGGTCTTTGGAAATCTCCAATCCAAAGATGCTCACAAGGATGGGATTTTTGCTGAGTACTCGTTGGATGGGGGGAAGCTGTGGATGGAGGGTAAATTGTGCGTACCAGACGCCCTGGCCCCCCGAGTGTTAAACTGGTGGCATAAATGGGAGTCCCCCCACGCACATGGCCGTCGACTGTGGTCGATGATTAAACATAGGTTGTTTGGCTCACGGCTATACACTCACTGCATGAAAGTAGCCGCCGGATGCGCCCAATGTGCTGTCTCGACGCCTCCCAGCGCGAAGAAGCACGGCCATCTGAGGCCTCATCCTATTCCGGAGCGCCTCTTTAACAGAGTCACCAGCGATTTCTTCTATCTCGGTGAACTCGATGACGAAGAGTGCCATTGGACCAATAAAAAAGTCAATGGTGTGCTCCTTATTCAGTGCCGTCATTCCGGCTACATTCAAGTGTTGCCTTGCAACATTGAGTCGATGACTGGCAAGGCTGCCGCCAAATGGTGCGCGCAGACCTGGATGGGAGGTTGGAACGTCCCATCCGAGGTGGTGACGGATTCAGGCAAAGAGTACACCTCCGAATAGTGGAGAGAATTATGTGCTCGCCTTGGAATCCACCACCTCCGATGTGAAATCCACTCGCATCGAGCGCTGCCTGGCGAAAGAGCCGGCCGCTCGCTTATAAATATGCTTCGTAAGGAGCTCGCGAGTGAAAAGGATTTCCATTGGCTTGAGATTCTATTCGCCATGCTTCGCCGTTACCACAACACGCCTTTGTATCATGGCCTTTCTCCAAATGAAATTGTCTTTGGACGAAAGAAGTGTTGGTGGAACATGCCGTTGAATAATCCTCGCCCCTGTAAAGATGCTTCGCTGTTTTTGGACGAAGTCCAACGAGCAGATAAAACTGTGTCGAAATTAATCGAGAAGCATCAAGCTGACTGGCTTTGGGTCCAGAATCAAAGCCGAAAAAACCCCCACAATTTTGAAGTCGATGATCGAGTTTGGCTTCGAAAATCCGAAACCACCCTGGACGGAGATGACAAGCTTCTTCCCTTGTGGGAGGGGCCATTCGCTGTTACAGCGCGTCTTGGTGAGAACAGGTGGAGGATTCGTGTGGATGTCAGCAGGGAAATTGACGTTTCGGGCGATCGCCTCAAGAGAGAGATCCCCTCCCCCAAGGATCGGGTTAAACCCCTTTTTTGGACTGCGAAACATTTGTCTGATCGGGTCATCGAAGGGGGGAAGTACGAACTCAAGAGGATTGTTGAAGCAAGACGTGACGCCAAGGGCGAATGGGAATTTCTGTGTGAGTGGAGGGGCTTTGATTGCAGTCACAACAACTGGGAACCAGCCCAATCTTTTGTCCATGGATACACCAAGGGGTTCATCGACTTCCTGAAGAAGCACCCCGAAATTGGAGTACTCCTGACAGACTGTCTGTCGAAACCAGACAGACAAGTGGAGAGCGACGGAAAACGACCTGTGGTGAATCGAGATCCAGCCTTTTACGGCCCTCAGCAGCCACATTCCAGGGCTGATCCGTCGATCCCCCCTCCTGCGGTCAGGCCAGCCCAGGAGCTAAATGAGGATCAAGCTTCGAGTTCGGCCGCTGATTTGCAGCGCCCAAGCCGTACGAGGGCCAGGCCAGACAGGTTGGTGGTCACATGTATTCGTGCTTGGCCGAATTGAGGAAGCCATCCCACCACATTCTGCTCAATCCACTGTTCATTCTTTCTGTTTATGTCATGATGTGGAGAACTGCGAATGTTTGATAATTTGACGTCAATCAATCAATTTTTCTTTGGTCTCCGTTCGGTAGCGTATCGAAAGTCGAAAACCGAAAACCACGGAGTGTGCTGCCGTGTTCAGAAAAAACCAAACTCAGGCTTAATTCAGGCAGATTCGGGGTAATCTTGTCTCTGTTGGTCTGTGCATCTTTGGAATTTGGCTACTCGTGCAGATGGAAGCAACTGTACATAATCAAAACGCTGGCCAGCGACAGTCGCCCCTTCCAGCGACATTCACCCCTACAGGCACCCCCTGTAGTACTGGCTGCACCAGATGCGACGCCAGGAACTCAGATCGTACCTTCGTTTGCTGTGATGCTAACGCCAAAGTCCAGATTCAGATCCAGGGTCCTCAAATTTACCTTGAATTTCTCAGGTTTGTCCATCATTCTGCCACTGTTGTACGAAACCCAGACGTCAATTGTTCAGACAACCTTCAGATAGGAGCTCTAGGGACTTCTAAAAGCAACCTCTGAAGTCCGTAAGCTTCGTTGTATTTTTGGCACACGCCAATGTGAGCTCAATCCGACCTGAAACTGTCGAAAATGGTGAATCCAAGTGTCTTGTGGGACTCCATCGAAAGATTGGCCTTGTCCAAGTCGATTGACACCACCGCCACTGTAAATTCGGTGTCTCTCAGTTATATACTGTCAGTAAAGCGCCTTCAGCGAACCTTCGGCGCGTTATATGCCAAGGATCCAGGGCCAGCATGTCCCATCATGATGCATCATCACATGATCCACATTTTCATAGAATCTGTTAGATGCTCGCGAATCAACGTGCCGGAAAGCACAATTGAGCTGAATAAACGACAATATATATTAACTTTAGTCTAAACGAAGGTGTTGGTAGTTTTAGTTCTAGACATGCCGCTTCATTTCACCTTCATCTCAGGGAATTTGCTGATTTTAGGACAATTCAGATTGATTTCCTTGTCATCTCTTCTCATTCCTCGAAGATCTGTCGACGGCTTTGCCTAACTTCGTTGACGCTTATGATCTTCTGTGTACTTAGGGTCTGTAGACTACATTTGTATTTGTTTTCCCTCTCTGTGATTGTCTCATCCCCTTAATCTCTGCTCAATTTGATTCTTAATCTTACTGAATCTTGTGATCATCCACCAGATGCGCCAAATCTGAAGCACATGCTGCACTTTTCAGAACGAGAAAAGCGGGAGTAACACGATGTAGAGTTCGGCGAGGACACCGTAGCGTGCCCGCGACAGCGAAACTGTGCCAGAGCGCTGAGATGTCACTCCATTTCTTGATTCCCCCACTCAATCCACCAATAATCTACCTCATTCTCAACCAATGCATGGTTTGGTATCGATTCTCGATACGTTTACATGCTTTTTAGCCCTTAACCTAATGTTTTCATGCACGGAGGACTGTTCGTCACTCTTCATTCTGTCTCATTTCAGGTTCATCCATCCTGATTCAGTGCCAATTCAGCCCAAATCAGGTCAGATCAAGCAGATTTCGCCCCATCGAGGCTACATTTCTATTTTTTTCTGGGACTTACCCGCACTACGTTCTTCGTTGACGTAGCGACACACCCCAGTGTGCTTTTGGAGGGGGAGTGTAAGTGCGGCTAGCCCCATCTGCTCAGATTTTCAGACATTCTGTCCAGATTGGCTACATTTTGGTCATTTTCTTTGCTTCGGCGGAATCGCCGCCTTGCAGCTCAGTCTCAGGATATTTCCTATATATTTCTGATATGCCGGATTTGATTCCGCGGTCCATTTCCCGTAAATCCGCCGCGTTCCGCTATTTTAGCTGGAATCGCCATTTGCCGCTGACGCGCGCTCGCGGGCCAGATCGGCCAAATATTTTTACATAATTGGATTATTTAAATCTTTTCAGACAGTTTTGGACACTCAGATGTATTTAGAATAATCCGCGTCAATTTTCTTCATAGACTGGGATTTTCTGCCGGACCACAATCAGCATGGACCTTGCTTCAGTTGTTGCTGCTCTCGCCTCCGTTGGTGTCCGAGTATCCGGTTCCACCCCCAATAGCAACGTTCAGGGAGACTCCTCGCGTGCCTGCCCCACTGGTCTTGCCGGCCCCGAGCCCTCCGGCACCATCAACGACCCAGGGCAGCACTTTCATGGTAGCATCATACATTCAAGACATACTAACTACATCATCAACTGTGAGATGGAGCCCCTTCTTTTGATTGAAGGCATGCCAGTCTTTGTTGAGTTCATTCATGAAGCTACTGGCAGGCTCCCATGTGGGACGTGTATGACCTCGCCACTTCACTTTCCACCTACGAACACCATTGGGGTAAACCCTGGTAGCCAAAAATTTCTCTGGCACCCAGTGCTGTACCACAGGGGGGGCGATGTCCTCCTTGGAAAAGTAATTGAAAGGATGTGCAGAATCTGGCGCACCATACGGATGCATGTAATGCTTCAATCTACTGGTAGACAATGTCTGATCCCCTTGAGGGGTATTCACCACCACTCTCGAAGCAGAAATGACCCTCTCCACCTCACAGGGACCCTGCCACAGCCTATCTAACTTAGATTGGCCTGGGAGGTTCTTCACCCACACCTTGTCCCCTGGAAGCAAGTTCAGGGTCGGGAATTTCTGAAGAAACTTATTCCGCTGTGCGGCATGAATCTTTTTCAATTTTTTCTGCACCTCCCTTCGTTCCTTCTCCAAACGGGAGAAAAATGTCAGGGCGTCTTCCGCACAGTCATCCTGGACCGGTGGACAGTCCCCAAAACCAATGGGGTCACGCCCAAACACCAGTCTGTGAGGGCTGTAGGGACTGTGAATGCCAGGCAGGTCATTCACTGCCCACACTGCCAGCGGTAGCGCATTCACCCACAGCGCCTGTCGCTGCTCCAAATACAGGCGGAGCGAATTTACTACCGCTTTGACTGCATTTTCGGCCCTCCCATTACTCGAAGGCCTATATATACCACCCCTGTGGGTCTCAATCCCCATTTTCTCACACAAACTGTGAAAGAAATCACTGGTAATGACATTGTCATTGTCACTCATGATTTCTTTCGGCACGCCAGTGAAGAACAAGCAGCGTTGCAAAAACAAATCTGCCGCTGTCTTGGCATCCAGACCCTGGGCCCTGCAGGGCACCGCAGTCAAATAACCCGTCAGCCTGTCTACAGTCACCATACACTGGTCATACACCTGTCCGGCCGAAGTAACCTCCGGCAGTGATACAAAATCAATGGCAAGCGATGCAAAGGGATACTGGGGGACAGGGAAAAAACGACATTCATCAAAGCGTGCTGGGCCTGTTTTACACGTTTGACAAACAGGACATCGTTTAACCAATTCAGTGACCTTTTTCTTCAAAACACTCGGCCGGAAGGTGAAATGAAATTTTCTGCGGACCAACTCTATCAGTTTGTCCCTACCTGGATGGACATACTGATGCATGGCAGTCAGAACCTTATCCGTTAATGAAAACGGAACCACGATCTTGCCATGGTGTCGCAGCTTCCCCTGAAAAAGCGAACAACCTTCAACGGCCTGACCCTGTGACAATTTGTCAAAAATGGTGGAAAAGTTGCGGTCACTCTGGTATTCATTGTCCCACTTGCCAAACAAACATTTAGTGAGTGGCTCCTGTGTCAGCGCTGCAAGCTGAAACGGGTCCGGCCCACTGTCAGCACAACATAAATTATGGATGATGCGCTCAACGCGCTTCTCGTGATTCACAGAATCCCCACTGGAGCTCTGCAGGGGTGATTGACTGTCACTGAACAACAACCGCAAGCGGGTATCCATCTGATGTCTCATTGTAGCTTCCCTGAGCTCTGTCGAGACGTCCTGATCCTAAACCTGAGGCACCACCTGTTGACTGCGTACCTGACGCAATAACCTCGCACTGTCCTCGAAAAGACGTTCCCTTCGATTTGTGATAACCCACTTCCGACGTCCGTCATTCTGTGAGAGGAGGTGCAGTGATTTGGAGCCCGGCTCCAACTCTTGCATACAATCAGCGAAAAGTGGATGCTCACGCAAGGCCTGATTTTCCTGCTCCCTGACCTCCACCTCAGTCCTTTCCCATGCAGCCGCATCTATTTCTGACCCATGTAGGCTACTATCAGGGGCCGCAGTGTTGGCAGGGTACGCCCAACGGGAGAGCACGTCAGGAACAATGTGCCCCGCACCCGGAGTGTACCTCACCTCCACTAGGGGATATCTCGATAGAAACTCATGCCAACGACCGCGACGGCCAAGTTGACCACTGACCGTCAACAAATCGTCGTGGTACCACTGCTCCAGCGTACGATGGTCAGTCAGAATTTCTACCTCAGTTCCCATCCCTATCCATGACTGATGCTTATGCAAAGTGGAGATGATGCCATACATCTCCTTTTCTCGCGTACTCCAACCCCTTTGTCCCCGCGCGGTACCATCACCTTGATCCCCTGCCAACTTTCTGGAATAGAATGCTACGGGCCTGAGCTGATTTTTGGAGTCATACTGCTCCAAAACTGCTCCTACCGCATAGTCACTCGCATCAACCCTTACAATAAATTTTTTGTTGACATCCGCAATATCTAGGATCACATCCTCACTCATGCCACGTTTGATTTGGGAGAAAGCACGCTTCATCTCCCTTGTCCAAACAATCTTATGTCGCTGTGAGGAGCGTCCCTTATCCTTTGCGGTCGGTTCTGGTAATTTCCGCAGGGCCTCAGACAAAATCCCGGCATATTTTGCGTAATTACGCATATAAATTGCGTACCATTGGGTTAAACCCAAAAAACGTTTCAAGTGTTTGGGAGTCCGTATGTCCTCCCATCGCCATTTCTCAATGGCTGCCCGTTTTTCAGGGCTGGACATTCTCTGTCCATTATACAAAATATGCCCGCAGAATTTGACCTTTCGGACAAAAAGGTGCATCTTGGTCTTCTTCACTGTCAGTTTGTATTTTCTAAACAGTGTGAAGACCTTCCGTAACTGTATATCATGTTGTTTATATACTGTATCATCCACTTGTCCTGTATCAATATTTGGGGGTGTGCCCTTTAAAACATCATCGATGCAGGGCTTCAGTTTAATGCAATCCAAACAATAGGAAACCATTCCCTGATATTGGGAGGGGGAAGTTTTTAAGCCCATTGGCAAAACCTGCCATTCAAACACCCCCCAGGGCGTCGTAAAACTTGTCAGATGCCTACTGTCTGGCGACAGTGGCATCTGGTGGAACCCATCTTCTAAATCGAAAATGCTCCACAGGGCATTCTTCCCCTCCTCCACTATGCGATCCTCTATTATTGGGATCGGATATGTAATATTTTCTATGTTGTCATTCAGGTGCCTGTAATCTATCACGAGCCTCCATTTTCCCCCCGGCTTAGGAACCACAAAGGCTCTGGCAATCCACAGAGGATTACCTTCCGCTTCTTTGATCATCCCCCGATCAGAAAATTTATCAAGCAGTGCCTTAAAGGCCGCTGCTCGTACCCCCAGGCACCGGAATGGCTGCACTGACTTGGGCTCAGCACCCTGTTTCAGTGTTATAGTGGCCTCTGTATAAGGACCACGTATCTTATTTTCGATATCCTCAGGAGTAAGGGACTTGAATTTCAGGAAGTCCTCAAACTCCTTTTCCAAAGCTTCCCTGTAACCTGAACAATTGGGATCAGTCATGTCGGCCTCAATCACAGAGCGAATAGACCGTCCATGGATGCCGGTTCGCAACTGCCCTGGTGGCGTATCCTGCAGGATCACTGACCTGACCTTTCGGCATTTTTTTGTACGCCCTGGCGAACCTGTCTCAGGGTCTTCATCAGAACTAGACACAGCATCAGTATTAAACTGGGACAGGCGATCGCGCTCTGTCCTGGTAAGCAATCTGCGCCGCATCCTGCGGGGCAGGTGTCTCAAATCAGAACATGAGGCTGCAGCCTCCTGACACTGTTGTAGACCAGCGATTACTTCGGGCTCTGCTGTACCCACAGGACCCTGTATGGACTGTTGCACACCTTGGTTTTCAGATTCAGACGGCGCTTCGGATGTGATCGCTTGCGCTCCACTGCAGTCGATGTCACTGCAAGTGGGGGAGCACACACCAGCAGTTTTGCCGTGTCCCTTACCTGACTGACGGGACAAGCGTCGTTTCATTTGCCTACATTGCCGTCGTTCCCCAGGCGCTACTCCCCTTCCAGACTCGTCAAGGGAGTGCGCCTCTGCAGACTGTGTATTTACAGATTGGACACCTGGTTCATCAGGGTCCTGCAGTTCCTCAGGTGGGGGCGTGGTAGGGGTCATGTGGCAGGGGGGGGGGGGGTCCACGCTCTCTGGATCACCTGAGAACTCATCCTCCTGGACTCCCGCCCATCTGTCCATCCCTGCATCCATGTCCAGGGCAGCCAACGCATCAAACAAGACGACACGGGTCGCCCATCGTGGCTTAGCCCCCTGATATATAGGCATCTCTGGGGGGCAATCCCACCAGTCAATCGCCACCTCGCCAACACTCCAAAAGTGTGGCATGTTTTTCCACACGGGGAGCACAAGAATACCTCTGGCTCCATCTAGCAGTATCTTTTCTACCGTGTCCTTTACCTCTTCAGGCCGCGGGTGCAAAAATAAACATTTGCCAGTCCATGGCTGACTCATGGCACGATCTCCATTCTGTGCAAACACGTCAAAAAAAATCTGTCACCACCTGTGGGTCCTCACCATTTGTCTTGTGTACCCACTGTATAAACTGACGCCGTGCTGAGGGTATGAGCGACAAGCAATTTTCAACTTCCTTCCTATGCGCTGAGCGCCTGATTTGCAGTCGTTCGCTTGCCGTGGTAGGGGCTGCAGGAACCCGTGAAAGCTTCGACACCTGAGCATTTGGACACCCGGCCGGCGTGTCCTCGGGCGCGACGGTCTCCGAGTTCTGGTCACCCCACCCCCTTGTGAGTCCCCAGCCTCCTGCAAAGCAGTCGGGTGGTACCTGAAATCCAGACTTCTGTTGGACTCCTCGGACGGTTCTCTCGTCTGAACTGGCGGGAGGCACCCTGCAGTTACAAGCAGGCAATTGCACCTCACCAATGTCCAGCTCTTCTGAGTCCGTCAATATTGCGTGTGAACGCACTTGATCATGTGTCATGCCATGACATACACGTATCATGCATGTAGGACGCGAGGCCTGCTCATTTTCCCCTTTGTGACAGCACGTGCACGCACTGTGCGCCGCCACTTGGTTCGCCGAGCATCCCACGCCCCTTTGCACCTGCTCAACGCCGGTGCTCCCAAACCCTGCAGCCCCTCGGCCTGATGGAGGTAATTCAGCAACCTCCTGTATTTCAGGTTGGGCTACAGGTTGAAAAAGAAGTTGCGCAATGCGGTCTCCCACTGAGACCATATATTTCTCGGTACCGTTATTCACCAAAAGAACACCAATGTTCCCTCGGAAATCAGACTCAATGAAGCCAGCCGCGATCCCAATACACTTACCCTTAGCAAGGCCCGACCTGGGCTGCAGCTGAGCATAGAACCCGGCTGGTATTGACAATGCGATATCCAGCTGCACCACACGCCGACAGCCAGGCCGAATTTCTGAAGGATGTGCTGCATACACATCGAAACCCGCTGCCCCTGCTGATCCACGCGTGGGTATCTGCCCATGCTTCGTGAGCATCTGAACCTGCACCTGTAGGTCGCCCACAGCACTCTGGTCAGACTGTCCAGCGATCTGAGTTTCGCAGACCGGCTGACCCCTGCCCTCCCCATTGGGGGGGGTATCCTGTGCCGAAGTGTGCAAACAGAGACCTTGGTCGGACTGGTGTCCACGCGACCGGTCACTGAATGGTTCCTTCGACTCGCGTTCCATCTTCCGTACCTGAACGGAAGCAACAGAGCCATTGACACACTGCACCCTCTGGCATATTGTTCTTGAGGGCTGCACGTCAATACACTCCATCGGCAGAACACAGTGTTTCACTGTGTCCACAGTGAGCCCATACGCCACTAAAAAGGGATAACCCAGGATCAACTCAGGGGTAACGTCCGCTGAGTAAATCCACGCATCCGTGCACACACACTGCAGAGGACCCAGATAATGACACACAGGCAAAGAAATATTCACTTGCGCGCCCTCGGTCCCGCCTGGCACCGGTTGTGACCCCACAGCACTGAGGGCAAGGGGCCTCCTGGCTGGTCTCAGTGAACCCTCAGGGAAAGCACTGCGCTTCCCCACAGCAAAAACCTCACAACCCGTGTCAATTAATGCACGTATGCGTTTAACGCCATATTCACCAAAGTCCACATCCACTTCTATCCACAGCTCACGTCGTTCCCTTGATTTTACCTGTCTCCCAAAACGGCGGCGCAATCTCAGGATGCCCTCCCTGCAGTCAACCAATTTACTTTGTGACCGCTGCGCCAAATCACCCGGGAACTGAGCCTCAAGCAGGGACCTACATTTAGCAGAGATTGCCCCATGATCTCCAGCCCCTTACGGGCTTTTCTTATCTTTAGACTTTCGCCATTGCTGCCTCAACTCTGGATGCGCTGTAAAGCAAGACGCCTCGGTATGATTAGTCTTGCCACAGTGCTTACACGGGGGGTATGGCCCCTTTTTGGCCTCGGGTGTATTCTTCTCCTGTTTACCCCGCGCCGTGTCCTTACGGAAGGGATTCTGCTCACATTTCACACCCAGGTGATCCCCACCACACCAAATGCACTTTTGGTCCTTTAAACGCTGCATAATCGTCTTGTGTGGAACTTGTTTTTGTTCCTTCCAACTTTTTGGCCAATGTGTTTTATCCACTATCCAACACGATCCGTTTTGCGCCTTACCACACGTGGTGCATTTGGGGGGTTCGGATTGCGAGCGTCCCTTACCACCTTGCTGTCGCGGTCGTCCTTTCCCACTCCCAGGATCATCATTGTTCACTGGTCTCCGACCCCTGAGGTTCCCAATAATTTCATCATCGATGTTTTCTGTCCCAACGCCAGACCCATATCGCTTAGCCAATACCTCCGCACGCCTACGCAACACCAATTTATGGAGAATGAATGAATGTGCTTCACGAAAGGTGGATTCACCATACATGGCTTCCACCTCCAACAACTCACTCACCTCTTTCTGAAAGCATTTAGCCCTGGCCAGAGCATGCATATAGGTCTTCTTGGCCGTTTGGGCAGAAATCGTACCAACACGATTAAACAGAACCTGAAACTTCAAAAACCATCTCCTATATGGCATGGGGAGTCGATTGGGTGGGGTAGAATCTTTCCATTCTTGCTCAAGGACATGAGGATTTTGCAACTCGGCAGCCTCTTCCTTGAGCATTGCCCAAATATGGTCATACCCCCACCCCAATTCCGTGACACAATCCCAAAAAGCCGCCGCGTCCTCACTCGGCAAGGCCGAGAGGAGCGCGAGTGTGCAGAGTTCGGTGGTAAGGGAGGCCGACCAATATTTCAACCAATAGTCCCAGTGTCGTTCAAAATAAAAAAACGTAGCGTAATCTCCATCAAACGTAGGTCTCTTAATAAAACGTTGAATGTCTTTCTTAGTGTCTCGATCCAGCAACCCAAAGGCGTTATCCATATCCCCCCGATCACTTGAGAACAATCCCCTTCTGTGGGCTTCGGTTCCTGTACTGGTGGGGTTGTCCTCATTCTCCGGCCGTGCCTCGGGGTGCACTGAAAAAAATCGGTGCAAATCATGAAAACGAACTTGTTTCTCACCAATCAACCCGGCCCCTTCCCTTTTAGGTCGTTGTTGATCTGCCAGTGGCCCGGGAGAGAATTTACCCCCGAACACATTGCGTGACCCTTCAGGGTGGGAACTATTTGATACAAAATCAGACGCTTTCATGGCGCCTGACTCAAAAGAAGGAGGCATACCAATGCGATGAACGAAGTCACCGAATCGGCTTACCTTCTCCGTGTCGGACCCTTGTTTCACCTCGTGACTCGGTTGATTAATGAATTCCTTCTTTACTTCCTTCGGTCCAGCGCCCGATTCTGTGGACGAAGGCCAATGTGAAGGAGGGGACAATTGTCCATGTGAATCATGGGACTCATGCACCTCATGGGACCCAAAACCATCGACTAATTGTCGGAACTCTAATAATTCAATTTGAGCCGATTGCAACATTTGTTGCACCTCTTCGATATCACCTTCTAACTTAGTCAAACGATCATCATCCACCGACGAGACTGTTGTTCTAGTTTTCAAAGAACTTAGGCGGCTCAAGTTGCATGGTCAAAATGCGCCCAAGACTGCCTCTCTACGGCACTGCGAAAAAATAGTCCTTTTGGGGGGGACGTAAAACGCAAGAACCAAAAATCCCGTGAAAAGCAATTAACCGGTCCATTTTCCTTTATTTTCAACAAGACCGACTGCCCGGGAAAATGATTTATTTCCACCAGAATGAACTTCTTTTTTGGGAAAACCACGACTTTTTGTTTCTTCTACCATTTATGCTTTGCAATAAAAACACCCGTGAGCTGTCAATCTTTTGGAAAACCATTTTTCGAAAACCATGTTGCACGCAGCACCACAAGAAGCATTTTTTGGTACCACTTCTTTGCGCGAGGCCTCGCGCAAACACCAACACAACAGCGCAATAAAATGCATCACAGAGAAAAATGTGCCGCACAAGGTGACAGCATAAAGGTCGTCGAAGAGGAATGCATAGCGCGAGCCCTCGCGCATAATATATCAGAACAACCGAAGAAATTACTTTTTCTTCGGGACAGTTTGCATCTTAGAACCCATAGCCTTAGCAACGGTCGTGTTACCCTTAGGAGGTGGCTTTGCGGGCGCGCTTCTTGGTTGGGACTGACGGGCTGGCTGCTTGAATGGAGCTCGGGCCCCGGTTTCCTCGGACCTCGGCTTCGCTGCCACTTTCTTCGCTGCCTTGCCCTGGGAGACCTGCGCTTCCTCCTCCTCTTCTTCCTCGCTCTCCTCCTCTTCATCCCCATCGCTCTCGTCGGATTCTGCACCGGTAACCGACTTCGCTGCCTGAGGCTTGGAGGCAGTCTTCTTCTTCTTGGGGGCTGGTTCCCCACCAGTAGACTTCCGCTTTGCAGGGGCCAGTGCTTCTGCAGCTTGACCTTTCTCAACAGTCTCTTCCTCCTTCAGCGACAACGCCTCATAACCCACCTTGTCATCGCAAACCCATAGGGGAATACCACGGTTTGCCCAGTTGGCTTGCTGGTCCCAATCACCAGACGCGTGCAGTTTCGACTCTTGTGTCAATACGTGGTTCAACTGAGTCTGCACCCTGTTGACCCAATCGGAGAGATTGTCGGAGGTAACACCAAGAAGGTACATGCGAGAATCCAGCTCGACGGACGCGATCTTGCACACCAGATCCGGCTGATGATCAATGAACACAAACGCAGGCTTGAAGGTCTTATCCTGCTTCAGGTGAAAGAGGTGAGTGTCGAAATACCACATAACCGTCGTTATCGGAAGGTGACCGCCAAATTCAGCAGGCTCCATCTCCTCTACTTGAGGAGGTCCAAACGTCAGATAATTCGGAATCTGCAATGAGGGAGAAGTTATTGCGCGAGGCCTCGCGCAAAGAGCGGACGTAATGAGGGAATTATACCTTTCTCGACCAGCTATCCGGTGACGCCATCAGCAACCAGCGAACGTCAAACGTTGTAAGATCTGCTGCAGGCTTCGGTTTGACTGGCCAACTGAAGATGGGAATGAGCAACATGTGGCCAATGCGCGGCGCGTTGAAATCATCGTTGAGACGCCTCTCTGTTTCCGTTTCCAGCACGTCGAACATGTTCTCAGCAACAGTTTTGGAGCCGCAGACAAGGGTATCGGCACGCGCCATCTCTTCATACAGCCAGGCTGGGCACATCGTCTCAGGAGCAAGATGTTCAAATATGTCGCCGTTGATGATAATCAGGTTCTTGTCAATCTCCATGAACCGCTTCGGAGGTTCGTGGTTCAACGCTGCAATTCGGGTCGCCTTAAGTGTGATAGTTTGACTCAATGATGGATCCCGCTGTTCCACTGTCTTGAAGTCACCAGTAACGCCAGCAGGTGGGGGGACCACACGGCTCTTGGTAGGCTCTTGACCCAGGAGTTTTTGGACGTTGAGGATTTTCAGAGGGGCGGGTTTGCCTTTCTCTGCCACCTGCCACAGTGGTGCGCGAATCATGGATTTCCATGCCGGCCATGGACCGCGACTTTTGCCTTCAGACTCACGCCAATAGCCCCATGTACCAAGAGTCACCTTCAGGGCAGGCCTTCCAAGTGCAGCAACCTCTTTGCGGGTCCGCATGTCTTTGGCTAAAGAACAGAAGTGGAGAAAGTGCGGCGCACTGATGCAGAAATGGAACCCAAGTCGCGTCGATGGTACACACCTTTCTCAGGTCGAACGTACTGGCCGTTGTGCGGGTGGTCCAGTTGCATTGAGACCCACTGCTCAAGGATGATGTCGTCAAACAAATTCTGCAAGGATTTAAGGGTTGTTTTTTCTTCCTGCATCACTTCTGCCACTTTGTTGTAGAACTCCGGCAACAGGATCCCGTCCAGTTTCTTCAGCGCGTTCTTCGTGACTTTCTCCCCTTTGTCGTGGAACTTCTGCAGACCTTTCACAGCTTCCGGACCAGCATAGTAGGCAAACGTCATAAAATCTTTCCACAATTTATACGTTTTGTCCTGAAAGTGACAACGTTATGCGCGAGGCCTCGCGCAACGAAGAGCGCCGAAACAACGATTAATGAACATACGAATTGACCAGGCTGCTTCAGTTCAGCGGTTGGAACCAGGGCACTCATCTGCACAGCATCCACAATGGCGATCTTGAGATTGTTGTACGTGTCAGGTAGGCCTCGCCGCCGCTGATCTTCAACACATCGAATGAGGTTATCTGCTGCCTCATACAGTGGAATTGGCTCAACGTCTTGTGCGCTTCCTTGTGCTTGTCCCGCCAGCTTTGCACGGAAGGCCCACGGTGTCGTAGGCTTTAGAATATCGGCGATGCATGTAGTATGCCACTGCTGCAGATCCAGACACGCGGTGCGTCGCTTCTCCCGAATCTTCGCAACCGCTTCCACGCTGTGCTGTCCAGATACACACCAATAATCGCCATCTGCAAATATGAGACACGTCTTTGCGCGAGGGCTCGCGCAACGAGAAGAGCGAAAAATCGGTTGGTAACATACTATTATCTTCCCAGAGAACGACGTGTAATGGGCCTGTTGGCGGTGCTGCTTCGAGTGACTCAATACGCTTCTGCAGTAACTTCGCATCTCTCCGTCTGATCTGCCCCTTTGTCTTCTCGTGGTCGATTCTCACGTTGTCCAGCTCAACCTCCACCTGCCTCCCGTCCGGCTTCAGGTGGTCCTCGATGTCAGTACCCAAGGTTAAGCCAGGATCTGGTGTTTCCTTCTTCTTACGCCCCTTCTTTGGTGTTCCAGCCTCCGATCTTGAGGTCCCAGGGTCATAGTCGGTATCTTCTCGTTCCTCGGCTGTTTTTTGGGCGGGGCTTGCCATTCTGCGATAAGAAGAAAGCCTGTATTGAAGGAAACATAACATTAAAAATGGGTAAAATCGTCGTCGATAATGCATATTTGGGGTGCTTTTAGCGAATACGAGTACAGTATGGTTGAGAATGCAAAACTGAAGGGGCACGCCACTGTTTTTGACTGACAACCTTGCGCGAGGCCTGGCGCAAGAGAGGGGGTGTACTAACCTGTTGTTTCATGCTGTTTGCGCGAGGCCTCGCGCATCACTGCATGTTCTCCAATCTTCTTCGAACGTTTCGCAGCGTGTCGGCCTCTCTTCGTTCCTCCAACACACTGCGTTGGGGGATCAGCTCCGACAGTTTTCGCTTGAAACCAGCCTTAAGTGGCCCCTGCTGCGTTAGCACCAACAACACAGACACAAGGACTTGTTTGTAGTGGTTAGAACCCTTTGGAATTAGAAGAGACGGTGGAAAGTTAGGTACACCCCTGCGCGGCCAATGCGCCTGAATTGCACAAGTAGGCTCAGCACACCACCTAACCCAAGGCACATATACACGCTCTGCGTTCAAGTAAGCAGTTAACCGCTGACGCACGGAATTGACAAAGGAATTGGGGATTTTACAGACGTTCACCCTGTGACCTTCTTTGCGGATAGTGATGAGCTGATACAGATCGTCAACATCTTCAATGGTTACTGCACCTCTGTTCTGGCCCTTCTTTGTTACAAGGCTGGAAAGCAGACTTTCGCAAAATTCCTCGGCAAAAGCCTGTCCAGGCATGGCTGTGTGCCACGCAGTGTGGCACAATAGCGCAGTTGCAACAGTGCGTTCGTATTTTAAAAGTGTGTCCCCCATGTTCAAACGGTCTAACAGACACATAACAATCTGCAATCCCTCAGAAGCAAAAACACCCGTGTTGGCCGTCTCCCCAGCCCAATTGCACTGCCTAACGAGGTGTCCCAGGTACAGTAACATGGGACAGTATTGTGTTAACAGAACCTGCATGGCCTTACACACAGCGTAACGGAGGCGACTTCGCCGATTTGCAGGACGTGCCAGCTCAAGGGAACGACATTTTCGGTTAAGGCGCCGTATGTGGGGGCCCATACCCAACAGCAGTGCACCAACAGTTATCTCCATTGTGATCAGCTTGGGAAAACAGGGGACTGTGTCACCGCTGCGCAACAAACCCTTACGGAAAAAAGTCACAATCGGCCAAAATGAGCGAAACGTTTGTGTAACGCAAAATTTTTACGCGTGCCAGAAACCATATAATATAGGGTGTGAACGCAAAAAAAGCCGGACGTTCCAACCCGTTGTTTTTTCACCGTACATCATCTTACAAATGCGGTAATGGATGTTCTCATCACATAAGACAGGGACAACTGGTCGGCTGTGTTGCGCCAAGTCCCTAGTAAATTGCAGTAGGTTAAGAAGCGATACGTTGCCGCTTACCTTTTCTTTGCTTAGACAGAGGGGTCGCCAATGTGGTCTCTTGGCAGGTACAGGGCGAATAATGTCAAGCGGTGCCCTAATGTTTTGCACAACAGGTCGCGTGCTTGCAAATCCTAGGTCCTGCAGGATACGTGCAAACGTTCCCTCAGTGTTTCCCAGCATGCGTGCAACAATAGGAACACGCCGTTCAAGGTCTTCCAGGCTAGGATGACCATGCCAGTAGCGGGGTGCATCCTTGAGTAGCAACACAGCCAACGCTGTTGCGTTCAGGCTTTTGTCGTTCTTGTCGGGATTTGTGGTAAACTGTTTGTTGTACCAGTTGTCCATCCACAACACAACCCACTGCTGGTAAATTGTGTCCCATGTAGTCTGTAACCTGACTGCGGCCTTCTCCTTCAGCGAAGGTGCGCTGTATCGCGCCAGACCTGACCTTGCTAAAATGCGACGCTGCGCCCTACTTCCCTCTACCGCAACAACCGACTTTGGTTTTCCCTGGTATGGAACTGCGCGGTGGCGCATCAGCAAATAGAGGCGCCAGGCCTCCTCTATCAAAACACCAACCCATCTCTTCCCTTCTGCCGCAATCGCCTTTTCAACGCTGCAACGCGTCCGTTCATTTTTGCGCAGACGCAGAAAAAACACAAACAACAATCGCGCGCCCTCGTCCCCCTGTTTTAGCCCTTCCCACAGTTCTTCTGCCGTGTGGTACGGCGGTTCCTCTGAGCAGACATCGCGGAAAACTCCGGATGCTGCGGCCACTGTCTTCTCGAGGTCCACCTCTTTTCGCAGGGGCATTGTTGCTGCAAAAAATAATTGCGTAAATGTATCTGCGTACAAATCGCTGTTTGGAAAACTTTCTTGATTTCCAACATCAACCTGTCACTCAGTTTTCGCGCGACCGATTATTCTGTGATTCGCTTGTCGCATGCACCATTTTCGGTTACCTGTAACTGTCTGGTGATCCCACATTTCACTAGTTAAACCTGATTGTGGTACCCAGTTGCGGCGCGCTACCATCGCTGTTGGGCAGTGAAGTCAGTGGTGACCACAGTATGAAAACCGGAGATGCCGGCGGGACCTGTATGGGCGCCCATGCAGCAGCGCCGCATCAAGGGAACGTACATACTGTGTAGCTGGTGGATCTGTCCAATTTTGGTTTTTATGAATGCTTGTGACCTCCATTGCACGAGGCCTCGCGCAATGATCACCAAAACTTTAATGTTTTTCATGCGCCGTTCCATGCGCGAGGCCTCGCGCTTGAAACTGCAGTTTGTTCCGGAACATTTATACTTTTCAAGATTCTTGGGCACACCATTGTTGCAGTTTATTCGTTAATAGATCTACCTCTATCACACAATCCTGATAATGTTACTAAGTTACGTGTACAAAAACGACAGCGTTCCATTTTTCGACAACCTGCCTAATGCGTCGTGCTGTAGCACATTAATCTGACGCAAATGAACGTCGTTGCGCGAGGCCTCGCGCAAAGAATAGTCACAAAACAATACTTTTCCCTGTCTCGCCCATGGGACACATCATTCTTATAGAAATATTTAATCCACCATACTTGTTTGCGACGCTTTTATAATATCCAGCAAAACAACTATTTTTCGATGCCTTTGGAAACCTGTCATTTTCCTACCTTTTCCTTCGTTTTTGACCATGCAACTTGAGCCGCCTAAGAAGAACCATCCGTTGAAGACAAATGTTCATGAATCATCAACTGTTGAACCTCATCCTCCATCCTAGTCATGACCCTTTCCTCAAGCCGTGAAATATATTGTGCGGATGACTCTCGTACATCCGCCATCAAAGAATTCTTATGCAAAGAAAATTCATGTTGGACCATAGCGTCAAGCGATGTCGGATCACGCCGACCATAAACGCTCATGCCACGATCCAACTCCGCTTTCATTTCCACAAGTTGGTTCAAAACACTCTTAGAGTGTTTATCAAAATCACCAAATGGCACAAAGGACTCATTCAAACGCTGCTCAAGGTTTTTAATCGACTCGTTGCTCGCGTTCAACTTCTCCAAGACTCGCTCAATCTCGTCAACACGTTCCCCAAGAGTGACAATGCGTCCGTCACGAACAAGCGTTTGAATGGAACTCTGGATGGAGTCAATGCGCTTGTTCAATTGAGATTCGCAATCCCCAACGGCAACACTAATGTCTCCATTCAAATTTTTCCGCTGACCACGAAGTTCATTGCGCATCTCGACCCCAAATGGTTCCAATGCCTTGGTGATGATCTCACGAACCCATGGACCCAATTGCACTTTAATATCCTCCACCGAGAGTGCGTTACGCCGTGATTGGAGCGTCGATATGTCCGTTTGAATTTGTTGAATCAAAGGAACATAAGGAGTTTTCGATGGAGATGCTTCATGTCGCCCAACTAACGAAGATACTTGGCGACAAAGCCACCGAACACGAACATTCAACGACTCCATTTCCGACGACATTGTATGATTATTTTTCCCATATTGTTGGTCCATGTTGGATAATGTCTTTTTGACCTCATTTATGTCTCCATCAACATCACCGACACGAGCAAGAAGGGAATCACCCACATGCACAATTCGTGATATGCGTTGATCTACATCACTATGCATGACGTCAATGTTAAGCCGTTGTTCATGGAGGAATTGCATGATATTTTGAACTACATCTCCCAACACTTCAAAGCGTACGGGATGTATACCTTCACGGATTTCGGCTTCCATGGCTTCATATCTCCGTCCCTCGGCGTCCTCCCAACGAAGGCGTCGAATACGGCGATCGCCAAAACTTGTCTCCATATGATCATCTTCTTGTTGAGAACCATACTCCAATTGCCTCGAGTGATCAACCGGACCCTCAAGGAGTAAGTGAGACGAGTTGGAAGGATCCATAGTGGAAGGTGTACCAAACAAACGTCACGGAGTTACCTCTTTTTAGAACTCGTGATCAAATGCCCAACCAATGCTCGAAATCTAAGGCGCTCGAGATCGAACCCTATTGCCAAATTGCTACCATGTACTAGTCCAAGTCCTCCTTGATGTCTTGTCCTAGAATTACTCAAATGCTTACCCAAAGCCAAACAGATCAGTGGACGAGCACCAAAGCCATTTCGAACACAACAGGAACCTATGCAGTGACAGAAAATCGTTGTATTTTGGAATGAAACTTCCACAATCGAAACTGCACTGCACAGCGCTAAGTCTCATGATCATCGCTAAATAACACGAAATGCTCAGGCGACTTCCGTCGCTGCATGCTGGCGGCTACACTTGTGTATGGTGTCAAGCTAGGGTCGAGATCTGGCAGTGGTGCTGGTTGTGGCTAGTGGGCTTGTTGCCGGGTGTAATCGGACTGAATAGAACTTTAAGTTGCTTTAACCTGATAGCCCACAACATTCATTTGGACCTAAAATGGGAATTCGGGTTTAGTAATAGGCGCCGACAAGAGTGCGTGCACAGTAGGATAGACGCGCGTGCAGAGCAAAAATTAAATGTTAAGTCGAGATTTAAAGCGATACTTGGGATTTGGGTGGTGGGAATCTTGATTTTAGAATGGTATAAAGCTTACGGCATAGTTTGTTGCTGTTACGGTGACAATTCAGATTTTGGTCTGATTAGCTTCATGCTTTGAGTCCATATTTTCACTCAGATAAGCCTTTTGGGCTTTGGGATGGGGGATTCTATTGATGAATTGCTTTCTCCACTCCTTTGGAGATATGTCCCTTGTTTAGAGCTTCTTGTTGGTCTCACTTGAAATGAGAGGCCCCACCTTTGTTTCCTTTTCAAAATTTTTACTTGTTGTGGTGGCCCATGGGGACTTGAAATTTCTTTGGACGAGTGACAAGTCCATTTTTTCTACTTAGGTGGCTGTTGGCCACTTGTAAGAGCAGTTTGAAAGGAAAAAAACACTTTAGATTGGATTCTTTTACATGTTTCATTATTTGATATCTCGATCTCTGCTAAAACCCCCACACCACTTGTGGTATTAATGGATGGTGGGGTAAAACTCCATTCTCCAAACTCCCAAACAAGCCTTAACCTCACTTGGAAGGGTCACCGGGGCTAATCGGCAACCGGGTCTAACCATACCTCCTTTCTTCCTTCTTTGTATGGTTGATTGTTGGTGCGATATTTAGGCGTGGGTGCGAGTGTGTGACAAGTTGAGGTAAATTGGACCATGGTGCCCTTTGGCACTAGGAGCTTCATGCATTGACACTAAATTTTCCTGTCACTCTGCACAAATACACCCCTTATTCCCAAGCACAAGCACAAGCAGACCACACGGTGCAGGCTTTGAAAACCAATGCAGGGTTTTCGCAGCATGCAAAATGGGCAAAAAAAATTTGCGATTTTTTTTGTGGAACCCATTTTTGTGTAGAATGTTGGACCAAAAAAAATTTTTTTGCGGGTTTTTTTTTTTGCGTTTTGGGGATTGGGGTTGATTCATTTTGTTGCTACTGCAAGAAACGGTGCGTACCTTGGACTCTGGGATTGCAGTCCATTCCAACACAGGCATACAAATGTCAATCAGTTGCACTCTGAGATTGCAGTCCATAGCACAGATAAGCACCAACAAGCATGGTTCAGGTCTGCCAGTTTTTCAAGAAACCAGTTCCAAACTTGCCTATAATAGTGTACATGGCACGTAAAATGCTGCCTTGTCATTTCGTCTCGATAATAGTGCATGGAATGCTGAAAATATGCCACAGAGAAGTCCGCAGGATTAGACAACAAGAAAACCGCAGCACTATACCTGGCTGTGAAAGAGAAATATGATGAACTACGCACAGAAAGGCAGACCACATCATTGCCATCGTGTTGGAACTGGATATCATATGCGCCATTCCCAGCATTTTTCACCACCTTGGCCCGAACCGTTGCCCCGTTGCCACGAGTATACAAAACACTCCTCCCCACAAAAAATCCTGGATGCATCATTCTCTAAAAGCGAAGCAAGGTGCAGAACAGGGGAATGAGACACGGAAGATGGGGACAACAAGCAGTGGGGCAAACTGTCCCACGATTCTGGCATTCTTGCAAAAAGGGGGGGCAGGGGCAAAAATCATTTTATTTTGTGATTATATATATATATATATATATATATATATATATATATATATATATATATATATATATATATATATATATATATATATATATATATATATATATATATATATATATATATATATATATATATATATATATATATATATATATATATATATGTGTGTGTGTATATATATATGATATAGCTTCCGTCTATATCGCGAACAGACGGCGTGCGCGCGCGTCGTCTGGCATCTGGTGGATTTTGCGATTTCGATTTCTGCCACCAGAAATCGATCTGAATGCATTGCTGTGGAATCTTATACAGCTAAATACACCTGTGAAATTACTATGCGCTAAACAGCGTGATTTACGGATCGGCGGTACATATCCGCAATTTTGGCAGCTTGATGCAAAGTGCTCAAGTTTGGATGCCAAAATCGTGAACAATGTCCAAGACGACAATCATTGAACTTGAGATCTGAATTTTGTCGGATTTTAACACATGTCACCCAATTTAATCATTTTGTGTGCTTAACATGCAAGCTTAGAGCTCAGCCGGCATAACATGCTAACATGGTCATACAGCATGGCTAAAGTATTGAACCCACTACATTTCTGAGTCCATTTGCACCAAAACGACTTGCAAAACATCAATTTTGCCCCTTGTGGCCTCTTTTTGCCACGTAGTTTGGGAGCACAAACGTTGAAAAGGTAAGCTGTCTCCACTTCACACTGTTGCCAAGGTGTCATATTGCGGACGACATCCTAGTCTAAAGATGTTGCAGACAAGGGTTGGGAGCAAGGGGGCCGAAGGCCCCCTTGCCAAAAAGAAGTAGCCACAATAGATAGTAAAATGAGTTTTCCGGGTTACATTGGAACATAGCTATTAGTTTACGGATGTTCATTTCAAAAGAGTCTTGGACATGTTGTTTGAAATTTGGCTATGTGTGCCTATCGTTGGAGCAACTATTGTGTGCCCATCTCGGTGCCCATAGGTACCTACAATCTGAGCCAAGAAACCCATTCCTTCAGGCAGAGTAATGGATTTAGCCGGATACATTGGAGGGTACATTCGAACAGATTTGCGAGTTTTAGTTTGCGGATTTCGTTTTCAAAATTTTCAGTGACAACCCGTTTGACGCTCTCGGTTCCATAGGCCGAAGGCCATTGAATTATTTTCGCCAATCTTTAGGATTCGCACGGTAGCTTTCTGGACTCGAACTCTGAAGTGTGGTCTGGAGGAGAGCAGTTTGAGGTGACACACACCTGGGGACTTGTAAGCTACACAAAAGTACGGAATTAATACGTCCCTAAGCCTACTGTGGCTTAGCCAAGGCCGTAGCTTAGACAATGAAGGGGGGGGGGTCTGTTCAAAGGAGCGCTTGTCAGAATCTAATGCCCTGCGTCACGCCCTTCAAGGGATTTCTGACATCGATTGGCGACGGGACACAGCCAAGTGACAGCAATCTGTAGAACTTCAGTTGTAGCACAAACAGCTCACCACACTCAACATCTGCAGAATGGAACAAAAGGAGCAGCGCCCCAAAATGACACAAAACCAGCTGGAGAGGCGTACTTGGCTGTCAGCAGTCAGGAACAGAGACGTGCGTGGCTGCTAAGGGACACGGATTACCCAAGGTACACACGTCATGTATGTCGAGCGGCTGACAGATCGGAAGGGTGTCCACAGCAAGGAAGGCAGGCCTGGACCTGAGGCAGCTTCAAGCACAGATACAGACACTGACTTCCCAAAACAGATCAGAGAACACACGAAGACAAGTGCTGCAGTGCATGTTTCCTCCTCTCCTTCCCATGATTCCTTCCCCCGTAGAAATGGTGCCACGGCACGTAATCTGAAATTTGGCAGGGATGCCCTGGACATAGGGAATAAGAGCAAATGCCTTGTTCAGGCGCATGACCTGCCAGGATATCAACCAGCTACTGAACCAGGTCAACAGAGAGTCTTTGAGCGTTCAATACGCTCAGTCATTTAGGCAGATGAGGAACAGGAGGGCAGTGAGGAATGGTGGAAGAAGTTGAAGGAACCGTTTTTTTCAGACGGTCTTTACAACAAAGAATGTCAAAGGCATTACGCCAGAGGCTATGGCGGCAAGGGGGCCGCATCATAAGGTTAATTAACCCCCATTTCTGGTGCCAAGCCCAGGGATAATAAATCCATCAGGGCCGTCGGTCTGAGAGAGACCATGATGCATCAGAAAATGTGGACTTTAAAGATAGGGGCATGCTGAGTGAGTGGGAGGGGGCGCCTCAATGGGTCTCACGTGCTTTCCTTGTCCCCAAGCCTGGGAGTAATAAATGGCGCCTAGTCATGGACTATAGGTGGCTTAACACCCAGCCTGAAGGAAACAATTTTCCTATTCCGGTGATCGAGGACCAGCTGGCCAATCAGCAAGGAATTTTTTTATTTACGCTGATTGACCTGGAGGATGGCTTCCACCAAATGCACTTGGTGGAAGAAAGCAAGCAATTAACTGCTTTCTGCACCCCCTTCGGTGTATTTGAGTGGAATGGCCTCCCTATGGGGGTTAAAATGGGGCCAGCAGCTTTTCAGGAAATGGTCTAGCACGTCACCAGGAATTGTCCAGCTTCACGTCCCTGTATAGATGACATTCTCTCTTCTACAGGACGTGAAGAAATACATCCTGGGGTTAAGACCATGCAGGAAAAGTCTTCCCCTGAGCACATTCAGGATTATTTTCATAAGCATTATGACAATTGTTATGCCGTCTTTGAGGCTTTGGAGCGGGCCATGCTCAGTGTTAAGTGGGACAAGACACACATGTTCATGAGAACAGTGAAATATGTGGGACATATATTGTCCCGAGGAACCCGCAGGCCTCACCCCAATAGATGCAGCGCCATCAGGGATTGGAGATGGGAGGATATTACCACCCCCAAGGCCCTGAAAGGGTTTTTGGGACTAGCGACAGAGCATGCCACTTCTTTAGTGGAAGCTCTGCGAGGGAAATATTTATATGAAAAACCTGAACCCCGTGGTCCTAAGACCAAAAGAGATACGGGGTTGCAAAAGAAGAGAAACAGAATAAAATTGACAGCGAAGGAATCGAAAGTACAGTGGTCAGAGCAAATGAAACGTGATTTTCAGGCATCAAAGCAAGCTCCGGCGGACTGTGTGCATCTGCATCTCCCTACCCATCATGGGAAATGGCGCATAACCTGTGACACCGGCAATTATGCGATTGAGCGCATTGGCAAGGGGGTGTGCAGGGTGCGCACCAGATGTCCTCCTTGGTGAAGGGGTGGCCCCCTCAATGTGGATGTCACAGACCTCCCACTACCGATGTGCTGAGCAGGACATCTTGTGCGCACTTTGTAAACCAAGGGCTTTGTGACATCGATTGGCGACGGGACACAGCCAAGTGACAGCAATCTGTAGAACTTCAGTTGTAGCACGAACAGCTCACCACACTCAACATCTGCAGAATGGAACAAAAGGAGCAGCGCCCCAAAATGACACAAAACCAGCTGGAGAGGCGTACTTGGCTGTCAGCAGTCAGGAACAGAGACGTGCGTGGCTGCTAAGGGACACGGATTACCCAAGGTACACACGTCATGTATGTCGAGCGGCTGACAGATCGGAAGGGTGTCCACAGCAAGGAAGGCAGGCCTGGACCTGAGGCAGCTTCAAGCACAGATACAGACACTGACTTCCCAAAACAGATCAGAGAACACACGAAGACAAGTGCTGCAGTGCATGTTTCCTCCTCTCCTTCCCATGATTCCTTCCCCCGTAGAAATGGTGCCACGGCACGTAATCTGAAATTTGGCAGGGATGCCCTGGACATAGGGAATAAGAGCAAATGCCTTGTTCAGGCGCATGACCTGCCAGGATATCAACCAGCTACTGAACCGGGTCAACAGAGAGTCTTTGAGCGTTCAATACGCTCAGTCATTTAGGCAGATGAGGAACAGGAGGGCAGTGAGGAATGGTGGAAGAAGTTGAAGGAACCGTTTTTTTCAGACGGTCTTTACAACATCTTCAGAAGATCCGTAGGTGGAAAGCCAGTCAAGTGACAAAACCAGCTGGAGGAGGCCATGGCACAATGACAATCAAGGCGGAGTTGCAACACAATCGGTGGTTGTATTGGTGTTGGGCACAAATCCATTTCCATTGGAGTTGCGTGAAAGTTGTTCAGGCCCGTACATCGCTGTGTGTGAAAGTGGTTGGGGTGGCGGGCACTGGGGTTGCAATCTTGGCAAGTGCCGAATGTCTGCCAGATGTCGGGCCGTTCGTGATGGTCTGTGCTCAGGCTGAGGATCGGTTCACCCTTGAGCCCGTGTGCGGAGCCGTAGGCAGCGGGGGTGGGGGGGAGAGGGTGGCAGTGTTGTCTGATTCCTTGGCTGACGCAGGTGTGCATAGGAGTCCCCCAGAGGGGCACGGTCCAGGTTTTGGAAGTGTTGGGCCCACTCTGCACCCGCCATCGCCTGGACCCCAAGCCTTCAGAGCGCCGGGAGCCCCCGGTCCCCTTTGCATTCGGGATAGGCCCAGTGCCAGTGAGATGGGCAGGACAAGGGACAGGAAACCAGCGTGGCAAGGCCGTTACCGTGCCCTCCGTGAGCGTGAGCTGCCCACCTCCCAAACAAAGTCTCCGTGTTTGTTTGGGGGGTTTGGAAGCAATTATGATTCGCACTGCAAAATTTTGTGGGTTCTTGGGATGCGATGTACAGCTTGGCGTAGTGTAAAGAGATCGAATGTGCAGGTGTACTGCCATTCTGGGCCGATTAGGGGGCCTATTAGGGGGCCTATTAGGGGGCCTATCAGGGGGCCTATCAGGGGGCCTATTCGGGGGCCTATCAGGGGGCCTATTGGGGGGCCTATTGGGGGGCTATTAGGGGGCCTATTGGGGGGCCTATTAGGGGGCCTATTGGGGGGCCTATTCCCCCCACGTGTAATCTCCCCACCACTGTCGTGACGGTTCCCCCCCTGGGGGGGGGGGGGTTGCACCACAAAACTGTAGCATAGTATCACAGTGTAAATCAGCTTCGGCGCCTTCCGTGCCTTGTAAAAACTGTCTTTGGCGCCTAGTATTTTCTATGCTTTTTGGGCCAAGCGACCGTCCCCCCCCCCATGGGGGGGGGGGGGTTGCAAGGGGGGGGGATTGCAAGGGGGAGAAGGTACCACGCGCACGAGCTGGGACTCGGACCCACCCCCCTGGGCCGCGCGATGAGGTGTGCAGGACGGTTATGGCGCAAAATGCCAAAAGGTAAACCAAGTGACCAATGCTCAAGAGAAAACCGCAACGGGGCTGGGGTACATCATGGCCACCTGCCATATCTTTATTTTTTCAACGGGGGGGGGGGTTTATGTGGGGGGGCCATGTCCGTTTGGAGCGTAGGCACCCCCTACGTCCAACCCCTAACCCTTACTCCAGGGTGGGTGATGGGGTGGGGGCCAGCCCGAAGGTGCCCACTCACCATGGCATAGGGGATGGAGCGTGCGCATGCACGCTCCATACAGCCGCCGTGCCCAGGGGTGGGTTATCAAACGGCACCCTTAGAAGATGACTCTTTATGGCCATGACACATACCACTCATCCATTCTCCATATCTGACGATAAGTGAATACCCATTGACCTACATTACCCGACCCACTGTTGGCCTACCCCTTACCCTCGGGGGTGGCAGGGGTGGTTGCCTTTAGGAATCCAAACAATAATGTTTTAAGTGGAAGCGGGCAAAATCGGGCACAACAGCGTAGATAATCAGCAGCAAGCTCTGCTTTCATCAACCAGAGAACAAACACAGCAGGGAGCGGGTTGGGGGGGGGGTACTACAGCTAGTACCACCGCATGCCAACACCTGGGTGTTTGGATGTTACGCTCTCGTATCCTATGCCCCGGTAGGCCTGGTCCTTGACGGTGCCTTTTCTGGGGGCAGGTGTAGGCTTGACTGCCCCCTGCTTGTCCAGGATACTTTTGAGACAGAGAAAGAGAGAGGGAAAGAGACAGAGAGTGCATATTTAGGATCATGGGGCCTTGGGCGTCGGAACACCTAGTCCCACCGTTGCTTTCCCGAGGGCGGCAGTGCAGCAGGGTCAACCCCCCCCCCCAAATCGGCCAGGAAATCCCAACAAATCGGCGGACCGATTTTTCGACAAAACAGCTCCAGGCCCCTTCCCTTTTGTTGTTGTGCAATTAGAGTCATGTGGAAACTCAAAGTGCCTCTCAATTTTCGAAAAATAAATTCCCCCCTCGGTCTGTACATGGTCCTTGAACAGTTGCATATCTGGCACAGTCAGTACCCTCGTGGTCAGTGCACTAGTGCCGCAGTTGAATGCTGCGGGTTAGAGGGGGGGCCGTACGCAGGCCACAAAGCGCACCACACATGCACGTCCTGGTATGCATATGCAGCAATGTTCGGCAGTTCTTCCATCGTTGGCCTGGGCCACATCTCTGCTATGTTACAAGCACATTCAGAGTTAAAAGGGGGGGGGGGGGCAGGGGTACCAACAAAGGCTGCCCATGTGCTGCTGTGGAATCAAAAATCTCCAATTTATCACTCGAAATAGCGAAGCTGAGATACCGAGTGGCATGCCGGGAGCAGAGCTGTCACCGGCGGACAAAATGTGCAATTCCTCTGCCACGTCTACACTGTGCACAGACTGTGCAGGCACTTCCCCCATGTATCACAGGACATCTGTTTTGCCCCGTCCTCTGGGGCTGGACGACCGACCCTAGCTGTGGAGAACAGCTATGCTGTGTACCGGGGGGGGGGGGGCAGTCCAGTCATGGTTTTGCCTGTGCCCCCCCCCCCCCCCACCCCGGCTGTACAATGAACTGTGACAGCACACGACACATACAAAAGTCCAGGCACCCCACCCCTGACCATGCAAGAATCAGCACTGCACTAAGCTCAAACACTGAATGGGGATATACCAATTTGCACACCACTGGGGCTGCACTCCCGTGTGTATGTAATGTCCCTCAAGGCAGACCAGGGTGAGCCATAGGTGTTAAGTCAATCGGTGATAAGTGTTCCAGCTGTTTGGAAGTTGGCAGAACAAATCGGCAAAATCCAGAAACCCAACAAATCGGCAGAACAAATCCGCGAGTTCGGCCGAATTCGGCCGCCGGTTTTGGGGGGGGGGGGGGTTGCAGGGTGCCTTCGGCGCCGGCAGAACAAGAGGCTCCGCACTTAACTCAGCTTATTTTGCTCAGTGGTAGCCCAGCCATGCCCCGTGCGTTCACGTGGCGGCTGCCGGATACATCGCATGCTGTACACCACGGTGTTGTGCTGCAAGAGCAAGCCCTGCTGCACCGGGAAAGGCGAGCGTCCATTCCCCCGCGCCAGTTCGCGTACGGCCTGGACGAGTCCATGAGAACTCGGCCTCATCCCCATCGGGGCCGGGAGAATTGGGGGTAGTGTGCGGTTGCGCAGCACACTTTCCATGGGTATCAAAGATACTTTCGTCGACCTCTTGGGGCATGTCTGATGCGATGGCACAAGCCATCGTTTCTGCCCAATATACAACTTGGGGGCCATGCACCTGGAAGGCCGCCTCAAACTGTAGCAGACCCGCCCCCCCCCCCAAAAAAAGGGGATGCGACCAACATAATGAAATGGCCGCGTGCGCAATCAACGCGATGGTCCATCCACAGGCACTGTGCCATTCCCCATATCTGCACACCGCCGAACCAACGGATTGAGCGCCGGTTCGGCCGCGTTGGCGAAAACAAAATCCACGCCGGTCAATGCACACATCAGCCCCAGGGATGCCGTCGCATTCCCGATAATGCACCCCGCGGTCCACAGGAACGGGAGCCGCCGAAAATGCACACTGAATGGGCCGTGAACCAGTCGCAGACTGTGCTCTCCTTGGGACTCGCGCTGCTGATCATAGTAGTCACCGCACAACCGTTGCCACGACGGCATCCAGGCAAATTTATGGAATGTCCAGGTAAGCGCATCCTCCGCCATCTCCGCGGAAAAGAGGATCAGCACCGCCCAATGCACCGACTTCCCCAAAAATCGGCGAGGGTCGCGCAGAAACAGCAGGCGATACGCAGCAATTGCAGCGAAGATGGCAAACGTGGAATACCCGGCGTGCCAGCGGAGGGCGTTGTGCAGAGGCATGCTCGCGGAAGGAGGGCCGAGCACCATCAGTGTCAAGCGATGGCTCCATCCGCTGCGGTTGAGGGCACTGAACACTGCACCGCACGCGGCGGTGAGGGCCACGTACGGAAGGTTTTGCACGTACGCGATGGACACCACGCTGCAGATCAATTTGGCACTGTCCGTACAGCAATGGACCTGCAGGCAGAGGGCGCACAGGATCTTCCTTTGGTCCCCCAGAGCCGGCGTGGTGACCGGGGGCCTCGGCCATCGGGACTTGCTCACGGTGTTGGTGTACAGGTGGCAGGCCGTCTTGATGCTGAGGAACTCGCACGCGTGAAAAGCCCAGCTGCACAGGACGATCCCGAGCCAAGCGACCACCCCCTGAAGTGCCTGAAGGTACAGCAGTAGAGCGCCGATGCCCACTGTAACTGCCACATGGCCCAGCAACACAAAGGCTACGTTTATCCACCGCCTCTGAGCGCCGCGGCAGTAGGTCAGGCAGAACACTTGCAGTGCCATGTCGACCGTGAACGCCTGGGCGCAGCCCGTCCAGAACAATTCCGGAGCAAAGCCGTGCACAGACAGTCCCCCCGGGACGCAGGCCGCTAGGGCCAGCGCCGCAACGCCCATGCAGTGCCTGGGCCTCACTTGCTCGATGGACGCCCCGAGTCTGAACAGGCCGATGGTGCAAAGCAGAGGCAACGACATCACCACATTCACCAGCCAACGACTCCACACGAACCTCAGGCCGTGACAGGGCGGAGGGGACCCATGTTGGTGCAGCCACATCACAGTGAACATGGGGACGATCGCAAGGCCCGCGGCAATCATTGTGTGGGCCAGCGATGGCGTTGCGAGTGGCTTTGCCTCGGCCTCCATGGTTTCGCGCAGCTGGCTCAACGGCGAAGTGAAGCGGAAAAACGTCGGAGCGTCAGTACCGCTGTGAGTGCCCTGGGGGCTGCCGGCCTGACTGCCACGAGACTCAGCAACATCAGCACTCTCAGAACCCTCAGGGTCATCGACGGTGTCAAGGGTCACGGGATGCACACCGTCCTGGGGGCTTTGTACATATGTGATCGCCCGCGGTGCCATGTGAGCCCCTCAATTGCACACCGGATTGCACCGGAATGGGTCCGATAGACCAGACATGAGCTGCACTGAAAGTATGACACAACTGATCAACATTACAAGATCACAACTATGCCCTCCTGATCCCTCCTCAAGTACCCGCTCCCGTGACATAAACAGCGCCCAGGGGTGGGTGGACGATGTGCGAGCTCTGGGGATAACTATGCACTTCATGCACATCTGTTGCTGGAGCCCATATTGTGCACTCATGAAAGCCATGGCCCAAGAATTGCACCAAATTCACCAAAACACAGTTCATCTCCTGACCCAAGCGAACGTACTTCCGGTTCAACATGAAACATTACTCCCCAGTACAACTATGCATGGGCATGCATGCCTTGCACATATTGATATGGCAAGGGCACACAAATATCATCATGGTGAACATCTGATTCCGGGGTGTGTTCTTCATCCAGTCCACCTCCTTTGAATTGAAGAAGCAGACATTTCTGTATCCACGGTCTAGCGCAATGCCAAGGGCCATATGCTGTGACGGTTTCGAAAGACCCAAGGCCCGTGCTGTATTCGGGTTTCCAAAGCAGGGAGGATTGACTTGGCTTCAGAAAATGTTCTCATGGGGGAGAATCACCAGGCTGCTTTCGGGAAGTGTTCCAATGGTCATGATCCTTGAGCTCCCTGGCTGAGGCAAGAGCATTGCTGGTACCTCATCGGGCTTCGAGCATTATTGCCTGAGCTTAGGATGTGACAAACATGCCATGTCTCATGGTGAGGAAACCGTAGGTCATACGCAGTAAAAAGCCCTACGCCGTGTACATGCTGTTTGGCGTACATCGTGTGAACGTTTTTTCATCGTAGGCTGCGTATGGAAATAAGTGAAATAAGTGTTTGGTGTAAGTCGCGTACACTTTTCTTTTTCGGGGGGAAAACAAGAGAACAACCACCCAACAACTGCCTGCTACCGGAGGAGGTGAAGCATATAGCCCCCACAAAGAGAGGGGAAGGGGTAGGGTGGAAGGGCACTGGCAGAGTTCAATGCATCAACTTGCAATGTTTGTTCCTCGGCCTCATGATCTTTGCATTGCTCAAGCCTCGGATACATATCTTCAATCGTTATGGACAGGTTCATTGCTTGGGATACAGGCCACAGGCCCTCAACATTTGTCGGCACAGAATCTGTTCTTGGGGTGCGAGCAGACATGGCCAAAATGTTACATACATCAAGCCTTGGGTGCAGGGAAAGAGAATGATTTTTGATATTGTCACCACCCAAACTGATCAAGGATTGCTGGTGCCTCCAAATTTCAGCAGAAAGCCTCATGACACCGAGCCAACCAGCCCTGAAAAAAAAAAGAAGCAAGTACATGCAATTTTTCTTAAAACCCATTTTCCCCTCAAATCCGGTTGCTATACCTTTTAGTGTGTCAATGTGAAAAGCAGTCTTCCAACCCTGGGGTCGCACTAGGTGGTGCAATTGCATTTGATGTCAAAAATCGAAATCACGCCGGAAATACGAAGAAACAAGGCTTTGCAACCATATAGCAGATGTGCAAGAGAAGAAGGGTGCCTGCCCAGCAGACAACCAAACCGGATTCTTTGAGGCCCAAAATTATCACAATCAAAACAAGCCGAGGCGTGCGACACCAATGCTCAAAAAATTTGTTTGAGCTCCTTGATTCCGGCGAAGAAACACATCATATAATCAAAGGAAAATATTTGCTCCGTTGTACCAAAGAATCTATCCACATTTTCTTTGGACAATTATCTCTTGCCTCTGGCATCAGGCCCTAGGATGTTATTCCTAAAACCTTGGCCTCAGGAGTCAGGCCCTCGGACTTTCTTCTTAAAACCTTGGCCTTAAGAGTAATGCCCTGAGACTTTCTTCTTAAAACCTGGGCCTCAAGAGTCAGGCCGTGAACTTTGTTCCTAAAACCTTGGCCGAACGAGTTGTGTCTTGGAATAATCTTCTTAAAACGTTGGCCTCAAGAGTTAGGGCTTATGACTTTCTTCTTGGAAACCTTGGCCCCAAGAGTTATGCCCTGGGATAATCTTCTGAAAACCTGGGCTTCGGGAGTCAGGCTTTGGGACTTTCTTCTTAAAACCTTGGCCTCAGGAGTCAAGCTTTGAGGTTATGTTGTTAAAACCTTGGCCTCAGAAATCGGGCCTCGGGATTTTCTTCTTAAAACCTCGGCCTCAGAAGTCCAGCCCCGGGATTCTTTGCAAAAAACCTTGGCCTCGGGAGTCAAGCCCTTGGAACTTCTTCTTAAAAGGTTGGCATCAGAAGTCAGGCCTTGGGATTTTCTTCTTAAAAACGTGGCCTCTGGAGTCATGCCCTGGGATTATCTTCTTAAAACCTTGGCCTTTTGCAAAATTTCATGAGAGAACAACTGTTGTTAACAACACGTTGCAAAACATGACAACAAAGCAGGAAACCAGAGAGGTGAGTCATGTGTTTTGGTGAAGCTCCTCAGCGATGCAAAACAGATGCTGAATTCAATCAAACTTGTATCAAAAGGTGGTGGCGACACCTTGACGAGTTGCATGAGTTTTTTAGGTGTGGACATGGATACATATTGGACTTCACTTTGTGATAAAAAGAGCCAAGCATGCCTGGATGCCATTGGGCTCATCCGACACCCGGACTATTTGACAGAGATCCAACCTCTTGCAGTGGCATAAAGCTATTTGAAAAGAGGTAATACACAATAAAGACGGCATTAGGAAAATGGTCGTCTCGGCCGTACACGAAAATGCACAAAGCCTTCCTGGACATCTCAAGAAAAAGACCGATTACACTAAGGACCACTCTGTCCGTAGAAAAGAATGCACGTGATCAGAATTGCACCAATATCAATGAGATCATCTTCAACTTCTGGTGCCTGCGTGACGCTGTAAAATACCTGGTAATAAGAGGATGCCCTTCTACAGCATTGGAAGCGGACAGAGGCAAAAACACAACAAAATGCCCTGTGCGTCAATGCGGGTGTGGGTTCTTGTCAAAAATATTGTGTGTGCATGAGTCAAGCTGCTTGGTTAGATGCGGAGTAAAACATTGGGGTATCCATCCCCCCAAATTTGATCTTCAGAAATTGCCACCAGAATCAAAGAGGGATGGCATCATAGGGTGCCTCACGTGCATGCATGACTATGCGTGTGACACATCAAATTGACAAACCAAAAATCATGTCAACGTGTGCGGAGGACCAAATTGACATATCAAGGGTCGTATTGAAACAAAAAATGACCCAAAATGTACTCAACACCCCCGAAATGCACCACCCCCCACCCCAAAATGTTGGGGGGGGGAAACCCCGAAATTGTACTAAAAGCCGCCGCCCCCCCCCCCCCTTTGATGTACGAAAAATCCCCCTCTGAAATGCCTCTGAAATATATCCCGTCCCCGCCCCCTGAAATATACTCAAAACCCGGAAATTTACTGTAAAAAAGACCCTCGCAAATTGTTCTAAAAACCCCTCGGAATCGCGCTCAAAACCAGTTCCAGAATGTAGTAAAAAACCACCCGGGTAGTACATTTTCGTTAGTTTCAACGGAGGTTTTTTTAGCACAAAACAGGGGTCTATTCAGTACGCACCACCGGCGGAATACATCCTCACTGTCCTATGCCTGAATTGTTGCAAACAAGGCCCAGCGAGGGGAGAACACAGGGTGCGCCGATTCACAAACAGTGCGACTAAGCAGAGGCCCATGGCAGAGATAGAACGTCACGGGTTACGGAAAGGCGGCAACAAATTGACTCGGGTCCTCCCTGACACTGTTTCTCGGCCCTTCATGACGATAAAGGGGATGGACCATCAAACCGCAAGTACTTGAACGCCCGCCATTAGAGAGCTGTGGACAGGCGAAACAGACCTGACAGATACAAATAGTCTCTTTTTTGTGATTAATCCATTGCTTACCCTGAGCCTGACCACAGGGACCATCGCAACCCCGTCCACGACAAAGTCGAAAGCCGGGGGCATAGAAAGCAGAGTAGTGGCCCACCATTGATCTCCACCGAGCACGCCGGGCGCTTTTTGGCTCAGCTGAAGGCATTCGAGAAAAAATTGTGTGCGATGTCGTTTGTACCTGGAGATACTCCCTCTGAAGTCGCTGGCAATTCCAACGTTTTCCATAAAGAAGTGTGCGCAAACATCAGGGGACGAGGTTAACTAACTTGCATGTGACGGTGCCGGTCAGTTGAGGATTAGGCACGATAAAGAAGGCATATAGAGAATGTACAGGTTGCAGCATATAGCAAAAAGAGAAGGTATACAGTGTTCGTCAACATGAAAGCGAGCGTGCTGGCATGGCATCGCGCGCGTCAGAGTTTAGGCCGGAGAAATAGAAGGAGACGGCACATTGAAACCGTGAATATCACTGAGAAACACAACGCCACTTACCACAAAGAAACCGCAAAGGAATGCCTGGACTAGTACATCACAGACCACTTCCATCACCATCATTCAGCATCCAATTGCTGCTTTTGTACGCTATTTACTGGTTCTGCCATTTTTGTGCGTACCGACCCGACATCGCAGCGTGCGCACGCACGGGCGGACGGCATCCGTATACCACAGCGCAGCCTGGGGGGCTAGGGCGTCAGAGGTCAGGCGAGTGGGCGGCCGGTCGGGCAGGCCCCCCCCCGCCCCGTCCCCTCTGCGGTGCTCAATTGTGAAACTGGAGCTCTGGAACGCCCCGTCTGCCCCAACGCCCAGACCGGCGCTGATTGTCTCTTTCGTGTTCACCTGTCGACCTGACTGTTCAGCACGTTCTGTGCGTTCCAGGCCAGCACAAGCTCGTCCACTGGCAGCACGGATTGATTCTTCCGCGCCGTACGTAAGCGCGCCAGCGCCTCAGTCTCCCGGGGCATTGTGGATGGAGATGCAGAGTTCAGGCAGCATCGGCGCGCGGCTGCAAAGCCTCCAACGGTGGCGCCCATTGTGTCCTCGGAGTTCTGGTTTTACGGTTTAACTGCCGCACCCTGTTCCACTAACCCTTCTTCAACAGGACCACACCATTGGGCTGGTTGTGGGAACTTTCCGAGCTTCGCTTGAAGCCCCTCTCCTTGAAGACCTGCAAGTGGTCATAGCAGCGCCGGCAATAGATCTGTGCACAACATGGTAACCAGAGGCCCTCTTTGGGGTGCACCTACACAGCGAAGATGACAGCACCGCAGGCCGCAGACTCACAACACAGCACTCCGATTACACCGTGTGGGTGATGAGGGAAGATCCCCTGGAAACGCATGCACTCACGGGGGGCGACTACAACCGGTCCTGATGCGACCCACCCTGTCTGTCAAAACGTGTGGGGGGAGGAGGGGGCAGTTGGGGGGGTGGGGGGGGGGGGGCGATTGGTTGGGGGGGGGGGCGGGTATTGGCGGTACGGCCGAGGGGGGGTTCCCAAGAGGGGGGGGGGCTGCGCGCGACCCAATACTACTACATGCATACCTCGAGGGGGGGATGTGTGTCTGGGGGTATGGGGGTATGGAGGTATGTATGCGACAATAGCGCTTTCTCGTCTTTGCCGGGAAGAAAGTCTAAAGCGTCGCCGTGTTGCCCCCCCCCCCCCCCTTGTTCCCCCCTGCCCCCCAATTAGTTTGAACCTTGGTCTGTGATGAAGGTTTCCTGCGAATTAGAGTTGGAGGTTAAAAAAGATTCGTGAAGGTTTGATTCAGATGCGAATAAAAATTTCCTGAAGATTAGACTTAGACCAAACACATGGTACCCCCTTCAAAGGGATCAGAACAAGGACCAAACACTTTCCCTTTCAGCTAAGCATGCCAAAAAAAAAAAATCGGCGCCGTTGGCGCCATGACCCCGCACCACTACCTCTCAAAACTCATGGCGGGGGGGGGGGGGGGGGCTGGGGGGGTCGCATACAAGGACCGGGCCCGGCCGCCCCCCTGTGGACGCACTACCGTCACGTGAACCCGAGAACATGGTAGTGGCATGCAACGTTATGCTGTGTTTGTTTCATACATTTCTGCAAAAGAAGAGCTGTAGTAGACCCGATGCAAACGTGGCAACTTGCGTGCCATCTGGGGATTATCAGCCTAGTCCCTACATCCACGCCACAGCAAACATCGACGCAATGCTCCCCACATCCTTGACAAATCTTGATACGTTCTACAACCCTCTTGCGCCCTCAGAGAACCAAGGAAACGGCCCATCCTTCAATACCCTCCACACATGCCTTCAGCAATCGTTTTGTGCCCTCCACTGACCTCTTCAGCCGTCATGAACTCTCAATACCGCCCCCTCATTCCATCGATGTAGCATCTGGCACAGTCGTCTAGAGCCCTAAGCAGCCCTCAGCAATGCATGGGCGCGCATGTTTGAGGCCCACCGCATACGCCTGGGCACGCATGTCCGAGCCTGGGCACCAATGCCTGTGCTCGCACAGATATGGTTGTGCTTGGGCGCGCCAGTCTGTAGGCTGGTCGAGGCGCACCAAACAGGCCGTGAAACAACAGCTCTCCTCGCCTCACAAAGCAGAGGCATAAGGACAAGGGGAAGGACAGGCGGAAAAAGGGACGAGGACAACACAGAGAGACAGAGACAGAGACAAACAGACAAACAGACAAACAGACAGAGAGAGAGAAGAGAGAGAGAGAGAGAGAGAAGTAAATGGGAAAGAGGTCAACACGGTATCAGTCTTGTGCAGCAGCACATTTCACACCTGATCCACGCAAATCGTACATTTGCTGCCCTGGGGGTTGGGACTTGCATTTTCGTTGGTGTGCACGCGTCCGGTGTTGGGACAGTGTCCCCGTCCTGTCTCACGCAAAAATGAGCTGGTTGGTTGCACTGGGGCTGACCAGTCCAACTGGTTGTCTTCCATATCCGGTCCCATCACTGATGCCGAAGTCTGAAACGCAAACGGAGTTTACAGCTCGTTTCCAACGCCAGAATTCGAACGTGTGATCATCGGTGATCACGCCAATGTCGCCAGGGCAGAACAACATCAGCAACCTTTGTACTGGGGGAGGGGGGGGGGGGTGGTTGGTGCGTGCGAAATGTGGAATGATGAAGATTTGGTGCGGAGAAAACTTCTTAAACACCACTGAAAATTTGACTTCCCAGATTGTGGCACAACAAGCATAGACTGCGTTTTTATTTCCTGTGGCTTTTGGTAGGTCACTGTTATTCCTGGAGGTTTGGAGCCTACCAAATGGTCCCTGTAGAGCTGTCTGTGCAGGCACCAGGGGAATGTGTATGCCAAGAGCGCCAATAATGACACCTAGAAAAATGGCTACTGACCTGAAAATACCGCGGCATAATTTGGCACACTCTTGTTGGGCCAAATTATGCCTGTTCCAAATTGTGCCTGATCCGAATCCCGCCTCGCCCCCCTTGTAGTGGAAATACTTGCGTGCGGGGTCAGTTTGGGACGCCCAGACCCCCCTCGTCACTAAGAAGTGCCAACTTCAGGACTTGTCAAATCAGCCTTCGGTCCAGCAGCTGTCACTTTCTACTACTGGCTGCTGACCTACTTTTGCACCTTCAACTTTGACCGCTGTTTCCCTGGCAGAAAAAGCACCGCCATTTTATCAAGATTTCACGACGCAAAAGAACAGGTTTCCTTAGCCAAGGTATTAAGTCAGAGGATGCCCTGCTGTCCACGGGACCGGTAAAAATTGTTGGCATGCTGCGCCCTCTATGCGCCCTCTATGAGCCCCCTATGCGCCCTCTATGCGCCCCCTATGCGCCCTCTATGCGCCCTCTGTGCGCCCTCTATGCGCCCTCTATGCGCCCTCTATGCACCCTCTGTGCGCCCTCTGTGCGCCCTCTATGCACCCTCTATGCAACCCCTATGCGCCCTCTATGAGCCCCCTATGCGCCCTCTATGCGCCCCCTATGCGCCCTCTATGCGCCCTCTGTGCGCCCTCTATGCGCCCTCAATGCGCCCTCTATGCGCCCTCTGTGCGCCCTCTATGCGCCCTTTATGCGCCCTCTATGCGCCCCCTATGCGCCCTCTGTACGCCCTCTATGCGCCCTCTATGCGCGCACTATGCGCCCACTATGCGCCCCCTATGCGCCCTCTATGCGCCCTCTGTGCGCCCTCTATGCGCCCTCTATGCTCCCACCATGCGCCCCCTATGTGCCCTCTATGCGCCCTCTATGCACCCTCTATGTGCCCCCTATGCGCCCCCTATGTGCCCTCTATGCGCCCTCTATGCACCCTCTATGTGCCCTCTATGCGCCCCCTATGCGCCCCCTATGCGCCCTCTATGCGCCCTCTGTGCGCCCTCAATGCTCCCACCATGCGCCGTGTATGCGCCCCCTCAGCGCCCCCTATGCGCCCTCTATCCACCCCCTATGTGCCCTCTATGTGCCCTCTATGCGCCCTCTATGCGCCCTCTATGTGCCCTCTATGCACCCTCTATGCGCCCTCTATGCGCCCTCTATGCACCCTCTATGCGCCCTCTATGCACCCTCTATGTGCCCTCTATGCGCACTCTATGCGCCCTCTATGCACCCACCATGCGCCGTGTATGCGCCCCCTCTGCGCCCCCTATGCGCCCTCAATGCGCCCTCAATGCGCCCTCTATGCGCCCTCTGTGCGCCCTCTATGCGCCCACTATGCGCCCCCTATGCGCCCTCTATGCGCCCTCTGTGCGCCCTCTATGCGCCCTCTATGCTCCCACCATGCGCCCCCTATGTGCCCTCTATGCGCCCTCTATGCACCCTCTATGTGCCCCCTATGCGCCCCCTATGTGCCCTCTATGCGCCCTCTATGCACCCTCTATGTGCCCTCTATGCGCCCCCTATGCGCCCCCTATGCGCCCTCTGTGCGCCCTCTGTGCGCCCTCAATGCTCCCACCATGCGCCGTGTATGCGCCCCCTCAGCGCCCCCTATGCGCCCTCTATCCACCCCCTATGTGCCCTCTATGTGCCCTCTATGCGCCCTCTATGCGCCCTCTATGTGCCCTCTATGCACCCTCTATGCGCCCTCTATGCGCCCTCTATGCGCCCTCTATGCGCCCTCTATGCACCCTCTATGTGCCCTCTATGCGCACTCTATGCGCCCTCTATGCACCCACCATGCGCCGTGTATGCGCCCCCTCTGCGCCCCCTATGCGCCCTCTATCCACCCCCTATGTGCCCTCTATGCGCCCTCTATGCGCCCTCTATGCGCCCTCTATGTGCCCTCTATGCACCCTCTATGCGCCCTCTATGCGCCCTCTATGCGCCCTCTATGCGCCCTCTATGCACCCTCTATGTGCCCTCTATGCGCACTCTATGCGCCCCCTCTGTGCCCCCTATGCGCCCACCATGCGCCCTATATGTGCCTTCCATGCACCCACTATGCGCCCTCTATGCGCCCTCTATGCGCCCTCTATGCGCGCTCTATGCGCCCTCTATGCGCCCCCTATACACCCTCTATGCGTCCTCTATGCGCCCTCTGTGCGCCCTCTATGCACCCTCTGTGCGCCCTCTATGTGCCCTCTATGCACCCTCTATGCGCCCTCTATGCACCCTCCATGCGCCCTCTATGCACCCTCTATGCGCCCTCTATGAGCCCCCTATGCGCCCTCTATGCGCCCCCTATGCGCCCTCTATGCGCCCTCTGTGCGCCCTCTATGCGCCCCCTATGTGCCCTCTATGCGCCCTCTATGCGCCCTCTATGCGCCCTCTATGCACCCTCTGTGCGCCCTTTGTGCGCCCTCTATGCACCCTTTATGCACCCTCTATGCAACCCCTATGCGCCCTCTATGAGCCCCCTTTGCGCCCTCTATGCGCCCCCTATGCGCCCTCTATGCGCCCTTTGTGCGCCCTCTATGCGCCCTCTATGCGCCCTCAATGCGCCCTCTATGCGCCCTCTGTGCGCCCTCTATGCGCCCTCTATGCGCCCTCTATGCGCCCCCTATGCGCCCTCTGTGCGCCCTCTATGCGCCCTCTATGCGCCCACTATGCGCCCACTATGCGCCCCCTATGCGCCCTCTATGCGCCCTCTGTGCGCCCTCTATGCGCCCTCTATGCTCCCACCATGCGCCGTGTATGCGCCCCCTCTGCGCCCCCTCTGCGCCCTCTATCCGCCCCCTATGTGCCCTCTATGCGCCCTCTGTGCGCCCTCTATGCTCCCACCATGTGCCGTGTATGCGCCCTCTATGCGCCCCCTATGCGCCCTCTATCCGCCCCCTATGCACCCTCTATGGGCCCTCTATGCGCCCTCAATGCGCCCTCTATGCGCCCTCTGTGCGCCCTCTATGCGCCCTCTATGCGCCCTCTATGCGCCCCCTATGTGCCCTGTGTGCGCCTTCTATGCGCCCCCTCAGCGCCCACTATGCGCCCACTATGCGCCCCCTATGCGCCCTCTATGCGCCCCCTGTGCGCCCTCTATGCGCCCCCTATGCACCCTCTATCCGCCCCCTATGTGCCCTCTATGCGCCCTCTGTGTGCCCTCTATGCTCCCACCATGCGCCGTGTATGCGCCCTCTATGCGCCCCCTATGCGCCCTCTATCCGCCCCCTATGCACCCTCTATGCGCCCTCTATGCTCCCACCATGCGCCGTGTATGCGCCCCCTCAGCGCCCCCTATGCGCCCTCTATGCGCCCTCTGTGCGCCCTCTGTGCGCCCTCTATGCTCCCACCATGCGCCGTGTATGCGCCCCCTCAGCGCCCCCTATGCGCCCTCTATCCACCCCCTATGTGCCCTCTATGTGCCCTCTATGCGCCCTCTATGCGCCCTCTATGTGCCCTCTATGCACCCTCTATGCGCCCTCTATGCGCCCTCTATGCGCCCTCTATGCACCATCTATGTGCCCTCTATGCGCACTCTATGCGCCCTCTATGCGCCCTCTATGCGCCCCCTATGCTCCCACCATGTGCCTTGTATGCGCCCTCTATGCGCCCCCTATGCGCCCACTATGCGCCCCCTATGTGCCCTCTATGCGCCCTCTGTGCGCCCTCTATGCGCCCTCTATGCGCCCTCTATGCGCCCCCTATGCGCCCTCTGTGCGCCCTCTATGCGCCCTCTATGCGCCCACTATGCGCCCACTATGCGCCCCCTATGCGCCCTCTATGCGCCCTCTGTGCGCCCTCTATGCGCCCTCTATGCTCCCACCATGCGCCGTGTATGCGCCCCCTCTGCGCCCCCTCTGCGCCCTCTATCCGCCCCCTATGTGCCCTCTATGCGCCCTCTGTGCGCCCTCTATGCTCCCACCATGTGCCGTGTATGCGCCCTCTATGCGCCCCCTATGCGCCCTCTATCCGCCCCCTATGCACCCTCTATGGGCCCTCTATGCGCCCTCAATGCGCCCTTATGCGCCCTCTGTGCGCCCTCTATGCGCCCTCTATGCGCCCTCTATGCGCCCCCTATGCGCCCTCTGTGCGCCCTCTATGCGCCCTCTATGCGCCCACTATGCGCCCACTATGCGCCCCCTATGCGCCCTCTATGCGCCCTCTGTGCGCCCTCTATGCGCCCTCTATGCTCCCACCATGCGCCGTGTATGCGCCCTCTATGCGCCCCCTATGTGCCCTCTATGCGCCCCCTATGTGCCCTCTATGCGCCCTCTGTGTGCCCTCTATGTTCCCACCATGCGCCGTGTATGCGCCCTCTATGCGCCCCCTATGCGCCCTCTATGCACCCTCTATGCGCCCTCTATGCGCCCCCTATGCGCCCCCTATGCGCCCTCTATGCGCCCTCTGTGCGCCCTCTATGCTCCCACCATGCGCCGTGTATGCGCCCCCTCAGCGCCCCCTATGCGCCCTCTATCCACCCCCTATGTGCCCTCTATGTGCCCTCTATGCGCCCTCTATGCGCCCTCTATGTGCCCTCTATGCACCCTCTATGTGCCCTCTATGCGCACTCTATGCGCCCTCTATGCGCCCCCTATGCTCCCACCATGTGCCTTGTATGCGCCCTCTATGCGCTCTCTATGCACCCACTATGCGCCCTCTATGCGCCCCCTATGCGCCCCCTATGCGCCCTCTATGCGCCCTCTGTGCGCCCTCTACGCGCCCCCTATGCTCCCACCATGTGCCTTGTATGCGCCCTCTATGCGCTCTCTATGCACCCACTATGAGCCCCCTATGCGCCCTCTATGAGCCCCCTATGCGCCCTCTATGCGCCCTCTATGCGCCCTCTATGCGCCCTCTATGCGCCCTCTATGCACCCTCTGTGCGCCCTCTATGCGCCCTCTATGCACCCTCTATGCACCCTCTATGCAACCCCTATGCGCCCTCTATGAGCCCCCTATGCGCCCTCTATGCGCCCCCTATGCACCCTCTATGCGCCCTCTATGCGCCCTTTGTGCGCCCTCTATGCGCCCCCTATGCTCCCACCATGTGCCTTGTATGCGCCCTCTATGCGCCCCCTATGCACCCACTATGAGCCCCCTATGCGCCCTCTATGAGCCCCCTATGCGCCCTCTATGCGCACTCTATGCGCCCTCAATGCGCCCTCAATGCGCCCTCAATGCGCCCTCTATGTGCCCTCTGTGCGCCCTCTATGCGCCCTCTATGCGCCCTCTATGCGCCCCCTATGCGCCCTCTATGCGCCCACTATGCGCCCCCTATGCGCCCTCTATGCGCCCTCTGTGCGCCCTCTACGCGCCCTCTATGCTCCCACCATGCGCCGTGTATGCGCCCTCTATGCGCCCCCTATGCGCCCTCTATCCGCCCCCTATGCACCCTCTATGCGCCCTCTATGCGCCCTCAATGCGCCCTCTATGCGCCCCCTATGCGCCCTCTATGCGCCCCCTATGCGCCCTCTGTGCGCCCTCTATGCGCCCACTATGCGCCCCCTATGCGCCCTCTATGCGCCCGCTGTGCGCCCTCTATGCGCCCTCTATGCTCCCACCATGCGCCGTGTATGCGCCCCCTCAGCGCCCCCTATGCGCCCTCTATCCGCCCCCTATGTGCCCTCTATGCGCCCTCTGTGCGCCCTCTATGCTCCCACCATGCGCCGTGTATGCGCCCCCTCAGCGCCCTCTATCCACCCCCTATGTGCCCTCTATGTGCCCTCTATGCGCCCTCTATGCGCCCTCTATGTGCCCTCTATGCACCCTCTATGCGCCCTCTATGCGCCCTCTATGCGCCCTCTATGCGCCCTCTATGCACCCTCTATGTGCCCTCTATGCGCACTCTATGTGCCCTCTATGCGCCCCCTATGCTCCCACCATGTGCCTTGTATGCGCCCTCTATGCGCTCTCTATGCACCAAATATGCGCCCTCTATGTACCCTCTATGCGCCCTCTGTGCGCCCTCTATGCGCCCTCTATGCGCCCCCTATACACCCTCTATGCGCCCTCTATGCGCCCTCTATGCGCCCTCTATGCGCCCTCTATGCGCGCTCTATGCGCCCTCTATGCACCCTCTATGTGCCCTCTATGCGCCCTCTATGCGCCCTCTATGCTCCCACCATGCGCCGTGTATGCGCCCTGTATGCGCCCTCTATGCACCCTCTACGCGCCCTCTATGCGCCCTCTATGTGCCCTCTATGCACCCTCTATGCGCCCTCTATGCGCCCTCTATGCACCCTCTACGCGCCCTCTATGCGCCCTCTATGCGCCCTCTATGCGCCCCCTCTGTGCCCCCTATGCGCCCACCATGCGCCCTATATGTGCCTTCCATGCACCCACTATGCGCCCTCTTTGCGCCCTCTATGCGCCCTCTATGCGCGCTCTATGCGCTCCCTCTGTGCCCCCTATGCGCCCTCTATGCGCCCTCTATGCGCCCTCTATCCGCCCCCTATGTGCCCTCTATGCGCCCTCTGTGCGCCCTCTATGCTCCCACCATGCGCCGTGTATGCGCCCCCTCAGCGCCCCCTATGCGCCCTCTATCCACCCCCTATGTGCCCTCTATGTGCCCTCTATGCGCCCTCTATGCGCCCTCTATGTGCCCTCTATGCACCCTCTATGCGCCCTCTATGCGCCCTCTATGCGCCCTCTATGCGCCCTCTATGCACCCTCTATGTGCCCTCTATGCGCACTCTATGTGCCCTCTATGCGCCCCCTATGCTCCCACCATGTGCCTTGTATGCGCCCTCTATGCGCTCTCTATGCACCCAATATGCGCCCTCTATGTACCCTCTATGCGCCCTCTGTGCGCCCTCTATGCGCCCTCTATGCGCCCCCTATACACCCTCTATGCGCCCTCTATGCGCCCTCTATGCGCCCTCTATGCGCCCTCTATGCGCGCTCTATGCGCCCTCTATGCACCCTCTATGTGCCCTCTATGCGCCCTCTATGCGCCCTCTATGCTCCCACCATGCGCCGTGTATGCGCCCTGTATGCGCCCTCTATGCACCCTCTACGCGCCCTCTATGCGCCCTCTATGTGCCCTCTATGCACCCTCTATGCGCCCTCTATGCGCCCTCTATGCACCCTCTACGCGCCCTCTATGCGCCCTCTATGCGCCCTCTATGCGCCCCCTCTGTGCCCCCTATGCGCCCACCATGCGCCCTATATGTGCCTTCCATGCACCCACTATGCGCCCTCTTTGCGCCCTCTATGCGCCCTCTATGCACCCTCTATGCGCCCCCTCTGTGCCCCCTATGCGCCCTCTATGCGCCCTCTATGCGCCCTCTATCCGCCCCCTATGTGCCCTCTATGCGCCCTCTATGCACCCTCTATGCGCCCTCTATGCGCCCCCTATGCGCCCCCTATGCGCCCTCTATGCGCCCTCTGTGCGCCCTCTATGCTCCCACCATGCGCCGTGTATGCGCCCCCTCAGCGCCCCCTATGCGCCCTCTATCCACCCCCTATGTGCCCTCTATGTGCCCTCTATGCGCCCTCTATGCGCCCTCTATGTGCCCTCTATGCACCCTCTATGCGCCCTCTATGTGCCCTCTATGCGCCCTCTATGTGCCCTCTATGCACCCTCTATGCGCCCTCTATGCGCCCTCTATGCGCCCTCTATGCGCGCTCTATGCGCGCTCTATGCGCCCTCTATGCACCCTCTATGTGCCCTCTATGCGCCCTCTATGCGCCCTCTATGCTCCCACCATGCGCCGTGTATGCGCCCTGTATGCGCCCTCTATGCACCCTCTACGCGCCCTCTATGCGCCCTCTATGTGCCCTCTATGCACCCTCTATGCGCCCTCTATGCGCCCTCTATGCACCCTCTACGCGCCCTCTATGCGCCCTCTATGCGCCCTCTATGCGCCCCCTCTGTGCCCCCTATGCGCCCACCATGCGCCCTATATGTGCCTTCCATGCAACCACTATGCGCCCTCTTTGCGCCCTCTATGCGCCCTCTATGCACCCTCTATGCGCCCCCTCTGTGCCCCCTATGCGCCCTCTATGCGCCCTCTATGCGCCCTCTATCCGCCCCCTATGTGCCCTCTATGCGCCCTCTATGCACCCTCTATGCGCCCTCTATGCGCCCCCTATGCGCCCCCTATGCGCCCTCTATGCGCCCTCTGTGCGCCCTCTATGCTCCCACCATGCGCCGTGTATGCGCCCCCTCAGCGCCCCCTATGCGCCCTCTATCCACCCCCTATGTGCCCTCTATGTGCCCTCTATGCGCCCTCTATGCGCCCCCTATGTGCCCTCTATGCACCCTCTATGCGCCCTCTATGCGCCCTCTATGCGCCCTCTATGCACCCTCTATGTGCCCTCTATGCGCACTCTATGTGCCCTCTATGCGCCCCCTATGCTCCCACCATGTGCCTTGTATGCGCCCTCTATGCGCTCTCTATGCACCCACTATGAGCCCCCTATGCGCCCTCTATGAGCCCCCTATGCGCCCTCTATGCGCACTCTATGCGCCCTCTATGCGCCCTCTATGCGCCCTCTGTGCGCCCTCTATGCGCCCTCAATGCGCCCTCAATGCGCCCTCAATGCGCCCTCTGTGCGCCCTCTATGCGCCCACTATGCGCCCCCTATGCGCCCTCTATGCGCCCGCTGTGCGCCCTCTATGCGCCCTCTATGCTCCCTGCATGCGCCGTGTATGCGCCCCCTCAGCGCCCCCTATGCGCCCTCTATCCGCCCCCTATGTGCCCTCTATGCGCCCTCTGTGCGCCCTCTATGCTCCCACCATGCGCCGTGTATGCGCCCCCTCAGCGCCCCCTATGCGCCCTCTATCCACCCCCTATGTGCCCTCTATGTGCCCTCTATGCGCCCTCTATGCGCCCTCTATGTGCCCTCTATGCACCCTCTATGCGCCCTCTATGCGCCCTCTATGCTCCCACCATGCGCCGTGTATGCGCCCTGTATGCGCCCTCTATGCACCCTCTACGCGCCCTCTATGCGCCCTCTATGTGCCCTCTATGCACCCTCTATGCGCCCTCTATGCGCCCTCTATGCACCCTCTACGCGCCCTCTATGCGCCCTCTATGCGCCCCCTCTGTGCCCCCTATGCGCCCACCATGCGCCCTATATGTGCCTTCCATGCACCCACTATGCGCCCTCTTTGCGCCCTCTATGCGCCCTCTATGCACCCTCTATGCGCCCCCTCTGTGCCCCCTATGCGCCCTCTATGCGCCCTCTATGCGCCCTCTATCCGCCCCCTATGTGCCCTCTATGCGCCCTCTATGCACCCTCTATGCGCCCTCTATGCGCCCCCTATGCGCCCCCTATGCGCCCTCTATGCGCCCTCTGTGCGCCCTCTATGCTCCCACCATGCGCCGTGTATGCGCCCCCTCAGCGCCCCCTATGCGCCCTCTATCCACCCCCTATGTGCCCTCTATGTGCCCTCTATGCGCCCTCTATGCGCCCTCTATGTGCCCTCTATGCACCCTCTATGCGCCCTCTATGTGCCCTCTATGCGCCCTCTATGCGCCCTCTATGCACCCTCTATGTGCCCTCTATGCGCCCTCTATGTGCCCTCTATGCGCCCCCTATGCTCCCACCATGTGCCTTGTATGCGCCCTCTATGCGCTCTCTATGCACCCACTATGCGCCCTCTATGCGCCCTCTATGCGCCCTCGGTGCGCCCTCTATGCGCCCTCTCTGCGCCCCCTATACACCCTCTATGCGTCCTTCATGCGCCCTCTGTGCGCCCTCTATGTGCCCTCTATGCGCCCTCTATGCGCCCTCTATGCGCCCTCCATGCGCCCTCTATGCGCGCTCTATGCGCCCTCTATGCACCCTCTATGTGCCCTCAATGCACCCTGTACGCGCCCTCTATGCGCCCTCTATGGGCCCCCTATGCGCCCTCTATGCGCCCTCTGTGCGCCCTCTATGCGCCCTCTATGCTCCCACCATGCGCCGTGTATGCGCCCTCTATGCGCCCTCTATGCACCCTCTACGCGCCCCCTATGCGCCCTCTATGCGCCCTCTATGCGCCCTCTATGCACCCTCTATGCGCCCTCTATGCGCCCTCTATGCACCCTCTACGCGCCCTCTATGCGCCCTCTATGCGCCCTCTATGCGCCCCCTCTGTGCTCCCTATGCGCCCACCATGCGCCCTATATGTGCCTTCCATGCACCCACTATGCGCCCTCTTTGCGCCCTCTATGCGCCCTCTATGCACCCTCTATGCGCCCCCTCTGTGCCCCCTATGCGCCCTCTATGCGCCCTCTATGCGCCCTCTATGCGCCCTCCATGTGCCCTCTATGCGCCCCCTCTGTGCCCCCTATGCGCCCTCTATGCACCCTCTATGCTCCCACCATGCGCCGTGTATGCGCCCTCTATGCGCCCTCTATGCACCCTCTATGTGCCCTCTATGCGCCCTCGATGCACCCTATATGCGCCCTCTATGCGCCCACCATGCGCCCTATATGTGCCTTCCATGCACCCACTATGTGCCCTCTTTGCGCCCTCTATGCGCCCTCTATGCACCCTCTATGCGCCCCCTCTGTGCCCCCTATGCGCCCTCTATGCGCCGTCTATGCGCCCTCCATGTGCCCTCTATGTGCCCCCTCTGTGCCCCCTATGTGCCCTCTATGCGCCCTCTATGTGCCCTCTATGCGCCCTCCATGTGCCCTCTATGTGCCCCCTCTGTGCCCCCTATGCGCCCTCTATGCGCCCCCTATGCGCCCTCTATGCACCCTCTATGCGCCCTCTATGTGCCCTCTATGTGCCCCCTATGCACCCTCTATGTGCCCCCTATGCGCACTCTATGCGCCCCCTATGCCCCCTCTGTGCGCCGTCAATGCGCCCTCTATGCGCTCTCTATGCGCCCACTATGTGCCCTCTATGCGCCCCCTATGCGCCCACCATGCGCCCTCTATGCGCCCTCTATGCGCCCACCATGCGCCCTCTATGCGCCCTCTATGCGCCCACCATGCACCCTCTATGCGCCCTCTATGCGCCCTCTATGTGCCCTCTATGCCCGTTGAGTTGGTCCCGGTCGGCTTCGACGTCGGTACAGTGCCTAACGCAGTCACTGCCGTGTTCAACTGTCTGCTGTGTTGCTGTGTGATTGATTGCCATCTTGTGTGCCACCCCTGATGTGCCCTTCCGGATTGAACAACCCTAGAGTCCAAGTGCATCCTCCCAGGGGTTGACCCTTTATGGGGTGTACACCCAGCTTCAAATCCTGTATATTGACATCCATGGTGTGGGCCCTTACATCCTTTGCACACACACTTCCAGGGAACACAGGTGACCATAAGGACGATGATGGTGGCGGAGGAGACCGTACCGGAGGGGATTGCACCTGTCGTTGAGGACTGTCCTGAGGCTTTGTTGAGGAGAGATTTTGCGGTGAACGTTAGGGACCGGCCACTCACCTTAAACATACAACCAAAGTACACAAGACCTGCCCCAGACTGTGAACCTCCGCTGGTAGGGTTGCAAGCAAAGAGCCCATGTCAAATTCAAACAGAGAGAGGAAAAAATCGAATTTTCAAAAAAAATTCAGGTGCCACTAGTTAGCCTAAACAACAGCAATTTTGGGGCTTTCCGGGGGCCCATGGCATGCGCTACATGGGCCTGACGGCTACCACGTGGCCCCAATGGGTGCTCAAGTACCAGTATTGTCACCAAATGATCTCCCAAACGCATCCCAGGGGCGATAGAAGGGTGTTGGAAAAAATCGAATTTTGAAAATTTTGCAGGTGACACCAAACAACCTAAACGACGGCAATTTTGGGGCTTTCGGGGGGCCCATGGCGCGGGCTACATGGGCCTAACGGCTACTATGTGGGTCCCTAAGGGTGCTCAAGTACCAGTATTGTCACCAAATGATCACCCAAACCCATCCCGGGTCCTATGCCACACATAGCAGCTGCAATAGGCAAAGAAGTTTTGACCCCCGCACCCCCAAAAAATGGGGTACCCAGGTAAGACATTTGGGAGCACCCAATGCATAATCAAGCGTAACTCAAGCGTCATCTGTTTGTGTTCCACAGCACTGGTCCTTGATCTGGGGATAAAAATTCGACAGTGCTCCACCATTCAAACTTCCTACCCCCCCCCCCCTTCCTTTGTGAGAGGAACACTAAAGTCCCAAAATTTGACGGAAACAACACCAACTGTTGCTGTGACAAAAGGGGGGGGGGGTATTAAAAAGGGCAAAGTAGGTCATGGTTCCAAAAAATGCGGAAACAATACCTCCAGTTGCTCTGACAAGACCGTTGCTCGCGCAAGGGGGAGGCAGGGGCAGGACTGAAAATTGGCCTGTGGCCCCACCTTGCACATCACCTTGCACACCACTGACGTGCAATCACCCCAGCTGATAAGTAAACCTCCGTTCCATTGCACAAATCGTGTGCGCAGGCCCAACTGCGCAAGAGCAACTGTTGCCTGTAAAATTGTGATGTTGGAAGCAATCAAACCCACATCACCGTCTGTTCACTCAGTGCCCCTGCCCTGTGGTCCCTCTGTGTGCAGCTGCACCAGTCCCCAAGCCACTTCCTTGGTGTGGAAAACAGACAGGGACAGCACTGTGGCAGATGAGCACCAGACAGGCCACAGACCCATTGACTCGACGGGTCAAATCCTCTGCCCAAGGCCGAGGCGGCAAACAGATTTCCTCAGTGTTGAAGGGGCTGTAGACCAGAGGGACAACGGATAGAGATTTTACAGCAAGACGGTGAGGCGCCTGGGAAGGCCCAGGCCCAGCAATTATTGTCCAGCTCAACGGAGCATGCAGATTGTAACAGCAGGACAGCCATGTGTCTTGGGCTCCCATGCGTCGGCCATCGTTGACAATTATGCAGGCCAAAGCAGCCAGGGGTTCTTCATGTGGCTGCCCATTTAAAGCACAAGTCATGCCCCTGAGTCCTCCATTCCACCCCTGCTCCCCCTGCCCCCCCGCAAAAACACGTGAGAATTGGTGCTCCTGCTTTACTGTCGCTGGCGTGAGACAAAAAAAATAAATAAATTAGAAAAAGCACCAAAGAAAGAGTGAAAAAACTGTCTCTCTCTCGAGACCAAAAACAGCAACAGGAGAAAAAAAAAAGGCATTTGTTGCTGAAGAAACAAATTTGCCCTGAATCAACGTCCGCTGGAGGCAACCAAGAGCAGTCAGCAGCAGGGGCCGGTTAGAGTGCCGTCGATTGAGAGCCGTTCAGAGCAGGACAGTGATGGGCGGCGTTTGGAGGTGGGCACTTCACTTGTGGCCCCAAACCACCATTCGAAATTTCCAATTTGATCCAAATGACATTGTACACCTTCTAGGCCTGCCATAAACATGTTGTCTCTGGCAAATCCTTTGTTTCTGAAAATTTGAGCGATAAAAGCTTGTCTGAAATGCTCAGATAATACTTCTTTGTGGTTCACGAACTGTTGGTGGTGGGTGCCCCTCGGTGTTCCAGAAATGTTTGTGCATTGTCCTTCGACTGCGATCTGCACATGGGGATGGAGGCATAACATCTACGGAAACTACTGTGCTATACGCCAGATGAATCACCATCACATACTCTCGTCAACAAAGTCTAGGTAAAACATCTACCTGAACGCCTGGTGCTAGCTCAGCAGGAGTGTGCACTTCCTTCTGAGCCTGAAATTTGCCCATCCAACCGGCATCGTCTTGATTGTCCGCGAGCGCTTCCCAATCATCATCTTCTTCCATTTTCACTGCACACCATACGATACACAGCATGCAGCTGCTGCAAAAGCACTGGGGCAGGTGTTTCACAAGACCGTAGTGCTGTGATACCAACGTGAATGCTGTGGCCAAAGCTGGCACACTCCTGTCCACCAGCAACACATATCCATGAGATGGACAGACCAAAGGGTGAGGAGAGGTAAGTATGCATCGTATATATGTATGGCTTATGCGAGGTTTGCAAGGTTTTCATTTCATCTGACACTGCCTGCAACCGTTCTGATGTGGAGTCCGCAGCATGTCTAAACTCCCAGAGACTGGGAACATTGATGCATGTTCTTGGTGGGCGGGAGGGAGGCTTGTTGTACAAGAGAGTTACAAGAGAGTACAGAAGGCGTAGTTAAATAGTCTTTTCAGCAGCAATACAGGTGCACAATAATTGTGCAGGGTGCATATTCTCATCAGTTTCCGGTAGGCATACGGGTGCATAATAATTGTGCAGGGTGCATCATCTCATCACTTTCCGGTGGCCATACGGGTGCATAACAATTGTGCATACAACACAATGGAATGCAATGGCACGAGCAAAGGCTCAACAGATTAACAAAGCATTAAATCTGCAAACAGTTGAACGTTGTTTTCGAGTTTTCGCCCAAACTTTAACATAAGCATGCAAGGATAACAAAATCAGTTAGATGTGCCCTCCCTCTCCCCACCTAGGGCCCTGCCCTGGTGTTACCATCGTTTGGCCTTGCATAGTGGGATCTCAGAAAGCAGGCTCCTGTGTACCTGGCATGGGTACCCCTTTTAAGGTGACTGCGCCGTCCGTGGAGAGGGAGGATTCACACCAGGAAACCGAGTAACCAGTGGGTTCCCATTTCATGGGAATGTCATAAATCGTTGAATGGAAAGGGCAAAAGAAATGACACAGGGCATCCATCAGAGCATCAGGGACATTTAGCAGGGCAATGTAGTTGTTATCCATGTTATCCATGGGTGAGAAGCACAGATGTGTTGTGGGTGGTGGGGCACGATAGGGCTGTTTTCTTTACCATGCACTTCAGGGGTCTGAAATCATGGAAAAACTGGAGCAGGAACTTTCTTTGGCTACAGACAGACATGCCGATACTTTCCTAGGCGGCCCTCAGGGTGGCTGTCCCGCAGGCCCATAGCGTAAACAGGGACCCCGGTCTGACCAAACAGCAAAGTAAACAGCAAGCGGTGCTCTGGCTGGAACCGGCCACACATTCTGTGGGTGTCGAATGTGTGTCTGTCACGGGGCACATAAGCGACAAAGGGGAATGTGAGGCAGGGGCCCGCCTTAATGGACAGCCTGGGGAGCTGGGGGGCCAGGCATCGATGATAGGCTGTAAGATAGACAACCTCGCATGAGAGTCAAAGAATGAAAATTCAGCAACAAGAGCCCACAGGCACATGAGCTGTACGCTCAGAAAACCACCAAATAGGCACCCCTTTCTTTTGTTGCTCCATGCTGACACCCCACAGGGTAAATAGGTTGGTGTGGTATATGTCCCAGCGCACGTAATTGAGCACTTCGTCTAGGGACACTGTTCTGAAGCCCTTGTCTGACGCCTTGCCCACCCCATCTCGGCTTTTCAGGCCCCCTTTTGCAATGCTGAACCAAAATGACCCCTGCATGTGTCGATGCTGCTTTACAATGGATGCTGCCTTGGTGACTGAGTCTATGACACGTGGCTTGTTTGACTCCCTGTATGCATTGTCGATGTCCCTTTCCTCCAGGGACAGGTGTGCAGGGCAGCGCTCTTTGATGTACAAGTGTGCATTGTGTACCCCTGACATGTTCAGGTCGCCCCAGAAAGGGAACACTATGTGCAGAATGCGAATACCACCCCTTGTCCCCGTGTCTAACATACACCGAGGTGCCAACCCAATACCAGATACACACCCTCATGGTATCTGATCATATCCCAGACAATCCATATGGTGGTGCTCAACATGCGGTCTTTAGTGGAGAGGCCTGCGCCATGGTCTCATCATCATTTGGGGCCGGTGATCAATGATCAGGGGTGGCTTTCAAATCACATACAAATCAGCAACACGCTCACGCAGCGCCCAACAGTTCTGGACGTGCGTCGCAGGGGGTGCAGGCTGTGTGTAATGAGGAGCCTCCATTTCCAAACCGCCTGCTGTTCCCGTGTTTTCCACTTCAGGGATTTGACTGCGGATAGTGCACTGTAGGTGTAGTCACCGTCGCTGAGCATCGAAGCTATGGACTGTTCGTCCAGCAATCTTTTGGGCCAGAAGCCTAGTCTATTTGCAAAGTGTAGGGCCTTACTGTGGAGGGCAGAGTGCAGTGTATGGGAAAGCACATATACCTTGGCGCCATTTTTACATTTCGGCAATTCTAGGACCTCAAAGGAACGGCACAGAACAGTGAGATCAAGGAGTGCCTTACCAGCATGAATGGCACACACAGCAGTCTACACGGTTGTTTATCCCAGGTTGAGCCAGAGAGGCCGTGTGACTGTATTTAGACCCCCCGGTGCCCACTTTAGACGCACCGGTGCCAACTTTAGACCCCAACTTTAGACCCCCCGCTGCCAGCCTTAGACCCCAACGTTGACCCCCCGTTGCCAACTTTAGAGCCCAACTTTAGACCCCAACTTTAGACCCGCTGTGCCAACTTTAGACCCCTCAGTGCCAATTTTAGACCCCAACTTTACACCCCCCGGTGCAAACTTTAGACCCCATATTTAGACCCGCCAGTGCCAACGTTAGACCCCAACTTTAGAACCCCTGGTGCCAACTTTAGACCCTGAAGTGCTAACTTTAGACGCCAACTTTAGACCCTCCGGTGCCGACTTTAGACCCCAACCTTAGACCCCCCTGTACCAACCTTAGACCCAACTTTAGACCCCCTGTTGACAACTGTAGACCCCCTGGTGCCAACTTTAGACGCTCTGGTGGCAACTTGAGACCCCAACTTTAGACCCCCCGTTGACAAGTTTAGACCCCATCTTTAGACCCCCTGGTGCCAACTTTAGACCCCAATTTAAAACCCCCGTGCCAACTTTACACCCCAACTTTAGGCCCCCTGGTGCCAGATGTAGACCCCCCGGTGCCAACTTTACACCCCAACCTTAGGCCCCCCACTGCCAGCTTTAGACCCCAACTTTAGACCTCCTGGTGCCAACTTTAGACCCCAAAGTGCTAACTTTAGACGCCAACTTTAGACCCTTTGGTGCCGACTTTAGACCCCAACTTTAGACCCCCCGGTGCCAACCTTGGACCCAACTTTAGAGCCCCCGGTGCCAATTTTAGGCCCCAACTTTAGACCCCCTGGTGCCAACTTTAGACCCCAACTTTAGACCCCAAAGTGCCAACTTTAGACCCCAACTTTTTAAAATGTTTGTGACCGCGGGTGGTTTCACCTCCTGATTTTTGCACTTGGAAAACCTTCAAGATCTCTACCGGCGCACAAGCAGGGCACACGGCGCAATCCCACAATTCAAATTCAGATCTCTATACCCTCCCCCCCCCTTGTCGTTCCCCACCCCAGGGAAGACGGTCCCCCACCACCCCCTGGGGGATGGTCACCAAGTGACGGTCCCCCAACCCCCCTTGGGGGACCACACCCCCAGGGCAGGGCGGGGCGGAGAGGGAGCACGTGGCAGTGAGAGGCGCCGAACAGACGCACAGTCGTGTAGTCATGCATCACCGTGCTCTGAATGTCCAACGTCCTGCGCCAAAACAGGTTCCCCCGTGGAGCGGATGAACATCACACTTGTCCCAGGGGGAAACATGGTTGTGCTATCAAGTTCCATTTCAGCGAAAGTGAGCAAAATGTCCTGCCATGAGTGCAAGGGATGCAAGTGGTAGTGCCCCACAACACAGTCACCCAACAACAACACAATGAGCCGCAACGAAAAATTTTGGGTTGACCAAGTGATGGTCCCCCAGCCCCCCCCCGGGGAACGACAAGGGGTGGGGAACGACAAGGGGGGGGGAGGGTATGCACCAACTTTAGACCCCCTGATGCCAACGTTAGACACTTCGGTTCCAACTTTAGAACCCTGTGTTCGGCACAGCTGGCCGAATTATATTGCATCTGGTGCGAATGCCAGGCACACAGAGCTGGTTCACACAACCACCTCTGAAGGCGCCTTCCTGTGTTTGCCCTCCCACTCTGTCCTTATCGGTTTAGAGATAACATTGTAGGGTTGATACGAGACGGAGTGCAGCTGAGCCGAGTGCAGGGGATACTAGAAAAAATGTATTCCCTGGAGCTGCAGACCGAGGGTGCGGGACTCGTATTGCCCTCATTGGAAGCACAGATAACTGTAGACCCAGAGTCCAGACGGATAACAATACAGCTTAAGGACAAGGTGGTATGGAGTGAGCCGCCAGCGAAGCGAATTGTGCTTTTTCCTGACCCCGAGTCAGTAGGTGCGCAGACTGCAGTCGCAAGCATAGCCACGGCGTATGGCCTGAAGGGCGCCTGGTACGCAGCCAGTGCCGGGGATGTGCTGGCGAATGCAGTGCGTATTGCCCATGAGTTTGTGAACAAACACTACCCACATTCTTGGTGGAGATGGAGACTGGTGGAGGGGCTGTCGAGGGGAGGGACAATGACCGTACAACAGGCAGACAGAATGGTGGAACAGCGCTGCAAGAACCGGCACACACACAAGCACTGTGAAATGCACTTGCACCCACGTATGCACAGCGCACATGCCCTGACATGCCTGTGGGTCCACCCACGGGGTGGTTGACCCAGGGGGTGGTTGACCCAGCCACGCTGGGAGGCACCAACGCCGCGGACCAACCCCACTGCCGAATGCCCCTACAATGATGCCATGTATTCGACAAGGGCCCCGAGGGCCCTTTGTGTGACGGAGCATAGAAAGCATTGTGTGTTTGAAACAATATACATTGTGGGTAACAACAATACTCATCATGTGATTGTGTTTACCTCGCATATGTTTTTCTTTGCCTGTTGACGTGCTCCGCCTTCCAATACACGGTGCCAACTGTAGACCCCAACTTTAGCACCCCCAGAGCCAACTGTAGACGCTCCAGTGCCAACTTTAGACCTCAACTTTAGACGCTTCAGTGCCAACTTTAGACGCCAACTTGAGACCCTCCAATGCCAAAATTAGACCCCAACTTTAGACGCCCCGGTGCAAACCTGAGACCCAACTTTAGACCCCCCAGTGCCAACTTTAGACCCCAACTGTAGACCCCCTAGTGCCAACTCTAGACCCGAGGTATTAACTTTAGACGCCAACTTCAGAACCCCTAGTGCCAACTTTAGACCCTCCAGTGCCCACTTTAGACCCCAACTGTAGACCCCCTAGTGCCAACTCTAGACCCGAGGTGTTAACTTTAGACCCCAACTTCAGAACCCCTAGTGCCAACTTTAGATCCTCCAGTGCCCACTTTAGACGCTCTGGTGCAAACTTTAGACCCCAACTTTAGACCCTACGGTGCCAACTTTACACCCCAACTTTAGACCCTGTGGTGTTAACTTTAGACCCCGAAAAGCTAGCTTTAGACACCAACTTTAGACCCTCCGGTGCCTACTTTAGACCGGAACTTTAGACCACGTGGTGCCAACTTTAGACCCCAACTTTAGATCCCTCGGTGCCAACTTTTGAACCGCTTTCAGACCCCCTGTTGCCAACTTCAGACCCCAAATTTAGACCCCGTGGTGCCAACTTTAGACCCTCCAGTGCCGACTTTAGACCCCAACTTTAGACCCCCTGGTGCCAACTTTAGACCGCAACTGTAGATCCCCTGGTGCCACTTTTAGACCCCAACTTTAGACCCCCTGGTGCTAACTTTAGACCCCGAAGTGCTAACTTTAGACCCTCCAGTGGCTACTTTAGAACGGAACCTTAGACCCTGTGGCGCAAACTTTAGACCCCAACTTTAGACACCATGGTGCCAACTCTAGACCCCGAGGTGCTGACTTTAGACGCCAACTTCAAACCCCCCGTTGCCAACTTTAGACCCCGTGGTGCCTACTTTAGAGCCTCCGGTGCCGACTTTGGACCCCAACTTTAGACCCCCTGGTGCGGACTTTAGACCCCAACTTTAGATCCCCTGGTGCCACTTTTAGGCCCCAACTTTAGACCCCGAAGTGCTAACTTTAGACCCTCCGGTGCCTAATTTAGACTGGAACCTTGGACCCCGTGGTGCCAACTTTAGACCCTCCAGTGCCAACTTTAGACCCCCAGGTGCCAACTTTAGACGCCCCGGTGCCAACTTTAGACCGCAACTTTAGCCCCCCCCGCTGCCACCTTTAGACCGCAACTTTAGACCCTCCTGGTGACAACTTTAGACCCCAACTTTAGACCCCCGGTGCGAACTTTAGACCCCAACTTTAGACCCTGCGGTGCCAACTTTAGACCCCGGCTTTAGACCCCGTGGTGCCAACTTTGCACGCCAACCTTAGGCCCTCCGGTGCCAGCTTTATCCCCGCCAGTGCCAACTTTAGACCCCAACTTTAAAGCGCTTGGTGCCAACTTTAGACCCTGGAGTACCAACTTTAGACGCCAACCCTCCAGTGCCTACTTTAGACCGGAACTTTAGGCCCCCCGGTGCCAGCTTTAGACCCCACCTTTAGACCCCCCGGTGCCAGCTTTTGACCCCCCGGTGCCAACTTTAGACCCCAGTTTTACAACCCCGGTGCAAACTTTACACCCCATCTTTAGACCCGCTAATGCCAACTTTAGACCCCAACTTTAGCCCCCCCCTGGTGCCAACTTTAGACCCCGAGGTACTAACTTTAGACGCCAACTTCAGGCCCCAATTGCCAACTTTACACCCCAACTTTAGACCTTCCGGTGCCAGCTTTACACCCTCCGGTGCCAACTCTAAACCCAATATTTAGACCCCCTGGTGCCAACTTTAGACTGACAATTTAGACCCTCCGGTGCCAATTTTAGAACCTCCAGTGCCAACTTCAGGTTCCAACTTTAGACCCCAACTTTAGACCCCCCGGTGCCAACTGTAGACCCCAGCTTTAGCCCCCCCCCCCCCCCGGTGCCAACTCTAGACCCCAGCTGTAGGCCCTCCGGTGCCAAGTGTAGACCTTCCGGTGCCAACCTTGGACGCCACCTTTAGACCCCACGGTGCCAACTGTAGACCCCAACTTTAGACCCCCTTGTGCCAACTTTAGACCCCAACTTTAGACCCCCCTGCTGCCAACTTTAGACCCCGAGCAGTTGATCCCAACGCTTCATCAGGTTATAGGAGAGCCAGGGAATGCAGATATCTGCTGTGCAGCATGCTCACGTATGTGTTCATCCAAAAACTGCTCTTTGAAAAGCGGGTCTCCGCCATCCGTAAAAGGCTGCAGGGACTCTGCAAGTTTGCTGACGCATTCCTGGACAAAGCTGCTGGACGGTAGTGTGGCGTTGCATGCATTCTGTAGTACAATTGGTAGCATATGGGCAGCCAGGAAATGGGTCCATTGGTTTGCAGTTCGATGGGGATGTGTGTGTTTGAGTGTGGTACATCAGCAAGCAATCTGCTGCATCAAGGCCGATTTTCGGCCAGTGGCCAATGGATTGTTTGTTGCAGTGCATATTTTTTTGTTTTTTTTTCATTTTGGGGGAAATTGTGCAAAACCAAAAAACAAATATTTTGCCTACTGCATATTATCTAGATGTCACAGTGCCCAAATCCTTCTCCAAACAATGCACAAAATAGCAATAATCACTGATAAACAACGGCAGTTGCTGGAAAAAGCATCGGTTGAGAAATCCATAATAAATAAAGAAATAAATAAATAAATAAACAAACGCCAAGACAGGTAAAAATATGCAAAAAAAAACCAAAAATGAAGAAAATCAAACAAATTCCTCTTTGTTTTTGTTTTTGTCTTTCCAATAAATACCGATAAACAATAGCAGTTGCCCAAAACCGGCGTTTTTGAAAAATGTTCGTACATGCGTGTACATTTTCAATTTGGCCAGTGGGCTGGCGAGCGATTTAATTGAAGTCGGCTTGGGGTAAACTCTACTGATAAGTGTGGTTGATTTTTTGCCACAAAATCCTTCCCCAATAAAGCAGTACACCCTCAATCAATGCCTACACCTTCACCGCCTACATCATCAATGTAAGTCTTCAACGTGGTGCTTTCGTTGCCAGCCAACTCTCTAGGCTGGCCCGTTGAATTTGTGGAGCCACGAGTAGCCAACTTTTTGCTCCGGTCACGGAAAATACTGGCCGACAGGCAATTTGTTTCCCATACATGACACTTCTTGTAGCCCCCTGCCAAATAGAGCTTCTCACCGTTGATCACTATCACCATCAGCCCATCCTTTTTTTGAATATGGAGCCTGTTGTGCACTTTCACTGCGTGCTCCAGCAGCAGCTTTCGGGTGCTGAACCATGGCAGAAATCTTCTCGTAACGAGCATCAGTTCTGGGCTTGGGCGCAAAAAACAAAGCATGGCGGGCAGAAAACTCCACAGTGTATGCAGAAAAGTGGACAACGGTGCAACAAAGGAGTGCTCAACGGCGAGAGGATTCACGCCTACAGAATGGGCAAAAATCAGCGCAAGCACAGGCTCATTGTGCGCACAGTCTCGCCATACCACCGCCAAAACTCTGAAAGTGCATGCAACCAGAGCACATTCCTACACGTTTGGGAATTGGAACCGAATTAAATCATGTGCCACGCCGCCTCAATGTCGTGCACACGTTGACAAAAACCTGTTGTGGCTTGTGTCCATAGCCATAGCCATGCTTATGTGTCCATAGCCATAGCAACCGCCCATGGAGTTGGGCACACCTGCTGTCCCTGGCATTGCAGCAAAACGGCTACCCCTGTCCCCCTCCTTGCCCAAGATGCATCAAAATGTGAGTTCTCCCGTTCATGTGTGCGTGTGCATCGAGGACACCTCACCCAACCCCCACATGTGGGCTCACGCAATGCCAAAATCTGTCGACCTATCCACGCGCACTCACTCACATGCACTTTCCACCCAGACCCAATGAACTCTCTGCACGTGTATCGCAGTGGACTGGGCGAAGCGTCTAATTGCTCTAGAAAATCTCAAGGGGGAAATTAGCACAACCAAAATCCGCGAAAAATTGCTTCATCATCGCATACTGCGCACCCATTGCGGCCAGTTCTTCAATAGCCAAACCAACGGCCCATCCCGTTGCGTTGTCTCCAATTGAATGATCTCAAGTGGACCATGTGATTGCGCATGGGTTCCAATCTGGTGCGCTTGCACACAGCCGGGGCGCATGTGAGCGGACGGATGGGGTCGCAAAACAATCAAAACTTGTGTCAAATGGCTGACGTGGACACAGTAGAGGAATGCTTCTGTGGTAAATTCTCCATTTCTCTGGGCGGTGGACCACAATGTGTCACATCCAATCGAGTTTGCAAAACGGGGACCGGTGTTGAGCTGACGTAAAATTAAGAAGGCCTGAAAAAGGAGGAAACCTGAACCTTGGTGAGGTCCCCTCGAGTTCAAGCAACCCGCAGTTGAGGAACCACGAGGATGAAAGCGGGGATGTAAAATTGAGGGCAAATTGGGAGGACCCAAGATGGGACTTGGAAAGTGGGAGGGTCTATCGTAGGGCTACCTCAAGGGATTCAAAGGTAATGGGACGTATAGTCGAGGCACCATCATCAGTCGCTCGGCACTTGCAAACCTGGAGCCCTTGGATCTTTCACTGCCGGAAAAGGACTGCTTGTTTCAAACCTGCACTTTGTGGCGACTGCCATCCGCATCCATAAGCACAACCCAACCACTGTCTCCGACTGGAACCTGCTGTACGACTGTGCATCTGTGCATATCCGCGGCGTGTAGTGCTTGCACTATCCAGAAAGAGGCAAAAGATCACTTCTTTGGCCGCGCCGGGTACGTGGGGCCCCAGAGCGCCTGGACGATCTTCTCCAGCCCCCCGCAACTCGGTGTCCGCTACGTCCGGCAGGGCCACCCCATGGAGGGCCCCTGGGCGCCCCCCCCCCCCCCCCCCAGCGGTCTGCTTTCGACCCTTCAGCTTATTGCAGATTCACACCCCTGCGCCTCTTACAGTCGCAGGGCCGCAAACTCTCCAAAACTCTCCCTCCAGCGGAACCTCAGCTCGAGTACAGAGGAATGCCCCGCACAGGGAGCACTGGGGGAAGGGAGCGAAACCGAGCAAACTGCCTGGACCTCGGCCCTCTTGCTTGCAGCACCGCCGCCAGCGCGCATCCCATTGCCACAGCCACTTTGTGACCACCGCTGCACCCCAATGGGCATCCACGCCCACCCTCACTATCTGCCCTAGCACGACAGTGCGTCTGGATGGATATGTATGGCGCCGGTTCTGTATTGCGGAGTGCGCAGTCTCCTGTGGTGCGCTTGAAGCAAATCAAGAGGTTAGGCAGGGGTGCTGTTGGCGGCTGCAATCCTGGGGGACCACCGGCTTGCAATTCACGAAGCGGCGAGGGCAAGGGAAGGAGGGACGCAGTCGTCGTGGACTCAGAGATAGAAAATCCACGGAGAGTGGGTTCAATGGGTAGGGCGAGTGGGCTTTGCGCCTGTCTGCGGGTAAAGAGGGATCCCAAGGTGTGTTCTTTACTGTGTATGCATCGACTGCGATGACTGCGACTATCTGTGATGCTTGCGATGCAGCCTGGATCACGATCAGCGCGCCCCATCAACCCAGCAAATCGCGGCCAATGCATCACGACACGAGGGGACACCTCCAGCTGCAGAGCAGAGAACAGAACCAGACGTCCTCTGCGGCGCAGTGTCCGAGCCTTCTGGCAGAGGGCATCGCGCTGGCAAGGCAAAGCGACCAGCCCAGAGGCGCGATGCCACAGTGCGCTGACCAGGGTCCAGGAGACCGCACACAGAAACCCAACAGGTGGCCAACGCTTCCCTTCCCCTGGGCCTTGTGGTGAGAATCTTAATGCCCCCCTAGCATGCAACAGCCTCTCGGCTGAAGCGCATGCACATTGACAACAACACGCACAGCGCGTTGTGATGCATGAAATTAGGAGTATCGAGCAGATTACCCTGAGTTTAGTATGTAACACGAAAAAATTGCAGATTCGAGCCTTTCTAGAAAGCACACAGGAGGGCTCAGCGCTGCGATTCGGGTTGCGCAATGCCTACGAAACTTTTCTCCTATAAGGTGCGGAGCCGCGCGACTGTTCGCTGGCTGCTCCGTCCGCAGCAGAGTTTGGTTGCATTCCACAGTCCAACCTGATTAGGACACGCGCGCCCATTCTTCCCGACTCGGTTGCCGCATTCCTGCAGCATTGCAGTATTGCAACATCTGCAAAGGGCGCACCGCTGCGTCGGCTCAGAGCAGTGCCTGTGTACGTCGAGTTCACTTGCTCCATAAGTTAAATTGGCATCAATGCTAAGGCCCCACGCTTGATCCAATATGATCTAACACGTCTATGATAATGCATATCATAGACCTGCGATTGCACAATTCAATTTGGGGTTGAAATTGAACACACCCAAACTGCGAATCACACCGCATTCACACCACGCAATAACACTGAAATGCATATCTCAGATGATGGCCCCGACTCGACACCTGGGCCTCATGCCCCCGTATTTGCATCCTCATAGTCATCGTAAGGGTCTGGCTCCCATTGCCCACCGTACTCTGTGTTGTCCATGAACATACTCTCCATGCCGGGTGGAGAACTTGGACCACCATTTTCATCGGGTCCATCCCCTTCAAACATCATCCCTAAACGATGACAACACAACGATGCAAGCAGACAAGCCATGCTGAAACCGAATACCACAAGGATCCAGCCCTAAAACAGAGCCTCCGATCTTGGCCCGCAGAACAGTGGTATGCGTTGCTGCTTTTGAAGGGCCTTGCTGGTAATGACGATCAGAGGTGTGCGGAGGGTCTTGGGGTCTTGGGAGGGGGAAGGGGCTTCAACGGGGCAACCGGATGCCTTGGCTCATGATTTCTATCTGGGGAAGGCCAGCATCAGACCGTGTGGGCTCTTCGTTGGTGAGAACCATCATCGCTAGCCCACGGGTCTTTTCATGAAACAACCATCCGTACTCACCGCCACCGAATTCACCGACTCACCAAATGAGGATTTTGGATGATGGAAAAATGGGGAAATTGGGAAAATATGGGGAACTTTTGGGGGAAATGGGGGGAAATGGGGGGAAATGGGGTGAAATGTCACATCAACGTGCCTAAACGAGCATTGCACGGTAGGCCCAATCGTGCGCAGCTTGCAAGCCAGATTCAAACGCGCGCTAGAGGGGGGTTGGGTCAAACCCGACCCCCCTCGACCGCGAAACACAGAGATCGTATAATAACGGCATTCCGGTGTTGGAACGCGGCAAACACATGCATAAGACACGGTGGGGGAAAAAAAGTAGCACAGTGGGATAAAAAAAGCAGCACAGCACAGGGGGAATCAAAAACTGGGCGCAAAGAGACAAAAGCTTGGCTGCAATTCTTGCTTGTGGCGTTCCTTGTTTAGTGTTGCGCTATCCGAACGTTGTAGCTTAAATTTGTTGCACCGTTCCTGCTCCATCCCAGTTGAGCAAAGATCCCCATTAACTATGCTGCATGGTTTCCACATGCCGCGTACAATTTTTTTTCGATGCCACATGCAATCTTTCTCGTTGCATAGGTCATGCTAATCCGGTCATGGCGGATGATTCGATAGACACACTCCTTCTTTGTATTTGCAATGCTCGGCAAAACAAAAGAGCACTTGTCAAAACCCCCAAAAGCCAAAAGGCAAAAGAGACATCAGAGGAACTAGGGGCTCCAAAGCGGGCGGCACCAAGGTATTTTTGGCTATTCGCTATTGTTGTCATGTTCCCGCCCAAGGGTTCGTGGGATGGGTGTGTGATGATTTGGTTCACTTTTGTAGCACCACGTTGGTTCATCGAGGGTGTTTCATGTGGATCAATCCCCCATCAGATGAAGCCGAAAACCGTTGATGGAGTGAGACTCCCAAGGTTGTGTGCACTTCAACCAAACGAGCTGCACCAGGCACCAAGGGGGGGGTTGCTACGGCACCCTACCCATCCAAGAAATATAGGAACCAATCACTCTCCAACCACATTGTGGGGCTCGGGACTTTGCCTATGCCTTGCTCTCAAGATCTCATCATGATGATGAGATCTTGAGAGCAAGGCATAGGCAAAGTCCCGAGCCCCACAATACTCACCAACACAACAAGCGAGCAGTAATAAGAGACTTGATCACATGGACGACCCTGTTGTGTAAGCGTAGGCGCAAATAGCACAAGTGTGCACGTTGCATCGTCCACCCTTTATGGACACTTAGGTTTGGGGTCTCTGTATCTTATTTGCTATAAAGCTCTCGTTGTCGCTGCATCTATGTCATGTGTAAATGCACATGTACAGGAAAAAGGGGGGGAAGGACGAGGATGACGTCACAGAGTGCTGTACACTGCGTTCACAAACACGGTCACAGAGCAGGGAAGGATCTGGCATCAGGGTGACTCATCTGAACTACTGGACCAGTCATCGATTGCCTCCTGGACAGCTCTACGTTGGAACCACTTAGTTGCAGCCGGGGATGTAATATCAAGGATATGTTGCTGCCACTCTCCACCGGTGGCAATGGTGTGTCCCTTTAGTGGTGGTGATAGTAATACACGATGCCATTGGGACAGCTTGCCGTAGGCGCACTACAAGCATGCCGTAGGCGCCGCACGGTTGGGGTAATTAGCTGTGGGGTAATTAGCACCGCATCAATTGTGCTGAACTTCAGGTGAAGGAAGTGGGTCAAACGGGCAGAATGGCGAGGCACAATACTCAAAATGTTGCGATAACCACTCCCCATTCAAAAACGGTTCACAACGGGAACGAATTCCCCTGTTCCATGATAATTACCCAAACTGCCCGTCGCAGGCGCCGCAGGATTAGTAGGTGGCTAGCTAGCCTCCGTGAAGCACCCCCACAGCCATGGTCCTCCTACGACATACCACCAAACATTTGTTGCAAGATATCCGCCAAATTGGGATCCATGAATTCGGACGCGTCTCCCTCTTCTCCTTCGAACCCTTCGTCACTGAAATCACCGAATACCTCTCCTTCGTGCATAAACCCATCACCAAATCCTTCAACCTCAACCTACCAAAAGGATGATACGAAATCCTCTCCCCCATGAAGGTTGGGAGCAGCTCGCTTCCCGCAAGCATGCACCCGTGAAACATGACCGGCCTCGTGCACATCGTGCCATGAAACACGTTCGCCTTAGGAACTCCGTGTTAAAGACGGAAGGAACGAACAAGAACACAAACGATCTAAGACAAATCCGACAAGGCCAACGAAGAAGTCACAAATCAATCAAAACGATCGAGCCGTCTCAAGGAGTCGCGCCAAGGCTATCCCTCCATCCTTGCTCTATAGACGATAGGCTCTTCCAACTGAAAAAGGGTGGCTTGTGCGAAAAACCTCAAACACTTCGCGAGGGTGATGCACCCTCGGGTGACCATTGCCATTGCACTTCCCTATCATTTGCTGGTACCCAACTAACTTGTTCATATCACAATGTGTGGTGTCATTTTTTCGTGTCACGGAAAACAGAACCGAGCAAAATGCCTTTTCGTGAACAAACCTCTGACGTGGGGTCATTACGACCCGGACCCCAAATCGATCGGCATGAAACAGTGAACCATATAGCTTACCTCGCTTTCGACTAGCACAAGAACTATGTCCAACGGCAACACAAGTCGCACACGCACGGCTTGTGTGTGCACCGGATCTTAATCGGACCATTGTCTTCTAAATATTGCCTGCGTGAGGGGGTGTTCCTAGCCGCGGCTGGGTGGGTTGACCCCCCCCTTCTCCCCCCCCCCTTGGCTGGCCACGGCTGGCCAGAAATGGCCGGGGGGAAATTTGGCCTTGGCCAAAATCAAGGAAAATGAAGAAAAAACGGCCACACTTGGGGTCCCTAGGGGTGCAAGCCATCCCCTTTTGACTTGTGGCTATGTATGCCAGTGCATTTGGGGCAACTAGGTTGTGTGGCCTCTTTTGAAGTGCAAAATGACGCCCCCTCCCTCCCATGCTCAATTTAATTAATTAATTTTAACTTCACGTGCAGCTGAAGACACACAATGTGGCATATTTTAACACAAAAAACTTTTTTCAACACAAAGTTTTTTTTTCAACACAAATTTTTTTTCAACACAAATTTTTTCTATTACATACACTTTCAACACAAAAATTTTGAACACAAAATTTTTGAACACAAAAATTGTTGTGTTGAAAAACATTTTTCAACACGAAATTGTTGTGTTGAACAAAAAGTTTTCCGTTGAAAAAAAAATTTGTGTTGGACACATCATCATCGTCATGTGATCTTGAGAGCAGGCAAAATGCAAGGCCCAACACAATATGGTGGCTAGGTGGCTAGGTGGTTGGGTGGCTGGGTGGCTGGGCGGCTAGCTAGGGTGCTGCGTGGCTGGGCGGCTGGGTGGCTGGATGGCTAGAGTGATGTGATGTGATGTGATCTTGAGAGCAAAGGCAAAGAGGCAAAATGCAAAAATGCAAGGCCCAACCCAATATGGTGGCTACACGGCTAGGTGGCTGGGTGGCAAGGTGGCTAGCTAGGTGGCTGGGTGGCTGGCTGGCCAAGTGGCTGGCCGGCCAGAGCCCCCCCCACCCCCCCGCCCCCTCCCCCCCCCCCGGACCAGAACAGGCCTTGAGGGGGTGGGGTACACAGGGAAGGTAACAAGAAAACATGCGGTTAAAGGTTTGCATACATCCGCGTCTTCTTTTATCTCCTCAAGCTCATATTCAGCATGAACCCCTTCGCCATACACCAAAAGCGCAAAATGGAGTAGGCCTATACATGAAATGGGCACAGTAGACTATTGCAGGGCAGCCGACGGTGGTCACCGAGCTACGAAGTGCGGGCTTGCAGCGAAATGATCGCAACACAAACAAAGGCGCAAAGCTGAGAGCAACCTGCGGCAAGAAGTAACACGTACACCCGAATCATCCGACAGCGTACGGAACAGGACCACGAAGAAAAAGAATAGACAAACACCCAAGATTCTCTGCACACGACAAAACCATGTGCCCACTCTTAGTGACAAGAGCAAAGAGCGAACGGGCCACCGGCTTTGTTGTGCCCTGGCCGGCCGACAGCAACCACCGAAAATCGTGTTGGATGGGGCCAAACCTCTCCACGTTGCGCGCAAGTCGTGTGGCAGGGCGCGTGGCATGACGTGCGGCTCGTTTACAAGTGGCCACTCAAGCATCCTGTTAATAGGATCTACCTTCACATTTCTTCATCGGATGGGCAGGGGCTGCGGCTGGGCCCACCGTAATGTTCAAACTAGCTTCTCACCGTTTCCCCCCGACCTTTCCTGTCCGCCTCCCGACGCCCGTACAAAACATCCCCGCGCAACCCGCAATCGCGACAGGACCGTCGCAAAGGGAACAAGCTCCTTCTGCTGTGAATTCTATTAAGAGTAGGAAGTTAAAGTCCGCGAACAGATTGTATTCGTGGACTGTAACTTCTCTCCCCGCGCCTTTTCTCCGTCCCCTCTCGTTCCTCGGGAGAGCTCGTCATTGTTTTGCTGCGTGCAATACATACGACCAAGGAATTGGCTAGTGGCCTATCTCCGCTGAGATATCCGAATGTATGACCTGTCCCTGTGCACAACTAGACTTTGGGGCTCCTGAAAGCCTTGCGAAACAGACAAATTACCTGACTTGAGACATCAATTTATGATGATTTCCACAGGGTTTTCCAACACTTTGGTGAACCCGGGGGGCTGTGGCCCCCCGTTTTATGTGCAATCTGGCATGACGAAAGACGCTTTGTTGCTTTGTTGTTTGGCCGCTGACGAGTCTTGCCAGATTATCAATCCCAAGCACGCTCACTAAATCGCTTCGTATCGACCAACCGTCATAGGAAGCGGTGTGTCACGTTTGAAGCATCTTGACGGGCGAGTCTACGATACATCCTTGCTTACTTTTGTTTTTCCGGTGTTCCTTTGTGAAGGGTCATCGTTGACTAGGTTTCGTGAAGTACATCCTTGTGGGGACCAAGCTCGTTTGCAAACAGAGTGTACTCTCAGTGCCTTCGTCGTTTTTAGCCAGCCGAGCTAGCATTGCGTGGGGGATGCTGAAATTTGGGCTGCATGGCGTGATGAGGTGTTCCATGTCTTTTCTCCTTACGTGGAGGTGTCGCTTGTGCCTCCGAACGACAATCTAGAAACAAGAACACGACATCCCCGTCCTCTTGTTCCCTATTTCTGACTTGACCCGAGCGGAAACAAAACAATGCGTTCACATTTAAAGCCCCCCCTAAAGTTCTTTGGTGTTGCTAGTGTTGCGTTCCCCTAGTGTCGTGTGTGATTCATTGGGAAGATTAGATGAGTTGTTTTGGATTCGTTGATTTGGTCATAGTTGTCATACGACGTTTATTGGATCGCCATTTCGGATCAACTTTGAAGCTACATTTTAGGAGCTTGGATCAACGTTTGGATCACTTATTTCCGCTAAACTTTCTTCCGTTTTGCACATTTCGGCAAATGCTTTGGTTGGGGGTGTGATCCATCGAGTTGTGAGGCCGCTAGCTAGGATTCGAACGAAATTTACAAGCGAAATTTTCAAGGTAATTTTCAACGAAATTTTCAACGAAATTTAAGTTTATCTTTCAAACGAAAATTTCAATGAAAATTTGTCGTTCCTTCTTTTTTTATAGACAACATGAAAAACAAGAACTTGAGCACCTGGGGACACTTTACCGTAGTGGAGTACATGGGGGAGTTGGGGTGGGAGGAGTGTGCTGACGAGGAGATCCTGCTGTGCAGTTGTGGGTTGAGCCCCCCCACCCCCGGTAGCCCCCGCAGCACCTCCCCAGCAAAGCCCCCCCCCCCCCCCGCCGAGAAACCCGAACCCCCTGCCCTGCCCCCCCCCCCAAACCCACGCAACCCAAAAAGCCCTCCATGCTTCCTCTCCAGCCAGCCAAGCCCCGACGGAGCGAGTGTTTAGCTCAGCCGACTGGCAATGTGCTAATCGGGAGCGCCTGAGTTTTTCCATGTTGGCAACTAAAGTCTTCATTCGTGTCAACTACATGAAGTTGTGCCACGCATGAGTATATCATTGCCATTGGCATCCATCATATTGTTTGTGGACTTCGCCATTCCAATTGTGATGCGTCCATCAATGTCTTTCATCAAGGGCTTTGTTATAGGTGCCAGGATTCAGTGCTATGATGTTACAGAACCTCCGCCTTCCCATTGGGACCATAAATTTCATAATTTTCATACTTTTCAAAAAAATCGAAAATTTCACGAAATTTTCACGTTATATTTCACCTGAAATTTAAAATCCTCATTTTTCACGAAAATTTTAAATCCTACCGCTAGCCCAAATTACGTGGATAGTTTTGTTGCAAGCGTGGTGTACGTGGCGCGAACCATTATGGACCGCTTTGGGTTGCCGGGTTGGGTTGCAGGGAAACTACACAAAGGAATAGAAGGAGCTCGCCGATGGGAGAAATACAGGAAGACCCTGGATGATTTTGGTGTTAGATCCGTGATCCGGGTTCCAAAGTTGGTGGTGGGGGGGGGCGGGGGGGGCGGTTGATCCCTGTAGGTGAGCAATCAACTGTTATGGGCTACCACCACACCACAACAGTGCTCTCTTTCTTCTCCCCAACCAATGTCTCTTCGACCGATGGATGAATTCCTTCGTGATTTCCCAAATACCGATTGTCTACAAGACAAAGAGCGCTTGAAGTCAAGGATGATGGTCAATTTTGAGTATTACATCGTCAACTACGTCATATTAGCCCTCGGCATTTATTTCGTCGTGTCTGTTTTGGGAAACCCAAGTGGTGGTTTGGTGTTGGCTATCCTCGGCGTGCTTGCCCATGCCGCCATGCGGCCGAACACGATTTTAAGCACCGGCCACCATCTCAAAGAGCAATTTAAATCCGGTGTGAGAAATACCACAAGTGGTATTCAAAAGAGAAGATAGTTGCACTTTGTGAATACCATGATGTGGCGTCGTCGTGTGTGCTTCAATGATGAGAACAATGTCCAAACATCCATTGTGTATACAATTGTTCCGTGACGACGGGAAACTGCTCCACCCACCACGCCACCCATTGGGGGTCGTGGTAGCGCGACTTTTCACCGATGCATCATCATTTGTAAGAGGTTGTGTCTCACACCAAACACGACCCCAATTTGAGCTCGGGTCCAAATATCCGTTTCGGTATCGCTCAATGCGTGGCCGACCTCACGATTTTCGGAGCCCAAACCTTTTGGTCACACTACGATGACGACGATGACATTGCATACATTGAGGCATTGTCTCCTCAAGAAAGTGTCCAAGCCGTTCATGACCTCGGGCCCTCTATTTGCCGTCTCCTTCACATGGAACTCATACCCTAATTGATTGGCTTGATTGGTCGCCAGTTATTAATGATATTCGCGCGATTCTCTCATCGTTGACGCTCTACTAAGTCGTTGGCATTTTAGCACGATTCGTGACGCTTGTGCTCGAGACCATCGCCAACTCACCGTCCCGTGAAAATGTCGTGGATCGTGGAGAGTTGCCTCCAATTCTTGCACAAAACTACCCAGGTGATGCTGCCAAGGCGAGAGTGTGGCCCCAAATTTTGTACCCAAACATTTTGGGGAATGTCGAGCATTTGTGGCTGGCACCGCATGCATCACAAACAGTTTGCCATCGCGCGCGAAATTTCCGATTCTTACCCGACCGCACAACATTCCTATTCATCGTGATGCATGACAAAGAAGTTCAAGCCGACATGGGAACAAAGGATGTACGAGATTATGCTTGCCGTTTAGCGTTTGCAGTGCGTTTTTGCAAGTAGTAAGTTTACTTGGATAGAGACCTAGGCCTTCGGGCGCGAGGGAAGAACTACCGTTGAATCGAGAGGGAGGAATTGAGGGGCGTATTGGAGGGATCCACGGGCCTATCAATATGTAGTAACGGTGCTCCTTGATTTCTCAAAGCAATGAAGGGAGATCGGCAAGTATCACCACGGGGATATGAAGAAGCGGTTATGATGCGTTTAATTGCATATTTAATACATTAGGTGCATGACCAAGGAATGCACAGAGGGAGGGAGGGAGGGAGGGAAGGAGGGAGGGAGATAGGAGCAAATGCGTATGGGAGGTGCAAGATTCCACCAACTAGATCCCCATGGTGTGGTTGAGTAGGTGTGCTTTCGGGTCATTCAACACATCTACCATACCCCACTAACACACACTCATAGTGATTGCCAACAACCCAAGTGTTGGACAACAGCAATTAACCGCCAAAGGCCCAAAAGCACCCCAAATGCAATGAGCAGCACCATAATGGTGATTGACACATTTGCGCCTTGGGCATTGTGGTTCACAAAAACCAATGAGCTAGCTAGTCACGAACCCCCCATACCCCGTCCAACACCCAAGTAGGGTGAAAAACACATATAGAGGGTCTAAAACATGGTTTACGCAGGATATTTGATAATATTCGTAGGATATGCAGGATACGCTGGATGCGCGGTATACGCAGGATATTCCATAAGCAGGTTGAGCCCCAGCCCGGCTCTAAATCCATGCTCGGAGCAGGAATCAGGAAATTGGGTCACAAATCGGGTATTTCGGTCACAAATCACGTTCATGGGCCCAAAATCTAGGTATTTGGGTTGAGATTGAGGTAATTGGGTCAAAAATCATGTATTTGAGTCACAAAATAGGAATGTTGGTCAAATTCTATTGCCTATCGGCAAGAAACCTCGAACAACGCACACATTGATGAGTACACCAAACGATACCCATGGATGGACCCAGTAGGGTTGCCAAAATTCTCTGAAAGCCCGAGGTTGGGACTCACCACTAGGGTTGGAGATCCACAACCACATAAAATGCGCGCCTGTTGTGCGGTTGAGGATGGAACACCAATCTTACCTGACTCAATGTTGAATTCCTCAATTCCTAAAGTCGTTCCTTGAGTCCGCCAAAGCGACAAGAGACCCACCCGGAAAAGTACAATTTAAGAGACCCACTTGCAAAAGGAGACAAAGCTGAACCTAAACCCACGCCCAAACAGATGCAACCATATGCTCTAATATTGAATGTTGGTATTGTGGTACACAGCTCCAAGAAATCGGCCTTCACATGACATAGCCTTAGTGCAAATGTCATGGGACAACAAAAACTTTCCCTACATAGGAGCTTACCCAGCCACGGCGGAGGGGGGGGGGGCTCGGGCCGTGCCGTGCCACGGTGCCGCCACATAGGGTGTGTCGTGTCACTGCCGCTGCCGCTGCCGCTGTGTCGTGTTGTGTGAGGGGGATCGGCACCTGTGGCACCTGTGTCACCTGTGCCGGCCGTGCCACCATGACACGGAGGGGGGGGGGGAGGGGGGGGGGGGGGGCATCGGAAAGTGTGCCGCGGCACGTGCCGTGCCATGGGTAAGCTCCATATGATATTTCTACTATTGTATCAACCACTTCAAGAAGAAATGGCCCCAATGATGACATTAGTGCGTGGGCCCAAGGTGGGCTTTTTGGATGCAACTTGTTTCCGTGAGCTCGAAAACAAGTTACCACTGGGCATGGGTCTACGATATAAGATACCCACTTGGAAAAGTACACTTTAAGAGACCTGGGCCTTTGGCTCTGAGGAAAAAATTAAGAGACCCGGGTCTGCTGGTTGGGGGGGAGAGTGTGTGGTCTGGACATGGTCGGACAAGGTTGTTAACTTTAGACCCCAACTTTGAAACCCCCGGTGCCAACTTTAAATCCCAACTTTAGACCCCTTGGTGCCAACAGTAGACCCCAACTTTAGACCCCGTGGTGCCAACTTTAGACCCCAACTTTGAAACCTCCGGTGCCAACTTTAGATCCCAACTTTAGACCCCTTGGTGCCAACGTTAGACCCCAACTTTAGAACCCCTGGTGCCAACTTTAGATCCCAACTTTAGACCCCCTAGTGCCAACGTTAGACGCCAACTTTAGACCCCCTGGTGCCAACTTTAAACCCCTTGGTGCCAACTTTAGACCCCAACTTTAGACCCCCCATTGCCAACTTTAGACTCCTTGGTGCCAACCTTGCACGCCTTGGTACCAACTTTAGACCCCAACTTTAGACCCCTCAGTGCCAACTTTAGATCCCAACTTTAGACCCCCTGGTGCCAACTTTAGACCCCCTGGTGCCAACTTTAGACCCCAACTTTAGACGTGCCAGTGCCAACTTTAGACCCCTTGGTGCCAACTTTAGACCCCAACTTTATACCCCCTGGTGCCAACTTTAGACCCCCTGGTGCCAACTTTAGACCCCCTGGTGCCAACTTTAGACCCCAACTTTAGACCCCCTGGTGCCAACTTTAGACCCCTTGGTGCCAGCTATAAACCCCAGCTTGAGACCCCATGGTGCCAACTTTAGACCCCTTGGTGCCAACTTTAGCCCCCTTGGTGCCAACTTGAGATCCCAACTTTAGACCCCTTGGTGCCAACGTTAGACCCCAACTTTAGAACCCCTGGTGCCAACTTTAGATCCCAACTTTAGACCCCCTAGCACCAACGTTAGACGCCAACTTTAGACCCCCTGGTGCCAACTCTAAACCCCCTGGTGCCAACTTTAGACCCCAACTTTAGACCCCTCAGTGCCAACTTTAGACCCCAACTTCAGAGCCCCCAGTGCCAACTTTAGACTCCTTGGTGCCAACCTTACACGCCTTGGTACCAACTTTAGACCCCAACTTTAGACCCCTCAGTGCCAACTTTAGATCCCAACTTTAGACCCCCTGGTGCCAACTTTAGACCCCCTGGTGCCAACTTTAGACCCCAACTTTAGACCTGCCAGTGCCAACTTTAGACCCCTTGGTGCCAACTTTAGACCCCAACTTTATACCCCCTGGTGCCTACTTTAGACCCCCGGTGCCAACTTTAGACCCACTTTAGACCCCCTGGTGCCAACTTTAGACCCCTTGGTGCCAGCTATAAACCCCAACTTTAGACCCCATGGTGCCAACTTTAGACCCCAGGTTGAGAACCCCCAGTGCCAACTTTAGACCCCTTGGTGCCAACTTTAGATCCCAACTCTAGACCCCCTGGTGCCAACTTTAGACCCCCCGGTGCCAACTTTTGACCCCAACTTTAGACCCGCCAGTGCCAACTTTAGACCCCTTAGTGTGGATCCCAACTCTAGACCCCCTGGTGCCAACTTTAGACCCCCCGGTGCTAACTTTTGACCCCAACTTTAGACCCGCCAGTGCCAACTTTAGACCCCTTGGTGCCAACTTTAGACCCCCCGGTGCTAACTTTTGACCCCAACTTTAGACCCGCCAGTGCCAACTTTAGACCCCTTGGTGCCAACTTTAGACCCCAATTTTAGACCCCCTGGTGCCAACTTTAGACCCTAACTTTAGACCCCTTGGTCCCAACATTAGACCCCAACTTTAGACCCCCCAGTGCCAACTTTAGACCCTTTGGTGCCAACTTGAGACCCCAACTTTAGACCACGTGGTGCCAACTTTTGATCCCAACTTTAGACCCCTTGGTGCCAACTTTAGACCCCAACTTTACACCCCCCGGCGCCAACTTTATACCCCTTGGTGCTAGCTTTAGACCCCAACTTTAGACCCCCCAGCGCCAACTTTAGACCCCTTGGTGCCAACTTTAGACCCCAACTTTAGACCTCCTGGTGCCAACTTTAGACCCCAGCTTTAGACCCCCTGGTGCCAACTTTAGACCCCCCGGTGCCAACTTTTGACCCCAACTTTAAACCCGCCAGTGCCAACTTTAGACCCCTTGGTGCCAACTTTAGACCCCAACTTTAGACCCCATGGTGCCAACTTTAGACCCTAACTTTAGACCCCTTGGTGCCAACATTAGACCCCAACTTTAGACCCCCCAGTGCCAACTTTAGACCCTTTGGTGCCAACTTGAGACCCAACCTTAAACCCCGTGGTGCCAACTTTTGATCCCAACTTTAGACCCCTTGGTGCCAACTTTAGACCCCAACTTTACACCCCCCGGCGCCAACTTTATACCCCTTGGTGCTAGCTTTAGACCCCAACTTTAGACCCCCCAGCGCCAACTTTAGACCCCTTGGTGCCAACTTTAGACCCCAACTTTAGACCTCCTGGTGCCAACTTTAGACCCCAACTTTAGACCCCTTGGTGCCAACTTTAGACCCCAACTTTAGACCCCTTGGTGCCAACTTTAGCCCCCTTGGTGCCAACTTTAGCCCCCAACTTTAGACCCCCTGGTGCCAACTTCAGACCCCAACTTTAGACCCCCAGTGCCAACTTTAGACCCTTAGGTGCCAACTTTAGACCCCCCAATGCCAACTTTAGACCCCTTGGTGCCAACTTTAGACTCCTTGGTGCCAACTTTAGACCCCCTGGTGCCAACGTTTGATCCCATCTTTAGACCCCATGGTGCCAACTTTAGTCCCCCAATTTAGACCCTCCAGTGCCAACTTTAGACCCCAATTTAGACCCCCCAGTGCCAACTTTACACCCTTTGGTGCCAACTTTAGACCCCACCTTTAGACCCCCTGGTGCCAACTTTTGATCCCAACTTTATACCCCTTGGTGCCAACTTTAGACCCCAAATGTAGACCCCCCAGCGCCAACTTTAGACCCCTTGGTGCCAACTTTAGACCCCAACTTTAGACCTCCTGGTGCCAACTTTAGACCCCAGCTTTAGACCCCCTGGTGCCAACTTTAGACCCCAACTTTAGACCCCCTGGTGCCAACTTTAGACCCCCTGGTGCCAAGTTTAGACCCCAACTTTAGACCCGCCAATGCCAACTTTAGATCCTTTGGTGCCAACTTTAGACCCCAACTTTAGACCCCATGGTGCCAACTTTACACCCCAACTTTAGACCCCTTGGTGCCAACGTCAGACCCCAACTTTAGACCCCATGGTGCTAACTTTAGACCCCAACTTTAGACCCCCCAGTGCCAACTTTAGACCCCTTGGTGCCAACTTTAGACCCCAATTTTAGACCCTCTGGTGCCAACTTTAGACCCCAACGTTAGACCCCCCAGTGCCAACTTTAGACCCCAAGTTGAGACCCCCCAGTGCCAACTTTAGACCCCATTGGTTCCAACTTTAGACCCCTTGGTGCCAAGTTTAGACCCCAACTTGAGACCCCCCAGTGCCAACTTTAGACCCCTTGGTGCCAACTTTAGACCCCACCTTTAGACCCCCTGGTCCCAACTTTAGGTACCAACTTTAGATCCCCTAGTGCCAACCTTAGACCCCAACTTTAGACCCCTGGTGCCACCTTTAGACCCCCCAGTGCCAACTTTAGACCCTTGGTGCCATCTTGGTGCCACCCCAACTTTAGACCCCCTGGTGACAATTTTGGACCCCAACTTTAGGTCCTCCATGTGGCCCTATAGATTGTGTACTGCGCAATATGCAATGCACAGTGTTTTTTCACCACCATCTCACTCCCAATATTCAGTTGTGTTTTGGGCTTGATTCTGGTTTGCTTGGGGGACTTTTCTATCGGACAGTAAAATTGGGCCGAAAGTCAGGATACGGCCCAATCAGCAATCTATGAAATTTAGTTTAGTCGTGCAGTGTTTCTAGTCAGACATGGCCAAATAATGAATATATTTACTGTCAAAGGTAGTTAATTGGCTTGGCAAAGGCACACAAATACGGTATAATAAGACTTATTGATAAAGAAATTTAATAAATTTGCTCATGAGAGGCTAAGTCAACAGATTGAGAACGTTGCGGCATCCTTGTGTATGTACCAACCAAACGTCCTCTGAGCACGTAATGCAGCGCCCTTGTTTTGTCTTCTCTCCAAAGCCTTACTTTTTGTCCTGCCCACTTTAGGCGTGTGGTAGCAGCAGACACGATTTAAAACATTGAGTAGCGCCTGCGTCCCCTTCACAGAGCACAATGTTCTCATATTTCAATATTACTCCCCATGAAGTCACAACCAACGCTGTGCACAAGAATTCTATCACTATGCTGTGCAGGCGTTTTGCCAGCAGATTGTGCTCAATGCAGTTTCCGCTGCCACCATGGATGGTATGCAAAAAGATCCCAAGAAATAAAAAAGTATCCATGATTTTGTCTATCACAGTTTTTGCAGGTCTGATCAAAGATGACCGTGGTTTTTCGCGGGTTTTTCATACTCTTTTCGTCATGTTGCACATTCCAGAAATCATAAACGAGGCTTGCCCTGCGATCATGACTTGCTGAAAAAGCACTCCACTCGGAGTGTTTTCGGTTCCTCCCGACACCTTCGTACTCCTGTTCCAGAGTTGTTGCTTTCGGGTTTGCTCTCTTTGTTGCTGATTCAAATGTGATGAACCCGTTTGGAAAGAAAAATGCCGGCGATTTCAGCCCCAGGCGCCAGCCTGAAGCGCGCAAGTCATTGCCCAGTTTGAATCTCCCGTTCGGAAAGTTCGGCCGCTCCAATTCCCAGCCGGATCGTGATCCCTCTGACCCCCCCAGTCCGCGTGGTGAGCCACCGGACAGTCCTGCAAAACGCCGCACAGGTGCACTCCTCCGGCGCAAACTATCGCCAGGACAAGGAGGATCTTCCCCGAGCGAGCATGTGGAGGAGGAGACCACCCCAGAGGCCAATCTTGCGTCGCCATGTGTGGTGACGAGGATGAAGGCCAGACTCGAGCGCCAGGAGGAGCTGCAGACCCTCGTCGTCCATGCGGTGAAGGCAGAGAACTTGGTCAGTCGGTGCAAAAAGGGCTTGGTCATACGATGTGACCCGTGCCTTCGTGTGCACCATGCCTGCCACTGGCAGCAGACGATGCCGCAGAAGAAAACCACTTTGCCGCAGTTCGGCGACCGGATGATGTTCCTATGGGATTCGGATACGCAGTTGAAGCTCGAGATGCGGAACACCTTCGTGGACCCTCTGCGGCTCGCCAATCCGCTGATTGGGCACGCAACGGTTCCAACTTCACTCCACTGCTCCGCGCACAATGTGCAGTCATCGCGATGCGCTTTGGATAGTGGGCAATGCCGCACCATCTGAGAGATACATCCCTCAAAGAGAAGTCATAGAAAAGGAAGCTGGACTCTCAATGAAGACAAAAGTTCCAGAAAGCCACAATGTCCGCGAGGAACCACGCAGAGTCGCCTCCCCGGGGGGGCGGCCGGGCCCGGTCCTTGTATGCGACACCCCCCAGCCCCCCCCCCCCCGGGTTTTGAAAGATAGTGGTGCCGAGTCGGCCACCAACAAGTGTCCCTAGAGAAAACTGTCCGGCGCCAAAGGCGCCAATTTTTTTTTTCATACTATGTGTTTATAGTCACAATACTCAAAATTTTGTAGAGAATTCATATTTGTGTTAAAACAACAAGAAAAAATTTTGACCTGAAGGAGGGCTACAGGAGGGCTGCAAGCCTTAACAGCAACCCTAGCCCTAACCCTAGCCCTAATCAAGACTGAATATTGGGACCGAGCTGGTGGGGCAGGGAACATCAGCTATGACTGGTGAGGGACATCAAGAATGATTCACACATTGATGGCTCTTGACAAAGTGAAATCAGCTTGCAAGTGAACCCCACCACATCACCACGAGGCCCACTTACAAGGCTTTTTGGACTTCTGAGGGGCCAAAATACCCCAAAATGGGCTCAAAATGGGCTCATTTCACCCGTTTGTGCACCCCAAATGGTCTAGGATGAGGTTTGGAAAAATGCGTTTTTGACCCATTTTTGACCCATTTTTGGTCCCAAAACAGCCCATTTTCAAGGCATTTGGGGATTTTCGGAGGACCAAAATGGGCGACCACAAGCTCAAAACGGTCCAAAAACACTTGCTTTAGCGTCGCACATGGTCTAGGATCATTTTTGAGAAAAGTCATCTTTTTGCCCCTAGTGGACCCTGTTGACCCATTTGGGCTTGACCCACTTGTTTGGGCTTGAGCTTGCAGCTTGCCGCAGCCTAGTGGTCCTAGGTATTGGGGTCTAGGCGTCCGTTTGGGCAATTCTGAGGGGTGGAAACCACAAAAAGTGGGGGGTTGCGGGTGGAGTAGGTGCCCTCGGAATTGCATTTTGAGCCAGGTAGCCAAAGATATGGCCTTTTCTTGGTTTGTGGCTGTCGGCATTTGGAGCTTCTAGGGGCCTTTTTGGGCCGTTTCTGGGACATATCATGGAGTTAGAGGGCCGCAAAGAGCTCGCTGACACGGGGAAGTCAAGCCGCACGTGAAGTGTACCCTGCTGATTTTTGCCCATTTCGCGCGTGCTGCTTGCTTGCTGCTTGCTGCTTGCTTGCTTGCTTGCTGCTGCTGCTGCTAAACCTGTTAGGTCCACCCTAGACCCTAAAGAGGGTTATAAAACCAAGACTGGTTCCACCAGCTCGGTGACCTTAACCCTAACCCTAACCCCCCCCCCCCCTCACCCCTAGCTGGACGCCCCCCTGACCCCCGGCCAGGACCCCCCCGACCCCCGGCAGGAACACCCCCCCCCCCCGACCCCGGCTGGACCCCCCCGACCCCCGGCTGGACCCCCCCCCAACTGCCCCCCCCCCTCCCCCCAAGTTTTGACAGATAGCTGGGGGGGGTGTCGCATCAGGACCAGTTGTAGTCGCCCCCCCGGGGTTGCCTTGGAGCTGAACGCAGCAACGAGCGGGACGCGTGAAGCGACAGTGCGAGAGTGCACGAGGGCGCAAGAAGAGGAGGGAACTCCAGGGTTCCGTTTTTTCGTCCCGACCAGGCAGGATGACAGAGATGCATCGGGGACGCCTGGCATAGATAGCTCGGAGGTGAGACACAGTCGTAAATGGTGGGGCTCTGGGCCTGGAGTGGGGCCGGACCATTCAGATTTGTTCCCAACCGGTTCCTCGTTGTTCTCTTCCTGTATCTACAGAGGTGAAACAAATTCCACTTAATTGTTGAGAATTAACGTTGACAAGAGAATTTTACCGTTGCGCTGAAGCCTAATCACAGTCAATCAGCTAAATTTCTTTTATTTCCTCTCTGGTGGTTATGTTCTCTATTGTTCATAGAAATATCTTGAGGGATAGAAGTTAAAGAATTGCTCGGCAGACTTGACCAGGAGGTTCAGGAACGTGTTCTCCATTGGGGTGTGTCTCTCCTAAAACGTGAAGCTATTCAAGAGTAATCACTTGAGGCTCTTGCACAACGGGCTCTGGTCGTCGGTCTTCACTCTAGAGGTCTTGGTTCTTGCTCTTCGCCCTCTGCGCGTTCCTGCAGCGGTACAGATATATCAAGAACGAGACAGCAACGCTCGCGTAAACTGAATACCTCTATCTCTGGTGGTTGATTCACTCGTTCTCGTGGCTCTTGCAGAGTGTCTGGGTGTCACAGGGGTCACGTTTGAGCACCAAGCATGTGCAGGGCACACAATTTTTGGGCGCAGAAAGCTGTTTTGAGCTATCAACAGACATACCCAGCCCTGAACTTCAACAAGGCCGTATGCGTGAGCATATGCATGCGTTCTGATACCCTCCCTGGTTTGGACGCTCCCTTGGGGTGTTCAGTTTACGCTAGCGTTGATGTCTTATTCTTGCTTAATATGTCTGTACCGCTGCAGGAACGAAACTTGAACAGCTGCACGCTTCACATTCCTGAGCCTCCTAATCAAGTCTGTCGAGCAATTGTTAACCCTCTATCCCTCAGGATATTTCTATGAACAACAGAGAACCTAACCACCAAGAAGAAGTGAAACAGATGTTGGTGACTGTGATTAGGCTTCAGCGAGGTGGAGTTGCCGAAAGTTGTGTGACAGGCAAGCATTCCTTTACTTACAGTGTTTGGGACAGCCCTGCAATGCTCGTTGACCGTAAAGCCGACAGGGATGCCCTGCAGATGACCCGCACACAGGTTGGGGGGTGGGGGTCCGCACGGTGTGCGCGCGGTGTGCCCACGTTCCGGGGGCCAACAGGAAATCACAAATGTGCTGCTGGAAAAATCCAAAATCGTGAAGTTCTTGCTCGAAATCAGGCGGCCCAAGCGTCCAGTGGCACAAATTGGTTGCCGCAAGCCAAACATGTGGGACTCCTGGCTTGCCTTATGGTCCGTGCAAACCTTATCAACCATTGTTGACAGGCGAAGCATTTTGCTTCTTGGCGAGGGAATCACGATTGAGGAGTGCAGGTGGGTGATAGGATGACCCCCTCCTTCGCATGAATGCTTTGGACGAGCGCTGATGCAGAATCGCGAATTTTCAAGCCGCGAAAGCCGCAAACACAACAGAGTAGTGGTTTTGTGTGCGTCCTGCGATGGTCCCTTCTTTCGCGCCCTACCCGCCCGTTTCCTATCCCTCCCCCATCCTCAAACACCCCCATCCCCCCCCCCCCCAAGGGGCCGCAATCTCCCCTGCGGAACAGCCGGTGAACACACCATGGGACCGTTTACCGTTCCTTTGTTGCGCATGGTCGTCCAGGCGCACTCTCAACTTCTGACAACAAGCTGTGGTGGCTTGCACTATCTGAGCATCGCTGGTGTATGGGCATCCGCCATTTGGTTAGGGGGGGGGGGGGCTCCCATCTCATCCAGCTCTTTTGGGGGGGGGTCTGAAAGGGGTGGGGTGTAAGCCATGAGATGGGAGGGGCCAAGTGGCTGACTTGCTGTCAACGGGGGCGGGGCTTTGCCATGAGACAGGGAGGCTGCAAAGAAGTGGTGCTGTCGGTTGAACAGAGCCTGGTGTGAGGTTGCAATGGAGTGGTGCTGATGGTTGAACACAACCTAACTCTGAGTTGAGCACGCTCGTGCTGCATGGTCCCTCCCTTTTCTTTGTTGCCTCCCTTGCTTCACTTTTACACTGTGTCTTTTTGTCTGTGCTATGGACTGCAATCCCATAGTCCAACTCATCCACATTTGTATGCCTGTAGGAATGGACTGCAATCCCATAGTCCAACTCATCCACATTTGTATGCCTGTAGGAATGGACTGCAATCCCATAGTCCAACTCATCCACATTTGTATGCCTGTAGGAATGGACTGCAATCCCATAGTCCAACTCATCCACATTTGTATGCCTGTAGGAATGGACTGCAATCCCATAGTCCAACTCATCCACATTTGTATGCCTGTAGGAATGGACTGCAATCCCAGAGTCCAAAATACCCCAGGTCTTTTTCAGTGGCACCAAAATGAATAAACCATCACCCCCCCCCCCCCAACCCCACACAAAGAAGGCCCAAACACAAAAAAAACGCACTGGATCGGAAGCATCAACCGAAGAACTGCCAAGGATGAACAACATCCATCCAGCAACCCCAGGTTTTGGGATTTTCATTAACAAGAAAAAATTTCCTTTAGACTTGGCCATGACAATACACTTTTCCTTAACATTTTTTTGGCGCCCATCCCGTCTCATCACCCCTCTTTTGGAGGGGGGGTGGTCTGAAAGGGGGGGGGGGAAACCATGAGATGGGAGGGCCCCTCCCCCCAAAAGCGTTTGGCTGCCGGCATATTTGGGATATCCACATCCAAAACCATCAAAAACCAGCTTCAAAGATGACCCCCTGGGGGCCTTGTGCAGGCGATGCCAATGAGGCTGCAGCAAGGATGTCTGGTGGGGCTATTTGCCACCTGCAATGTAACTTTGGATCTCCCCATAAATCCACAGGGCAGAGTGTGTCAGCCGCTGGCCCAGGCTGTGCATTGCCAAAGATCTCAAGAGCACACCGTTTGTCACCTCCACCACTGTGCCCTAGTGCCTGCTTCTTTGTGTAGGTGGCCTTGGATGGCACCCTTAAGCATCGCCTGAAGAACAATGAGTCCCCTGAACAGTGGTTTGACTTAGTGAGCTCTGATGCAAAGTCTGCAGGGCGTATGTTGCTGCAATTCCAGTTGAGCGCTCAGAGTTGCAACGACTTGGGGAAAGTCAGCAAACAATTTTATGAAGAGGGGCTGCCGGACGGCTCGCCGACGGAACAGGTCCGTTTTTACGTGTGCTTTGCATAGAATACGTCGGAGTCACGGTCCTTCCTCTGCCGTGCGAACAGGGGGCATTGCACGCTGTATGGCACCTTTCTTTCATTGCCCGCACTGTAGGCCGCACTGAGAGACGTGCTGGTTGGGCCTGCGGCGCGCCATTGCGCGTGGACCGCACCCTGAAAGTGCCCTCATGCCCCCGGGCCGCACGGTGAAAATTCCAGGTGGGTCACAGACATGGACCGGAGGTGGGAAGCACCATGATGGTTTTGAAAGCACGCCTTCTGCATGAGGAATGTGGGAAGAAAAAGAAAGGGAAAGCCATTCCGTCTCACGCAGTAAGCAGAGGCAGTCCCAGCGGATTGTCTCATAGACATCCGGGCAGGGAGGTAATTAGTAACCAGTCCAGACCCAAGGGCTTCGAGTCTTGGCAGGCAGGTGATGACCAGACTAGTTCCAGCGGGGTGGCACTGCAGGGCGTCCTGACAGGTAGGTCGATCATGCTAATCCAGACCCAAAGGCTGTGAGGTTGGATCATGTGCATGCTCCGAATGGCACAGCTGACCCTGGCGGATTGGTTCCATTTGGCCAGTCCAGTACCGGCGGATTGTCTCATAGACGCCCAGGCCGGCAGGTCGTAGCTAACCAGTCCAGACCCAAGGGCTTTGAGCCTTCGCTTCGTGATTCCCATGGTGGTCGATTGTGGACCCAGATCTCAAGTCGCATTCAGCACGTGGATCAGTGGCGACATCGAGTTGTGCCCGTTTGCAGGGCGATGCATGATACATGATACATACTTACTGTGGGTGTGCAGGCTTGCACGGGAACGCACTTTGGCGGGGAGGTGTGATGTGCAGTGTGGTGCGGTGTGCTGTGCTGCGCTGCAGCACGGTGCGGTGCGGTGTGGTGTGGTGGTTTGTGCGGTGTGCACCAGGATATGTGGTGTGCAGTGGTGTGTGCAGTGTCCACACCTCATCAGACCACACCATGCCGCCGACAACACCACACACCACATACCACACATACCATCTTACACAACTCTCAACCACATATGACACACAAACCTGCACACAGAGGGAGGAAACTCTTAACACACAATTCAGTCCTCGTGCATTTTGCTAAATCACCTTTGAAAAACACCAATAGTACCATTCAGGTTTTGGGAAGCACTGAAAGAGTGAACCCTTCAGCGGGAAGGAGGGGTTAAGAAAAGCCACGCTTGCTTGTCACGTGGGCGCTTTTCCTGCGAGTAGGGTGTTGTAAACAGGTGCCACCAGACGAAAAATGCATGGTTTTGGGATGCCCCGCCAACCCATGCATTCTGCACTCTGATTGTTGCTGTAGCCACTGGCAGATTGTTGCTGTAAATTTTGGTAGGTGAGAGTGGGACAGTTGTCCCTCTGCTTCCAAGTGATGCTTCTGCCCCTTGGCGTCCTGTGCCGGTGCCAGCATGCTTCACATCCAGTCATTCCCGTTACAGTGAAGTGTGAAGGATGCTCACCACCACTGATGTGAGACATGTAACAATGGGTCTGGGGTACCAGATCATCAAAACTTACCCATCAGTGGTGCGCAGCATTTCTATGCATTTTGCCATTGGTTTTTTTGTCCTTTCCCGTCGTGCAATGTGCCAACGGCTCAGCACTGGCATGCAGTATCACTCAAGTGAGATGCCAAAAAGAAGCTGCAGCTTTATCTGGTCTGATGCATGGGCCTCACTTTGCCCACGGATGTGTAGAATGCTTCAAATGTCGTCATGGACAGTTTGGACACCTTTCTACTTTTCCCGAGTGGCCGAGGATAAGCATGTTAAACACGCCTGAAACCTCAAACCAGCGTGTACATCCAGAAGGATCAACCAGCACATTTACTCAGGCTTTATGCCCCCCCCAGCCCCCCCTTTCAAGACCCCCTGGCCTCCACCAAATGGGAATAGCGGTTTTGCCAAGGGGACCCTATTACGGCACAATTTAGGTAGCTGCTTTACTGCTGCCCGCTTTTGGGTCTTGATATGGTAGGGGTTATTCTGCCAACCAAGCGAAGGTCATGGAAAGGGCTGAGGTGGTGGCAAGGCTTAACCTGGCACATAGTAAGGGGGAGCCTTAAGCGCAGTGCGCGCGCAGTGCGACTATTTGGGCGTCTGGCCGTACTAGAGACCCATACTTTGTGATACTAGGGGCCCCTAGGGGCATCATGGTGACCCCTAGCGTAGGTTTTGACTTCTGATTTTGTTCCCCTTCTTTCGTCGGAGTGGAACCACGTCCCACACTTTCCGTATTTCGTGACACACTACGTGGATAGCATGCCCATTGCGTCCATAGGAGGCATCCTTTGTGATGTCTTGTTTAATCCTAAATACGCCGGGTGCGCATACAAAGTTACGGTTGCCATTGACAGCTTGGGCAACATCGTTTGGATTTGTCCGTTGGCCCCGGGGCCATCGGCGGATGTTCTCATTTGGGATCGCGAAGGGCCGAAAAGGAGCAAGGGGCATTATATTGATTATGAGATTGGCTCCATGGATGGTGCATACAAGGGGCGCCTCCATGTGGCATGGCCATTTATCGGTCGAAAGACGTTGACCGAGCGGCAAAAGGAGTACAACGATGTTCATGGTTTCTATAGGGCACGCATTGAGCACTTGTTTGCACGCATGTGGCACTGGGGCATCGTAAGGAACATATGGAGGGGATCCGGTACGGAGTTGCATGAGTACGTGTGTGTACTCTTGCATTTGCAGCAATTTTTGATTTGAAGATAGGTACGGTACCCTCCATATGGTCCATGGGAACACGTACCTGCACATGTATGGACCGCACCTACACAGGAGGACAATGATGATGAGGATGTTGTGGGTGATGATGGGGATGTTTGTGCCCTTTGTTGCACCAAGTTTGACCCTGAAAAGATGTCCATGTGTGACAAGCGTGAATTGCAATATTGTATGGATTGCATTGACACGCACACATGTGACAGTGTGACATTTCTTTGATTCTGCAACTGTGTCATGTTGTGCACACAAGTTGCATATTCTCAATGTGTACTTAGTTGACAATGGACCAGAAAGACAGTTGTGTGTTCTTGAGGGTGGCGACCAATGCGCTCCTCATGGCCTTTCCAGATGTGCATGATGTGTGTTATGTTCAGGGAAGGTGGTTTGCAATTTTCTTGAGCTGGGGCAGTTTGGGTCACCTAATTCTAAGGGCGTTTCCAAGGGGTGTGCTTGAGGGCTCTTCCGGGGGAACATAGTCTAAAAGTAGCGCACAGTGCGCGCGCAGCGCCAGGATTGTGTATAGCGACCTAGTCGGCTATCAGACATTAGACATCAGACTTTTATGGACCATCATTACCAGACCATGAACCCCCCTCCCCCAACCCCTTGATTATGCACTACATCAAACCCCCCCCCCCGCCCTTGTCCACACCAAACTCTTCGCAGGAAACCCCCCCCCGTGACCCCCCCACCCCCCCCCCCACTATCGGGTGCTTTCAACCCCCCCCCCCCACCCCCCCAAGGAAAAAAGGTGCCGCGGAAAAAACAAACCCCCCCGTTTGGAAACCAATTGCACACCTGTTGTTGACAATGTATGTGACAACTTCAATTTGATTCTGATTTTGGTTGTTTGAGCAGACAATTTGTTTGTGTACAACGCCCTTGAGGTGTTTTTGATTGTTTGTGGTCCAGGCCTTTGCGCCTTAGACCAGAGACCCCTTCAATGATGAACGCGTTGATCACAACTGCGAAGGGGTTCTGGCACGTTTGCTCCTGCAACCAATTACAATTTGCTGACTGTGAGCCCCTTCAATGACGATGCATGACAATTTACATGTGCTGCTCCGTCACGCGTGGGTCTTCAGTGTCGACCCCCGCAGGGACCTGTTTCTTAGGACCTGTTTTGTGCGGACGGAGCTTTGCGGATTTGCGGCCGAGGAATGGGACTGCCCCCAGCAGTCAGTGTACCATGTCCACCAGAATGTGCACCATGTCCTCCAATGGCCAGCAACCATTTTGAAAACCAAGCAACATACATCTGAGAAGGGGCTTTGCAGTGATTTCGAATTTGACTTCCTTGTTTTAAACCGCCCCTCTGTCCCAGCCCCGAAGGCTGATTGCAATGTGCTGCACTATGCCCTGCTCACGCTTTGTTGTTCATTGCAGGATCTGGTGACGACCATTAAAACCCCTGTGCTCTGTCTTGTCGTCCTCCGTCTTGCCGTGGTGTTTCTTGAGGAAGTTTGGAAAACCATGCAGAGAAATCCACAGCGTAGGGAAAACACCCCCCACGCAACCCCATGCGCAATGGTGTGGAAAAGCCTGCCTTGCCTCTTTCAGTGTCAGCATCACATGGTGTGTGTCTGTGATGTTCGATGCTCTGTTGGTTCTGTGTGTAGTGGAAAAACATGGCAAAAATCGCAGACTACAGATTACCCACAGACTACAATTTTCAGAGGTGTGTTATGGTGTAAGTTGTGAACATTTGCAATATTGGTGCCACGTGTCGCATTGCATTTCTTTTGAAGGTGTACTTGAACGTGTGCTGTTGGTTCCTGAAAAACACCCATCGAGGTGTTTGGTATGTCCATGGTCTAGGCCCTGGCGCCTACGACCACAGACCCCTTCGATGAGGAATGTGCTGACGACAACTGAGAAGGGGTTCCGATTTCCTGGTATTTGCTTCCATGTTTCCACGTATGCATCCCCTTCGATGATGTGTCAGCCATGTGGGAACAATCTGTCCAGGGCCTACTGTTATAGGCCCTATTTTGTTGGATGGAGCCAGGCATCTCCCCATACTCCAACGGATCTGCATGTTTGCCAAACTTGCCAAAGACCACTGCAATCATCCCTACTGCACCCTTGTGCTGCACAACATACGCCAGCCCCTACCTTGACAGCTTGTCTGGGTCATTGCGCAGATTCCGGCCCCAAGGTTTCTTTTTCATTCTGCCTTGCTGGGCGCAGTACTGTCCAATGTGACGGACTGCATTTGAGTTGGGTGATGCAGAATTCCCACTGTCAGCCAAAAAAAAAACTGAGAAGGGGCTCTGCTATGTGGGTACTGGTGGTCCATTGATTTAATGTGGTTGTGATTTCATGGTATGTTTTGGTTTTATCGCACTTGATTTTACTTTATTTGGTGGATCATGCACAACACCCTTGAGGTGTTTAGTACGTCCGTGGTCTAGGCCATGGCGCCTATGACCATAGACCCCTTCAATGATGAACATGCTGCCCGCTATTGAGAAGGGGTCCCATGTCACATGCTCCTGGTACCTATGTCCCTTCAACGCTTATCTGTTCCTTGTTGTGCACGTCTCTCTCGACACAAAGGGAAATGCGTGTATTGCCTAGGAGACAAGTGTGCGCTGAGCCTCTTCTACACATAGGGCACTCTTTTGTTATGGACCCTTGACCCTTGAGGCGAGGAAGCGCGTCTAGGGTCTAGACCGTTGCGTCTCTGACCCAGACATTTGAGTTGGGCCTGCCCCAGCACCCATGCGTTCATCCCCCACCCACTGCGGGCTGCACTTTGCCATGTCGTCTAGCCCCCTTAGCGTGGCCTCTTCCGCCCCCTCCAGCCCTTCGTTCCCGGAATGCGGTTGGGGGGATCTGCCGGAGCTCTTGCGGTTTGGAGACCAACCCCCATCACCACCGTGGGACTCTGATGCTGAGAAGTGTCTCAGCGAACTGGCCTCCCCTCAGCCTCCATTGCCAACACCGCCTCCCTCTCCCCCTTCACCCCGCCGTGCACCAACAACCTCTCCAATGCCCGTAAGTCCTCCACGCAGACCCCACATTAACCCAACCCCATACCTGGTAGCCCTGGAAGCCGTGGAGGAGGCCCTGATGTGCACTGCCGTGCTACCGCCATCCCCCGCGCAACCCCCCGTAGTCCATGTTGTTCAACGTGGCCGTAGTGGGCAACAGTGTTGGCTGCTGTGGCTGAGCAGCACATGGTGGTTGTGAAGAGGGTTGAGCTCCTTGTGGCGCACCCGAGTCGACCGGCGCCATGGCCGGGACAGGGGCGGATTGCTGCGGCTCGGGGGCACGCATTGCTGGTGCAGAGGGTTGGGTACCCTGTGGCGCGCCCGAGTCAGCCGGCGCCATGGCCGGGACAGGGGCGGATTGCTGCGGCTCGGGGGCACGCATTGCTGGTGCAGAGGGTTGGGCACCCTGTGGCGCGCCCGAGTCCACCGGCGCCATGGCCGGGACAGGGGCGGATTGCTGCGGCTCAGGGGCGCGCAATGATGGTGGTTGTGCCGAGGGTTGCGGTGGGATCATGACGAAATCCACACCCCCGGGTGGCGGCTGGGGCGCTGCCTGTGGGGGGGCAGAGGGTCGCGCGCCCCTGTCAGCCGGCGCCAGGGCCGGGACAGGGGCGGAGTGCAGCGCCTCTGGGGCGCGCGGTTGAGGTGCCATTGCCTTTGGGGGGGCAGAGTGCGGCGCGCCCCTGTCAGCCGGCGCCAGGGCCGGGACAGGGGCGGACTGCGGCGCCTCTGGGGCGCGCGGTTGAGTTGCCGGTGCCTTTTTGGGGGCAGAGTGCGGCGCGCCCCTGTCAGCCGGCGCCAGGGCCGGGACAGGGGCAGACTGTGGCGCCTCTGGGGCGCCCGGTTGAGTTGCCGGTGCCTTTTGGGGGGCACAGTGCGGCGCGCCCCTGTCAGCCGGCGCGCGGGCCGGGACAAGGGCGGAGGCGCGCGCCTCTGGGGCGTGCGATGGTGATGGTGATGGTGATGGCGGTGGTGCCGTTGCCTTCGGCTTCGGCTTTGCACCATACTTGGTCTTGGCGAGCCATTTTGGAGCCATTCGGAAGAGTGCCCTACGAGTAAGAGACGCTCGGCGCACACTGCCCGAAGAGTTGGAAATTCGAACGTCTCGCCGAAGTCTGGGGTCGCTGCAGGGGGGCTTGCGCAGGGAGCAATGACCCAAATTGCGGGGGGGGCGGACTGAGACGCACGCCGCTGGAGCAATGAACCGTACTGCGGGGTGGGGCATGGCCGCTTTGGGGCGGGAGCCAGTGGGAGGAGTGAGGTACGGCGGTGCCTGCTATATTGGGTCAGTGTCACCTGATCACTTGGTGGAGGGGGCAGCGGCCGACGCGGCACAGGTGGCGGGGCTGGCTTGGGGATACGGGGGGGTTTTGGGGTGGCACACAGGATTTCAAGTACCACTGCTGCATGCTCCTCGTCCCTGCTGAGGAAATGCGAACGACTAATTCGCATGCCCTCCTGCCACACCTGCAGGGGGTTTTTCTTGGGCTGCTGCACAGCAAACCGGTACATCGCTCGGCGGTTCAGCACCCCGTCTACGAAGTACTGGACCCCACCCCCGTGATTCTCCTGGATGAGCTGCAGTGTCTTGGCACTGTAGGGCCCGTGTACAGTGGGCTTTGGGGGGGTGGGCGGGTCCTTGGGTACGTACTTGGGTTGAACAACATGGACTACGGGCCCGATGACAACCTTGTCGAAGGGTTTACGCAACGGTGGCTTGACCGCGACAAGTTCGTGACCAAAGCATCAGAGGTGTACACCGTCCATGAGATGGCGGCCGCTGAGGTGTGGGCAGACAAGAACGGCACCAAGCGGCGCCTGGCCTTTGAGGAATGGTGGCCCCACGGTGATGGCGATGGGGATGGGAATGCTCCCCCACCGCCACAATGGGCCTCCCAAATGGAGGTCTGGGGCAACTATGAGCTGTCCGATGGTGACATGGTGCGTGGCTGGATCTCCAGCAACCACCACTGGGATAAAAACAAGCCGGACTTCGAGGCGAGGGTGCATGGAGATGGCATCTCAGGACAGCGTGTTTGGATCAGCTGTGCCAATAAGCCACGCACCAATCTCACTGACACCTATTGGTGTAAGGTTGTCCCCGACACAGGTGCCTTTCAGACCTTGCGTAGGGAGATCCAGGACGGAGAAGCGTGGCCCCAACTGCTGGCAAACATGCGGGCCGAACCGAGGGACACGCCTCCCCTGTCGACCGAGGACCAGGACATCCTGAAACACCTTGTCAAACAGCACGGGCTGAATCCCTCACAGGCGTTGGCTGTGCGGCAGGTGTTGGATGAGTCATGCATCACAGCATTGACTGGTGGTGCTGGCACAGGGAAGTCGGAGACTTTGGTGGCATGCATCAAGGCCGTGCTATGGCAGCAAGGCCTCCTGGTGGCCCAGAACCCTGAACCTGCTGACCGGAGTACGTGGAACATGGGCAGGAAGGTGGGGGGACCTGAGTCAGATACCCAACCCCGCGCATGCGTGTTGGTGACTGCACCCACGAACGCACAAGTCGACATGTTGTTGGCACGCGTTCACGAGGAGTGTTACAAGGACAGTGTGTTTCGTGAGAAGGTGCTTGGCGAGCACCCAGCCCCCTGGTTGCGCCTCCGAGCCCAACGGGCTACTGCCCCAACAGGCCTGGCACCCTTCGACCAATAGGAGGTGCAGAAGACCTTGGGCAAGACCCCAGGTTGCAAGCCTACCCTCAAATGTGCCCTCAACGCCTGCCGTGTTCTGTTTGCCACGGCTGGGATGGTTGCTAACCGGCACAAGATGCTGCTTGGGAAAGGGCAGGAAAAAACCAGGTTCGCGTTCAGCTTCGTGGATGAGGCGTCGAGGCACAGCATCCCTGTAGGCCTGGACTTGGCCGCCATGGGCAGCCAATGTCTGCTGTGTGGTGACCCAGGGCAGTTGCGGCCCTACAGCCACGTCCAGCTTTTGGCAAGTTGGTGTGAGGCTGAGAAGCTTGAGGTAGTCCCCCACAGAGTGGCATGGCCACGGGAGGACACCTTCAAGTACAACGGGGTTGTAAGGGACGGTCCTGGCCCGGAAGTGCATTGGCATGATTCGCATCGGTTTTGCACCACCAGCACCTTGCAATTCTTTTTGTACCGCACGCGCTGCCGGGCCAGTATCCTGGTACAACAGTACCGGATGACCCAGCCGCTGGCCACGGTCATGCGTGCCTTGTTTACGGGGGGGGGGCAGTTGGCCACTACCACTCATCTGAGCACCCCCTCCCCGACCCCATCCTGAACAACCCCATCCGCATTGTGGACCTCGCTAGGTCCACTTGGTGGGGGGAGTTGGAGCAGACTTTGGGGGCACAGGACCTAGGTAGAATGTGGCACCACGTACAGGAAGCATGGGCCACCCTGCGAATGGATCCGGTGTTGCTGAACAAGGGGGGCCTGAGCATGGAGGAGGGTCTGCTGGTGTGCCATTTTTTGGAGTATGCTGCCAGGAAAGGGACCTACCCAGCACAGTCGGTAGCGGTGGTGACGACTCACTACACACAGATGGTGTGGCTGAAACACTGCGTGGCCTCTGTTGGCCGCAAGTGGCAGAGCCATCATGTAAACCTCCTCAGCACGGTTGCGACCCTCGATAGGTTCCAGGGGCTGCAAGCCCCAGTGATCCTGGCCTCCCTGCCGTCCAAGACACCAGGGATCATGCACGACATATTTGGGGGGTCTACAGGCCCCAAATATTTGACGGATGGCGTTCCGTCAAATATTTGGTGGGTCTACCGCCCCCAAATATTTGACGGAACCCCTTCCGTCAAATATTTGGGGGGTGTACAGCCCCCAAATATTTGACGGAAGGGGTTCCGTCAAATATTTGGGGGGTGTACAGCCCCCAAATATTTGACGGAAGGGGTTCCGTCAAATATTTGGGGGGTGTACAGCCCCCAAATATTTGACGGAAGGGGTTCCGTCAAATATTTGGGGGCGGTAGACCCACCAAATATTTGACGGAACGCCATCCGTCAAATATTTGGGGCCTGTAGACCCCCCAAATATGTCGTGCATGATCCCTGGTGTCTTGGACGGCAGGGAGGCCAGGATCACTGGGGCTTGCAGCCCCTGGAACCTATCGAGGGTCGCAACCGTGCTGAGGAGGTTTACATGATGGCTCTGCCACTTGCGGCCAACAGAGGCCACGCAGTGTTTCAGCCACACCATCTGTGTGTAGTGAGTCGTCACCACCGCTACCGACTGTGCTGGGTAGGTCCCTTTCCTGGCAGCATACTCCAAAAAATGGCACACCAGCAGACCCTCCTCCATGCTCAGGCCCCCCTTGTTCAGCAACACCGGATCCATTCGCAGGGTGGCCCATGCTTCCTGTACGTCGTGCCACATATATTTGACGGAAGGGGTTCCGTCAAATATTTGGTGGGTCTACAGCCCCCAAATATTTGACGGAAGGGGTTCCGTCAAATATTTGGAGGGTCTACAGCCCCCAAATATTTGACGGAAGGGGTTCCGTCAAATATTTGGGGGGTCTACAGCCCCCAAATATTTGACGGAAGGGGTTCCGTCAAATATTTGGGGGGTCTACAGCCCCGAAATATTTGACGGAAGGGGTTCCGTCAAATATTTGGGGGGTGTACAGCCCCCAAATATTTGGTTCCGTCAAATATTTGGGGGCTCTACACCCCCAAAATATTTCACGGAAGGGGTCCAATATCTCACCTCCAAAACATTTCGGGGGTATGCCGCGTCCAGGTTCTGTGGTGTCATCTGTACTTTTGCTCCTTGTAGTTTGTTTTTGCCTCATTACACCTTTCCCTGTGCGAGTTCGCGTTCGGCCAGTTCGCCTACTGTGCGCCTTTGAGCCACAGCTACCTGGCTCGGTTCGAGCCATTGCGCTTCGCGACTGAACCTTTATCGCCTACTGTGCGTCTTTGAGCCACAGCTTTCGGTTTCAGTCCAAGCCATTGCGCTTCGCGACTAAGCCTTGACGTAGCCACTGCGTGCCTCTGAGCAGCAGCACTTCGTTTGTTGTCATAGCCCTAGCGCTCTCGACAACAAACCCACCAGCAACGGCGTCTCTTGGACCAGCCAGTGAGCCTGAGGACCAGCCCGGCTGGCACTTTGAGTACCAAGGACCTGCCCTTGATTGCCCCCCCGAGTTGTGGGACCCCCATAGTGGTCATAGTGGTGGACCCTGCAAGCCTCGAAGGTCACCCAAACCACTAACAGTCGTGGTGCGCGAGCCAAGCAATGGACCAGCCTGCTGAATGGCCACCGGAGCACTTGCTGGAGCCAGCAAGAATGAAGTATGGCCTAATGCTGGCCACAGGACAATTGGGGTGGGAGGCCACACCGGAGGTGGCCGGGCGCCTATGGCGACGGTTGAGGGACCGCATGGCCTCGTGTGACCTTGACGTGGTGAATCTGCATGGTTGCAGGGCATTGTGCCGGTTCATGTACACCAAGCATGGGTTTGCCAAGCCCACCATGCATGATGGGGGGAGCCGCGTGCACTACCGGGATGTTGCCACAGACCTGTGGGAACGACTTGCAAACCGGAACCGTGGCCGGCCAGGCAGTCAGTCGTCAGGCCGGTGCTATTTCCGGGTGGCCGTCAAGTGTGAAGACAGCACAGCAAAGGGACGTTTGGTGTGAACTGGTGCGTGCCCTACCTCTGGTCGACGAGTGGCCGTTCTGGACTGGGGACGTGGCGTATCCCACCCCTGCCATGGGTTACTTCTATGACAAGGCTATTCGCCATGTGACGCCTGGCCCATATCTGTGGCCCCAAGCGACAAGTGGGCCCACACCACTGGTGAGCGACCTGTTGCCAAGCCCCAAGGCGCGCGCTAGCGGTCGGCGCAACTCGTTGCTGCCCTGAGGCTGCGGTCCCACGTGCGTGTGTCACTGTCACCCAGACACGGCAAGAGCGCTTTGACCAGGCGTTGCTGCAAGCCGCCCATGGGGCAGCCCGCTGCCTCACGATTGCATGCCAAGGGCTGCAAGAGCAGCGCCGAGAACCATTGACTGAGGACAGCCTGGTGGCAGCATACACGCTGGGCCGCCACTTCGCGAACAGCATGCGGGTGCCTATGCAAGACTGCAACGAGCTCTTGCTGCGTTGCAGCCCCTTTAGCCCAGAGGTGCCACACAGTCATCCCGGTCGTCTGCATGCGGCCGTACGGGTTATGGACAACGCATGGAGGGATGATGCAGGGCTTGAGATGCTGCAGGTACTAGTGGAGGAGATGGAGGCGGCCGGTGTACAGCCAGCATACACCCAACGATTAAGTCCAGGAGGGCACCCCCGAGGTGACCCAAGTGACTCCACGTCCTCTGCCGTAGCGCAGGGGGTTGGAGCGGCGGTGCGCATGGAGGAGATGGAGGCGGCCGGTGTACAGCGACCATGCACCCAACCTTTAAGTCAAGAAGGGCACCCCCGAGGTGACCCAAGTGACTCCACGTCCTCTGCCGTAGCGCAGGAGGTTGGAGCGGCGGTGCTCATGGAGGAGACGGAGGCGGCCGGTGTACAGCGACCATACACCCAACGATTAAGTCCAGAAGGGCACCCCCGAGTTGACCCAAGTGACTCCACGTCCTCTGCTGTAGCGCAGGAGGGTGGAGCGGCGGTGCTCATGGCAAGAGACCCCTCAGGCGATGAGTCTGTGACTCCCACTTCGTCCTCCCTGGCACAAGGGCGTGGTCCCCCGGCAGGTGCACATTGGGTGGAGACTGGTGAGGTGTTAAGTCCACCTGCCCCCCCCCCCCCAGGTGGTGCGAACGACTCCGCGGCATGTGTTGAACGTGGAACACCGGACCCCTGGTCCCAGGTCTGCCCTGCCGATGAGTCACACTCCCCGGCCCCCCACCCTGTGTGTCTGACACCGGCGGCTAGTGATGGAGGGGTGGCGAGTTCCTTGGAGGAGTCTCCTGTACCACTTGCACAGAAACCCAAGGAGCCAGCTGCTGTGGACTGCAGTCCTTCTAGCACAGGCACTGTGGCGACAGTGAAGGCCTGCAGTCAGTCTAGTGCGGATTCAGGGTACACCCCGGTTGAACACCCTAGTTCATTGGCGACAGTGAGGGCTTGCAGTCAGTCCAGTGCAGAGTCAGCGACCACCCCGGTTGCACACCCCAGTTCTGTGGGACAGAGCCCACGGAGCAAGAAGCGCCCAGGGGTTCCCCCACCAAGTAATGGGGCTGCCGTGAAACATGGCAAGAAAGAGCAAGGCACAAAGACAGCGCCGATAGATCCAGATGCTATGGCATTGGACCACGTGGACAAAAAGCCCAGCAAGGCCGAGGTTGGCAGAGTCCTACCAACGGCAAGGTCCTTGAAGCTTCGCATTCTTCCCGACCAATACGTTGCCGGGGCATGTTTCTACTATGCCGTGGCCCAAAGCCTGCATGCTATCACCAGCAACACCCCGTTGGACGGCGCATCGCTGCGGGCAAGGGCCATCGCCGTGTTTCGCGACATGTGTGGGCTTTCAATTCAAGAGTCTACACTATCTGTGAACCGGGATCTTGAGAAGGACACATGGCGTGGCCGGCCCCAAGGGGGAATGGCTGACCACCTTGCTGCCTTGGCGAAGCATGTGGACGGTAGTGTGGTGTTGCTGCGATCAGACAGGTACAACATTGTGACGTCAGGGTTTGGGATGGACAGCGCGTTGACATCCGCTACTGTTTGGGTGCCTGGACGGGAGCATCCGCCGCACTACCGTGACTGTGGGGATATGGAGGAGCAGTGCCACCGGGCGACGGTGGTGGTTATTGCCGAGGCGGAACGAGATGGTGTCAAAGGAGGTGGTCATTTCCGGGGTGCAGTCTTTGACCATTCGTTGCAGGTAGCCCCCTTTTGCACGTTGCACGGGATGATGGGCATCTTGGCATACAAGCGTGGGCCGGTTGGGGGGGTTAGAGCGTGGCATTTGCAACTAGGGGTTGGTGGTATGAAGGGCCACACCAATGCAACAGACTGCCGCCGCACTCGTCTAGTGCAACGGACACACAACTACAAGCCACTGGTGACCCTGGTGAACAAGATGGCAAGGCAGATGTTGCCTGATTGGTTCACATGGACCACCATGCAATTGTCTTGCAATGTGCTCACAAAACCGCATCAGCATGTGCATGACGCGTCCCCTTGGTCGGCAGTGTTTTCCACCGGCCAGTACACACGGGGACACATATGGGTGGAGGTAGGTGGTGTATGTAATGGTCGGGGTGGACGGAGATGTAGTATGGAATGCTTGGATGGTGTTACACGGGTTGGCGCCACGTACGATGTATGCCAGCAACCGGTTCTCGTATGTACGGGTGCATGGCATGGCACTTGTTCTTGGCACGGGGAGAGGAGGTTGGTGGTGTTGTACTCCCGTGGTGAATGGTGGACACTCCCGCCGCGGGACCGTGCATTCCTCAATGAGACCGCTTTCCGCTTACATGCAGGTGCATAGTGGGCCACTTGGTGGAGCACCGCGGCGACCATGGGGAATGGAGAATCCACATGGGTACAACTGGTGTTGGTTGGGTACCACGCTGCAGTGTCTGTTGGTGGCGTCGGGTGGACATGAAGGACGGCACGCAGGATGCCTGGACGAGGAGGGTGTCTGGGGACCATTGTGGCAGGGTGTTGTGGCACATGGAGGAGGTGGTGCATACAATCCACAGGACATTGCTGAGAGGCTGGCAATGGAGGATGCCATGTGTGAGACGGTGTGCCGATGCAGCGGGCGATGCAAGTGCAAAGCCCCTGCACCAAAATTCCAATGGATGCGGCAGGCGGAGATGCCCGAGTGTTGGAAGTACATGGTGCCCAAGCTCACGGCCGCTGGGGTGGTTGCTCTGTCATGTTGTTTGTCGTACGAGCAGTTCTGGCAATACTGTGGTGCCTGTGGGGCGAAGGTTCTGCGGGAGGGGGGGGAGACAGCCATGCCAGCGCAGATATTGCATGTGACGAACCAGGGACAGAGTGTGCGACAGCGTGTGAAGGAGGGAATGAAGGGGAGACCGGTTGGGTTACCTGACAACCCCCCCCCGTGTCCGTGTGGGGGTGACCTGAGGGAGGCACCAATGTATACATCGGTGGTGTACAACGAGGTCGTGGGGTTACATGTCCACAACCAGCAGGAGTACAAGTTGGTTGTGGACCATGAGTTTCTCGATTGCCTGGGGTGGCAATGGTCCTTGCATGCCATGGTGTTGCACATTGGAGCGACGAGGGAGGAGGGTCACTTTGTGGTGCATGTCGTTTTCCACGACAGGTGGTGGTTGTGTAACGACACCACGGTGAAGGCCATGAATCCCCCCCCCCGACCCGCGAAAGGCGACGTTTCTGCTATACAAGCGGAAACAGACAGAGTTGGTTGTACCAGACATGTCGCAGCGTGCCTCCCAACGGACAGGACCGCCGGCCCCTGGTCAGACACGGGATGCCCGGAGCGTACCTACTGACACCTCGGTGCCAGCCATGGCGCTGGCACCAGGTGAGTCCCCCCCCACCCCTCCTTCAACACAGGGTGCATCAAGGGTGGGGTCCATCAGGAACAGGCCTATGCATGCCCAGAGCGTGCCTATGGACGCCTCTGTGCCAGCCATGGCGCTGGCACAAGGCGCACCCCCCCCTTCCCCAACTGCAACACAGAGTGCTTCAAGGGTAGGGGACATGAGTACGCATGCCCAAAGCATGCCCAATGAGATGTGTGTGGCTGCCTCGGCGCCGCTACAGACGTCCTCAGAACTTGTTGAGGCAGTGGCACAGTTGCTGCAGAAGCGCAAGGTGCGAGTGGCAAGGCATCTGGGAGTGCGTGTTGAAGCACACCAGATGCAACTGAGAGCACGGCATGCAAAAGAGTGGGATGCGCGGCATGCAGAGCATGGCATGTCACAATCCTCAGTGGCACAATCAGTCGAGCAAGACAGGTTGAGGTCTGTTGCATTGGCCGCATCGGGGAAGGACGCATTGTGCGTGTTGATGCAGGCCACTCCCATGCAACTGGACAGTGGTCCAAAGACACTACAAATGTTTGTAGCCGCCCATTGGCAGTATCAGTTCACGACAAGTGGGGGTGTTGAGTGTGTGTGTTGTGCGTGGGCAAATGTGTGTGGCATTCCTGGGGTGGCGCGTCCCCCTAAGAAAAGTGAAGCCATGGTATTGGGAACATATGCTGTAGGGATGCGCATGAAGACCTCCGGCCCAAAAACGTGGCGGAAGGAGGTGTTGGAAAGCCACTTGGGGTTATCACGTGGCACAACATCAAACCGAAAGAATCTGCATAGGCCAGGGCACCACCACCGATTGGCTGAGGACAGTTTCAAGCTGCATTGTGCAGAGCGGTATCGCGCATTGTGCCCCACTGCTGCTGCCACAGCTGTGGTGGTGGGAGCGACCGTTGTGTTCGTCAGGGGGGAAGCCATGGACATTGGTGTGGCTATGTCGGATGCTGAGGCAGCCATTCTGTCACGGTTGGTTGAGGTGTATATTGGGTTACGCATGTGCACTTCCGTCCGTGCTATAAGTGAGCGCATTCTTCTGCACTGTTCTCTGACATCTGCCCCTGGGCACCATGCATCACGGCGGTGGATAGTTGAGAAGGCTATTGCAGCAATGCATGATGCCATGCAGGATGAGGTGACGCACACCTTATTCCTGGCAACGTTCATTGCAGTGTTGCTTGACGGCTCGGATAGGCAGAGGCATCGCGTCAATGAGTACGCCATTCTGCTTATTTTCCCGGGGACTGGCCCTGGGGGCATGTGTGAGGTGTTCCTTGGGGTGGTGGATGTGGCCTGTGGTGATGCGCATGAGATTGCAACACAGTTGGAATGCGTTCTGCTGTCCTGGATTCCTGACCGCGATTGGTGGGCAAAGAGGGTAGTGACCTTTGCAGTGGACGGGGCTTCCAACCTTGGTGTGCGGGGTGCCACTGCGCGGCAGGTTGTTGATGTCTCTGTCATTGAGAGCAATGTGTTTGCCTTGATTGGGAAGTGGTTGGTGTTGATGACACCCTTGGGTGAGCCGTGCCATGTGTTGCAGCGCAAGTTGGGTCTTGCGCTGGAGGCTGCCGGCGCGACCCATGTTGATTACATTGCGGCCGTCGATCGGCAGCGAGGCTTGTACAGTGGGGCACGGCAGTGGAAGGAGTTGCAAAAGTGTGTGCAGAAGCATGTGCAGGATAACCGTAGTGGCTTGCAACTGATCCCCACAAGTCATCGCATCAGGTGGTCACAGGCAAATGCACGGCGCAACACTGCTTTTTTGGCCAATGTCCCCTGGGTGGCACGACACTTGGATTCCAAGGTGCAGCACTCTACCAAGGAGGAGGATGTGTGGGAGGACTGCCATGATGCCAGTTTGCTTGCATGGGGGGTGGTTTATCGGGACATCTTGCATGGCATGCGGTGTTTTAACAGTGTGGCACAACTGCGCGCGCCCACAGGTGCACACTTAGCCACTGCCACAGGTATGCTACAAGCCCGGTTGCAGAAGGTGGCTTGCGAGGAGGGTCGAGGGTGGTTGCAGTTCAAGGAGCAAACTGCGACCGGTGCATGGCATGGTGCAGTTGGTGCGGTTTGATTCAGGTGGGCAGAAGTGTGTAACAACCCCTCCTTTTCCTGGCGTTCAGGCGCGTGCAGTAACTGATGCGTTGCTTGCAGGCATCAAGGAGGGGCAGGCAACCATTGACCCCAGGGGGGTGTTGGAGTGCGCAGTATTGTTGGACCATGGCCGTTTCCTTGGCCTCCCGGTCAATGAGCGTGCTGCATATGGGGTAGAGCAGTTGCGTCAGTTTATGGCTGCACACCAAGAAGAGTTGTGCGCGGCACATGTGAACTGTGACCGTGCCTTGGTAGAGTGGGCAGACCTTAAGGAGCACATGGTGCAGCACTTTGCAACTGTGCAAAAGTCCAAGATGTGGGAGGCATTGGCACCCGAAAGGGCACATGCACAGTGGGTCAATGTGTGGCGCGTTCTCGCATTATTGCGAACGTATTGCCCCGCTGAAGCTGCAGTAGAGCGTGCCATCTCTTTGCGTGGGAGGTTCTGCAGCAATATGCATGACATTGTGGAGACACATATCCTCAGCATGTGCATGGCATTGCATTCCAACTTGCCCCCTTTACAGCAATGGGCAAAGGGACAAGGTGTTGCAGTGGCACGCCACTTGGCTGCCCGTGCACGCTTCGATCTGCACCCAAGACAGAGGGTTTCAAGGAAGGTAAGTGAAAGAGAATCTCTGGAAGCTGCGATGCTGCAGTGTCTACAAGGTAATGAAGCAGTGGCTGATGATGGTGACAACCTGCCCTTCTTTGGAGGGCCGGGTACACCACTAGCATCCACGGCCCCCTCAGGAAAGGGTACAGAACGGCACCAGGCTGATGTGGTACGCACTGTGGCACCAGATGGGACCCCTGACTCGCATGCTGGCAACCACGACTTCATCGCTTTTCGCAGAGGTATGGAGTGTGCCACATGCAAGAAGGAGGTTCGCATCTGGTGCAATACATGTCTAGTGTGTCATGCATGCTTTTGCGCAAGCCCGCGTCCTTGTGGGGACGTGGTGGTGAATGTTGTAGGTGAAGTCTGTGATGAGGGGGAGAACAATAGTGCAGACGAATTGGCCACAACGCGCAAGCCAAATAAGGGGCGCAGTGTGGCTAGGATGCAGGCGAAGTTGGCAATGGCAGTGCAGAATGGCAGGGTGCGTGATTGGACGAGGGTGGCGTTGGTGCATTGTCTTGATGTGCTTGGTGTGAAGGTGGCAAGTAACAACACTCGGCGGGAACTGCGGGACCTTGCTACGCAGCACGCATTGCCATTGTTGGAAGAATGGGATGCGTTTGTGCCAGACACGGACCGTGTCACGCGTTCTGCGGCACCACCAAGCAGCTCCCAGCCCAGTTGCTCGCAGCCAGTGGATGACATGGATGGACTCATCGATGAATGAGAGGATGCCCACGTATTTGCATGTGCCTTTTTGTTGTTGTGCGCTCTCTTTGAAGATTTTGCCCATTTTCCGTGTTGCAACATTTGGTGTTCTATGGTGTACCATGACCATTTTATGTGTGGATCCGAATTTAACTGATGCCAATTGCCATGGTCAGGATGCTATCCGTTGAGATTTCTGCCCCTTTCCCTGTTTGGCACATTTCCCCCACGTTACCCATTTGGTTTTCAGTGCTATGTATGGCCGTTTTGTGTGGTGGTCGTTCAATTTTCCCACTTATCCTGCTCCCACATTTTCCCCTTTCCCCTTTCCCCTTTCCCCTTTCCCCTTTCCCCTTTCCCTTTCCCAAAGTGTATTTTTCCTTGGCCACTTTTGCTGCTCACCCATTTTCCCCATTGCCCCGTTGTGGTGCTCAAAGTGGTTTTTATTTTTGTGTTGCCATGTTTCTGATTGTCACAGGTGCTGTCTGCTGTCAACAACAGGTGTGCAATTGTTTTCCAAACGGGGGGGGTTTGTGTGTTCTGTTTTTTGTGGCGCCTTTTTTCCTTGGGGGGGGGGGATGGAAGGCACCTGATAGTGGGGGGGGGGGGGGGATGGGTGGGTCAAGGGGGGGGGGTTCCTGTGAAGAATTTGGTGTGGACAACGGCAAGGGGGGGGGGTGATTTAGGGATAGTTTCTCCCAATTTCCTCTGGACATTAGACCCCTAGACCCACTTCCAATAGACAAGAATATCAGACATCTTCTTGGACAGACCGCACACACAACACCCCTTATCAGACATCAGACATCAGACTTTATACACAATCCTGCGCAGCGCGCGCGCAGTGCAAAGATTCCCCCTAAGAGTTGTGGTTATCCTAAGCCCAAGTCCTCAAGTGCTCAAGTGCCCAAGTCTCACACTGCTCGCCGCGTGCCTTCACTACTTTAGATGCGGAAGCGCCCTTTATTTTTGCTTTACAGTGAATGATGAAAGGGGTTTTACCGTGTACCCTGTACCCTGTACCCCATACCACGAACCCTAAACCGCGTACCCCGTACCCCATACCCCCGTACCTTGTGTTTTCTTGAAATGCTCAGAATGCAGCAGGGAATTCAAAATGCCCCAAAACGAACCCCCCCCCCCTTTCCTGGCCCCTGGTCATGCTGCAGGGTTTGGGGTTCAGAACAGATCTGAGCCACTTCCCACGGTGTGCACCCTCTTTTGTGTGCAGATGCAGGCAGAGCCGCTAACTCACTACGTGGTACCACCCATGAGGCAGCTGCGGATCAAGCTCAGGAACAGTGAGGTCCCCCGCTCTGACAAGCAGGGGGCCGCAGACCCCTACTTCGTGGTGAAGTGTGGGCTGTATCGCGCCGAAACAGAACCGCAGTTCGACAACACGAAGCCTGTGTGGGATGAGGACTTCATAATCCCCGTGCCGTACCAGGTGGCCGGCGTTTCTGCGCTGCCCAAGGAGGTTCAATGCCCAGGTGCGGCGCTGTCAAACCCTCGTAGTTTTTTCTTGGGCCGCGCTTTGGCCCAGTCACTGTCCTGTCAACCCCTGTGCCCGTTCTTCCCTCCGGGCCCCTGCCACACCCTTCCCCCCTTCGCACCCCCTGTGCCTCTACCTCCTCCCTTGTCCCCCTCGCACCCCTGCCCCCCCCGGTGTCTCTGTGCCCTTTCTCCCACATGGCCCCTGCTAGTCCCTTTCCCCCTCTCACCCCCCGTGACCTCACTAGAGTTGGTGGGGTGGTATGCAGGATAAGCCCTGTACCTGGTTGTTCCCTTTCTCCCTCTCCAGAGGAGTCTCCGGAGGAGATGACTACCTGGTAGCCCTCAGGGTGAAACCAACCTGACACCCACCTTCTGGGAATATAAGGGTCATTGCTTTCCCAAAGTGCCCCACAGAGATGTGAGTGGGAGTAGAAAACTCACCGCAGCTCTAAAACGCAGGGGTCCTGCATTGCCCTCTCGGACTGTCACGCTGGTGCAGCACAGACAAACAACATACTCATGAAATAAAACAGATCCACGGCATGCATTATAGGCGCATGTGACATCTTCGTGTGAGCACTCACGGTGCTCTGTGTATGGAGGATTCTTCTGACAGGCGGAAAGAAGCATCGTTTTGGTTGTATGGATCCACCGCTTTCGATCGCAGCCTTTCTCCCCTTCCGGGCATTGGACCAGGTAGGGAAAGTAGGACGAGGCTGTGGCTCCGTAACACTGGCATTGGACCCAGTCTGCAGTTGCCAGTGGGCAACTGCCTTCTCCGTCCAGTCCATTGTTGGGGCACCATGGCATAGTGCACCTCCAGGCCACCAGGCCATGGTAAAGGCACGCCGATCCGTCTGCCCAAAACGGACAAGATGTTTGTGGGTTCAGCCCCTCCCTGAGGCATGTTTGAATGCTGCAGCCCATTCGACTGCGACTGTCTGGTCTGTGCGACATGCTTTTTCGCTCGAACATGCACAACCAAATCAGGCTAAAATGCCTGGTCGCCTTGTTTCTTCCTGCTTGCAGCTGTTGCCCACAGCAGTTACACGGGTTCACATTTGGTTCCGTTGCAAGAGCCCGACGGTTTGGACAATCGAGATCGATTGGGGCCATGCAACGGACTCAGTACAACAGAGGAGCGGTTTTATTGACGCTGTGCAGTGTAACTTTACGTTCCACAGCGTGAAATCACCCTTAGAATCCTTAAACTGCGCTCTGCAGCATCACTCAACGCCCCCTGAGCGTGATCTCTCTAAGCCGCATTGCTTTGCACTGCGGGGCTCCTGAGCGTAGAACTGCACAAAAGGGGTTTGCTCAGAGCGTAAGTGTACACCTCAACCATTCCAGCCCCACGCGAAGGCGGTTGGAAATGAGCGGGGGGGGGGGGGGGGGGGCGTTTGTTAGAGCCCCCTGGACCCCGGGGAAGTGGGGGTCTTGAAAGGGGGGCTCCTCTGTCAGGGGCCCGGGAAAGGGGGGCAAATGATGACTTTTATGACCCCCTTCGACGCGCTGATTCCAAAAATGCCATTTTCATGCCGTCGTTTTTTTATTTGGTCCTGCACGGTTGCGACCGGTTGGTCTGGCAATGGCCTGACAGCAGAGCCCCACCCCTGGGGGGTGGGGGGTCGTGAAAAGGGGGCCCTCACGACCCCCGCCTTCCTGGAGCAATTTTCCTCCAGCCAAAGCCCTACATTTAGCCCTGGCCTCTGCTGTGCTACAGAACTCGAGCTTCAGTTGTGGGAGTGGGAGGCTTTCAATCCGGACTACATCGTGAGTCGGAAACGCATCCCTTTAAGCCAGATTCCCGGATTCGCTGGTGAGCCAGTAATGCACGCGGACAAACCTCATAATCCTGACCCAGAGGGACAGCGCACGGTGGCACGCTTTGAGGAGTACAAGTTGGAGATGCAAAACTTGCAACACATCCAGCGCCATGTGAAGGACGTTGGCCGCCTGTTGGTGGACAAAGCGGATCAAGGCCGTGAGTCCTTCAAGGAGCGTACCGGCAACGTCTGGGCAAAACTGTACTTTGATACCTCCTACGAGCAGGCGCCCGGCCCCAGTTTAGGAATCCTTACGATTGCGCTGGAGGACATCATCATGGGGCCGTCATGGCAACGGTTCCAGTCCAAGACGAAGCTCAAAACGAGCCGCACGTACATGGTGATTAATTGTGGGCGGCACTGGGCGTGGTTTGGCGTGTCGCAGAGCGACACCCAAGTCAATATCAACCGCACATTCAAAATGGAGGTGTGTGGGGGCACGCGCCTGTTGGTCACGCATATTGTGTGTGCACGCGCGCAGGTGCGCGTCGCCTTTGTCTGCCGTAAGGGGGGGGGGGGGCTTCCCGGCGGGAATTTTTCACCGCGGGATATTTCACGTTTCAAATTCGTGCGAAGTTTCCCACACAATTTTCAGGCCGCTGTGCGAAATAAACCCGCTTCGAAATTTAGCAAAATTTCTGGTCCGACCATTTGGAGACGGGGTACAGTGGATCTGTGGGTCGTGTGGTGGTGTACGACGAGGGAGCTGATATGAAGCGCCACAGCAGGACTTATCTTCAGGTGGCATAAGTCTGTTGCCATCAGGTAACAGCAGTGCATCCGAAAATAACAGCAACCATCCGGAAGTAACAACAACCACCAGCAATCAACAGCAAGCCACCAGGAATTAACACCAGCCCTCCATGAATTAATTTGCAGCAAGTCACCAAGAAGGAACAGCAACCCTCCACGACTCACCAGCAACTCATCAGGAGCGAACGTGTGTGTGATCTGTGTGTCTGCGTGCATGTGTGTTTTTCTTGGGCATTGCACATGAGCCTGCTCGTACGCAATGCGCCTGCAGAGAACGTGCCAGTTGGCTAGTTGCTGGTGTGTGGCGGTGTGTCAGCGATGTCACAACCCATGTTCTGCAGACACATGTTCTTGCCTCCATGTGGCAGCTCAGTGTCTAGTGTGCCAAGTGTAGACTGCTGTGGGTTGTTTTAACAACACCTATTCCCCTTCCTTGCTGGACGATCCCTTGCGCCTCGCACTACGAAGGCCCGCATCCCTCCAAGCTCCCATGCTTGCTGTTGGACATTATTTGCATCGGGGCACCGACAAGATAATTTCAGACCCGATCCCAGACGCGCCGCTTCAATGGTCTCGTTGCTGCATTGTGCTTGGCATGGGGTCTTTGCAACTGTGTGTGTGCGTGCTCGCTCCGTCATGCATATGTGCTTTTTTTTGTTTGATCTTCCATCTGATGAGAAGTTCTTAAGTTCAGACTCTCAACACTTAGAGCTGGCCTTGCTCATGTTTGTGGTCTCACGCTGTGCGGGCGAGTGTGTGTTGTAACTCGGTGTGTGGGTGTGTGGGTGTGCGTGTGCGCGCGCGCGCGCGTGTTTGTGTGCTTGTGGAGTTGCCGACAAAGTGTGTTTGCGTTACTTTCTGCTGTGGTGTTCTCGTGGCTCCCCAGTGTGTATGTGTGTGTATGTATGTGTGTGTGTGTGTGTGTGTGTGTGGGTGGGTGTCTGTGTGTGAGAAGTCGGTAACCATGGGCTTAATGTGTGTGTGTGTGTGTGTGTGTGTGTGTGTGTGTGTGTGGGTGTGGGTGTGGGTGTGGGTGTGGGTGTGGGTGTGGGTGTGGGTGTGGGTGGGTGTGGGTGTGGGTGTGGGTGTGGGTGTGGGTGTGTGTGTGTGTGTGTGTGTGTCTGTGTGTGTGGGTCTGTGTGTGTGTGTGTGGGGTGTGTGTGTGTGTGTGTGTGGGTGGGTGTGGGTGTGGGTGTGTGTGTGTGTGTGTCTGTCTGTCTGTGTGTGTGTGTGTATGTGTGTGTGTGTGTGTGTGTGTCTGTGTGTGTGTGTGTGTGTGTGTGTGTGTGTGTGTGTGTGTGTGTGTGTGTGTGTGTGTGTGTGTGCGTGTGCGTGTGCGTGCGTGCGTGGGTGGGTGGGTGGGTGGGTGGGTGGGTGGGTGGGTGGGTGGGTGGGTGGGTGGGTGGGTGGCTGGGTGGGTGGGTGGGTACCGGCTGGACGTTCTGCCGATGGACGTCCTCGGACGGACCAGCGGACGATGGATCCAGCATACCATGACATGACATGACATGTGTGTGTGTGTGTGTGTGTGTGTGTGTGTGTGTGTGTGTGTGTGTGTGTGTGTGTGTGTGTGTGTGTGTGTGTGTGTGTGTGTGTGTGTGTGTGTGTGTGAAGTGGCTTGGGCTTAATTGGCTTGACTGGGAAGGTCTGAATCGCACTGATGGCCGCTTCAGGTCAGGCTCGTGGTTAAGGTCAGGTTCTGGTGCCTTGAGCTCGAGGTCGGGGTTTGTGTTGAAGTGATTGCTCTTCGTGGACTGTGTGTGTAGGTGCTGGAGCCAACGATGGAGATCATCATCGGAGTCATGGTTGCTGATGAAGCTCTGGGTGGACTCCTGAGTGGGGACCGGGCAGTGGGGGTAGTCAACCTCCGGCCTTCTTTGCTAGTCCCTCACCAGAAGACCAGAAAACTTCTTGACCTCCTGGTCCGAGGCAAGGGCAGGTCTCTTTGTATAGACGTTTGCTGTGGCAGTCATTCTTGGCTCATCTGTTGGCCTTACAGTTGCGAACCATTTGGCTGCACCCCCTTCCCACCCGTGTCCGCCTACGCACGGACGTCAGTGAAATTACATGGGAGTTGGATGAGAGCTCCTTTGGGGGCAGTATGTGGGGCAGGGATTCATCAGATTCTGGTTTATTAGGATGAATATGATCACGATTATAATGACGATTATGATTATGGATTGTGAACAATAATTCGAAGAGAGTCCGGAGGTATTCGATTTCTTTGGGGGGTTCCCATGCAGAATTTGCCACAATACCTTTTCAGTGGTTAGAATTTTGACTAGACACAGTGGGACAATGCTTGTAGAAGGGTCTCGTGTTGGCGGCTGACTGCAAAAGGTCATTTTTATGTTTTTGTTTGTGCCCCCAAATGTCATCAAGTGACGGTGCTAGTGAATCAAACAAATCATGGCAACAGCTCTAGTCATCGCAGCCGCAGTGATCATACTTACAACAGGAGACGTAGAAACGGCAGTCGACATGGAAACAGTACAACGGCCATGCAACGCTGTGCAACTGCTGGACTGGAGCTACGGCCGGGCCTAGAGCTCACACTGGAGTGAGGTATGGGCGCCCGCGGGAGAGAACGCTGGTCCCCCTTGGGCCCCGCGGGCGAGGCCAGATCTGGGACCACATCCGAACGAGGATCGGTTAGCGCGTTCTTTTGGTGCAGGGATGGTCGTAAGTATGTCCGTGACCAGTGCTTTGCGCGATGAGATGCAGATCCACACCTTCCAAAGCGTGCACAGATCAAATCAAATGCACAGTTCCCAATGGGATTGACATGACTGTTACTACTATGCCTACTGCTGCTTCTATGACTACGGCCGTTTCGATATCTACCGTTGTTACTTTGACTATTGTTGGTCCCATGACTACTGTTATTGCCATGACTGCTGTTGGTACCATGACAATAGTTGTTGCCATAATTACTGTTGTTACTCAGTATACTATTGTTACTATGACTAATGCTTTTGCTGTGACTACAGTTGTTTCTTTGTCTAATGTTGTTTCTATGTCGACTGTCGTTATATTGTTATTATTATGACTACTGTTATTACCATGACTGCGGTTCTGTCTATGTCTGCTGTCGCAGCTGTATGTTGCTACAATGATTACCGCTGTTCCCATGGCTCCTGCAATTATTGTGACCACCGCTGTTACCATGTCTACTGTGATGACTCCTGCTATATGACTACCGCTGTTTATTATGACTCCTCATGATACTGTCATTCATGTTGCAATTATAACTACTGCTGTTCCTCTCGTTACTGCTGTCACTATGGCATGCCATTACGACGCCCGCTATTGTTTTTATGCCTCCTGTTATTTGGTATGACCAGTGTGTTACCATCGCTACGGTTGTTAGAATGACTACTGTCGTTTCCACGACTGCTCCTGTTACTATGACGACCGCTAGTGCTTGGAAGCCTACTATGGTTATTTTGACTGCGGCTGTTACCACCATACCTACTGCTGTTACTATGACCCTTGATGTTTCCATGCATATTGCTGCATCAATGTCAACTGTTGTTCCTATGTCCACTGGTGTTTTCATTACTACTATCACTTGTGCTGGTATTACTATCCTTATTATCACTACTTGTTACTATGACTACTGTGATTTCTATGTTATGGCATTGCATGGCCGTTACACAGCTTTGCATGACCACAACAACGCCTCAGGTGCTTCAAGACGGGAACTCTCTCTGCTACGCTCCATTGGGAAGCCGCTCCAGCAAAGGGATTGTTCAAGAATTACACGAAACCTCCGTTGCCCGCACAATACTACCGTAAGCCATGGACTCCGCGGCAAACGACGCTTTTCATGCAAGCTCAGAAGGCCATCATTGAAACTTACCTTGGGAAGCAACGCCACGCGCTGTCATCAGTGAGTGTGAATTGCATGTTGGCGCACGAGGCCCAGAAGTTCGAGATGGCAGTGCTGAAGGCACACTTCCAACGCATCAGCAACGCCGCGCAACCAACCAGGGATTTCGTTGCCGGTGTCCAACGAATCATGCACTGGGAATCGCCCGTAAAAAGTGCTGCCGCAAATGTGGCCTGGATCTCTTTCTGCTATGCCCCGCTGGAGGTATCTCGCCCCTTTCCGGTTTGGATGATCAGCTGCGGTGTTCTTGAGGCTCAGGCCGAGGTCCTGCATGCAGGGGTCCATAGGTTCCAAAACCCTTGGTGAGGCAAGCGAACAAATTTTGGCATTGGTATGGGAAAACGGGGGAAACCGGTAAGTAATTGGCGTGGAAACACCAAGAAAACGGGGGAAAATGGGGAATTTCAATGCTTGTTTCCCTATTTTCTTGTTGTTGCTTGCTCCTTGATCCCTTTGTCGCCCTGTGCAGGCAATGGCTGATTTTTTGCAGCATCAAAATCGTCAAAATCTCGTTTATCACTGCCAACCAACCTCAGGTCAGGCTCTTGCCAAGCACAAGGCGACCAAGGGTGCTTCCAATAACGGTGGGGATATTGGTATTGATGTGGGAATAATTGGTGGGAGAGGTCCACCCCGCCCCATTGCCCCCCTGTTGTCCGCTGTCCCCCCCGCGTTTTTTCATGCTTTCCGCCCCCCCCCCCCCCACCCGTATATCCATCCTTTCCGCCCCGTCCCCCCCGTTTCCCCCCGATTCCCCCCCACGTTTCCTCCCGGTTCCACCCCTTGTTTTCCTCCAATCGGGCAGGTCAGATTTTCTTGGCATGGAACCTATCGACCTTGTCGATCATTTGGAGGTGTAGTGAATGGTGAAGGGCGGAGGGAGGCAGCCTTGTGTGACCGGCAGCAGAGAATTGTGCGGGAGTACAACCCCAGAAAGGTGTAATTTCAGGGGAGGACACCGGTCAGCCGGTCTTTTTGCTGCCTACTGTCAGGCCTCGTGGTGGGGTCCGCAGTTAATTGATGAAGGAGGTTCCCCGGCAAAGAATCTCCACGTGCTCTATCCTGTGTCAAGGTCCTGGGAAGTCCCCATCCAGGCCAAGGGTTCACCCTCCGGACTACTTACGCCCTTAAGCAGTTCGCCATAGAGACAAGGAGTGGAGCCCCAGGCCAGGCTCCAGGGCTGCCATTGAGGAAGCAGCAGGGACCCGTGAGAGGAAGGGACGAGGACAGGCCCCACGGACCCCCTGCGGGCCGACTGCGCCCCCCTCTCCTTGAACCACCTCAAAGAGGGTTGTTGGATAAAGCGCAGGCGTGCGGGCTACATACCCCCCATTTTGGGGGGGTATTCGCCCAGCATACCCCAAGGTATGATATCGGATGTTCAGTCCCTTGTAAAGTCATCATCTTGGGAGACAAATTATCCCCCAACGGCCTTTTCGATTTTGACACCTCCGCCCCAGTCCTGGTTAGGGTTCGATTACAGGTTTGTATGCATTTATCTTGACGCTTGCCCTCCTTACGTTCGGGTGTCATGACTTCAACTTGAACCTTTAGCCTAACCTTTAACCCCTCCCTCCCTCAAGAACCCCCCTCGCTCCAATCTGCACCCCCTTCCAACTGCCTGACCCCCCCCCCCCCGCCCCCTCCCCCCTCCATCCCCCCCCCCCCCTCTTGTCCCCCCCCCCTCCCTGGTCCCAGCATTCCCACGACCCTCTCGCACTGCCGAATCCCCGCCCACATGCCCTGCGCCACCTGTCACATACCCCACATGCGCCGCCGCGCAGCCTTCAATACCCCCCAACGTGTGCTGCACAGGCGGTCATGCCCCCCACATGCCATGCACACCTTGTCATGTACCCCAGGTCTCTACCCTGTTCATGGCGCTCGCATGCGTCTACATGGCGTACCGCATCATCTTCTTTGCCCCGGCCGTTGACGAACCAAAACAGAACCCGGACCTCTTCGGGGGCATGGCCCCGGAGGCGGGCGGTCTGGGGAGTGGCTCAGGGTCCAACACCGAGGACCAGGGCTCCGCTGCCCGTGGCGACGACAAGCCCAACCGCATCACGCTCAACCCCGTCAACATTCTGCAGAAAAAGCTGCAGGCCCTCGAGAACGCGGGCGGCAGAGTGCAGGTCACGATGGACAAGATCGCGTGCGCCATGGAAAGCTTCAACAGCGCCTTCACCCTCGACGACTACGTCATCACGGTGCTGTTCCTGGTGGGCACGGCCGGGGCCATCGTGGTGCTCTGGCTCATCCCCTTCTGGCTGATCATGACTCTGCTCGGGTGCTTCCTGCTGCGGCCCGAGCGCTTCCGGGACCCGCTCCCGCCCAAACCCCTCTGCCTTGTGGCCCGGCTGCCGAACAAGAGCGCCTCCGTGACTTATGCAAAGGGGTGATAGGGCCCGTCCCCTCGCCCCCGCCCCCCCCGCCCCCCTCGGCCCCCTCCCCCCGGCCACTCATCATTTGTTCTGACCGGAGTGAGCGCATGCGGTCTATCCCACGCTGAGTAAGGGCACCCTCGGCGGGAGTGCCAGAGTAAAATCAACGGTGTGACACAAGCGCGTCGCTCTGAGTGGACCGCTTCGTGAAGCTCTGGCCCCCCTATTTTTTGGGGCGATGAATCCAAAAAAAAATGCTGTTCCACACCCCCCAAAATAATTTTCGGATGGTTTTTGAGTAAAGTGACGGTTTACGGTTTTACAATCGTGGAGGAATGGCCCCAAGGCCTGTCGGTGCACATGACCGCCTCAACAACACGCTTCTAGTCCCTGAGTCCAGGGCTCCTGAGTTTGCAGAACAGTGGCATCGCTGCGTCCAACAAAGTCAGGCTGCCGTGGGTTCCGTGTGCACTGTCAAGTCGCCAGCGGAACATGTCTCTCCTGACTTGAAAACACGGTGGGACTTGTTGCGGTGCATTCGGCAGCTCCTTTCATGCCCCTGTGGAGGACCCGCGCGCGCAGACCGAAACGGCACGACGGACGGTCTCCGTGACGTTTTGGAAACGCGGAGTGTTCACGGGAAGAAAGACTGAAAGGACACCGCTCAACCGCCCGTTGTGACACGCCGCAGTGCGGCAATAGTGAACCACGTGGAGTACGGGGGTCACGACCGTCCATTGGTGGGTGACCACCAGCTTTGCCCGGGCCGCTTCGGCCCTTCGCGGGCGATCAAAGAAGTATCAAGTCTTTCGCCTAAGTCCCCCCTTGGGGCTCTGCGACGACCGCCGTAGAGGTTGTTGCTGAGGTCTTGTCGCGCAACTGCGCACCCTCCTACTGCCTTTGTTGTATGAGAAGCGGCCACATCGTGGCCGGCACACACATCGCAATGGGCATGTCACCGGTGAACCGCTCTGGGGTGACCACCCAATGCAGCCGGGTCTACTGCCCCCTGCAGCCTTCTGCCAACTGCTTTGCCAGTGACCGACCGTCCGCGATTGCGGTGCTCCCGGTGGCGCCGAGTGCTGTGGTTTTACGGTCGACCTGAGGGGGAGCGCCTGACATCCATAGCGTTTGGGGTGCCGCTGGCGATGGTCCCGGGTGAGCCGGTGTGTGCGGTCCTCAGGGGAACGAGCCCGTTATGATATACGATGACTAACCCCATGTCCCCCATTGACCTGCAGTCCATGCACCGGCAGGCAATTGTGGATTATGTAGGTTGGAGTACCACAGTTCAGCCTCGCTTCGTCCCACTTTCTTGAGATTGATGCCGAGCACAAGTGCTCGAGCAGATGTGAGCCCTTGCGCAGCTTTCTTGGGTCATTCTTCTTTACACGGTGTTGTGCTGTCTTCGAAGATTTTTCCCATTTTCCCTGTTGGCACATTTGATGTTCTGTGGCGTACCATGACCATTTTATTTGTGGATCCGAATTTAACTGATGCCAATTGCAATGGTCATGATGCTATCCCTTGAGATTTTTCCCCTTTTCCCTGTTTGGCACTTTTCCCCCACGTCTAGGTGCCCTCGGAATTCGGTTTTGAGCCACATAGCTGAAGACACGGCCCGTGCTTGGTTTCGGGGTGTTGGTGCACATTGTGCAGATTTTGGGGCTTTTTGGCGCCTTTTTGGGCCGTCTCTCGGACATATTGTGGAGTTGAAGGGTTCTAGAGGGCTCTTTGACACGGCGAAGTCAAGCCGCACGTGGGGTGTAGCCACCCTTTCCCTTCGTTTGGGCGTTTCGCCCGGGTTTTGAGTAACCGCCGCGTCGCACGTCTTGAGAGCGCATTGCCTCGCGTTCCCGTCCACCGCGGCAACTGCCGCCATCGCAAATACCGAGGACAGGGAGGACCGACAGATCAAGGGCACGAGGGGGCGGAAGGCCCATGGGCACCGCCAGTTTCAGGCCGCAATCCACACAGGCTTCCGGGTCTGCTTTGGCTTGCCTCGGGTCTGCATTGGTCCGGACGGGCACCGCCCAAAGCGCAGATGCATTGCCCTTGCAATCGCTATCACTGTTGAGGGTCTCTGATGCTGCACTGAACTAAGGCACAAGGAATGTGCATCGTAGAAAAGGCCACGGGCATCATTCCCTTCCTTGGCCCGTCTCACATGCCCTTGGTCCAAGTGCAACAAGCGTCGGTTGCGCCTCCAGGGGAGCAGCAAATGGGATCGGAGGTTGTCAGGTTTTGTTGCCCTTTCGGGGGTCTCGACGCCCCCAGGGGGTCCTCACTGTGGACTAGTGTGGGCATGCGCGCGCGACGTTGCTAATTATGTTTTTGGCAATACGGTCTGCGCCACCGGCAACCGCGCTACAGAGACGCCTGTCTTGATATTCGGTTGACAGACATATGGAAATCGGGTATGTCGCCTCCACACCACCTTTTGGGCCCTCAACAGCGTAATACACCGGGGCCGCAGCAACCCTGACCTTCCTTTTGCCTCTGTTGTCTGCAAATGCAGACATGTGACGGAGAACGTCGTCTCTCACACCCATTAACCCTGTTACCTGTTGGCCTTCGGCTTGTTTTGATTTTTGCATCCATCAGCATGTCAACCTTGCTCTTCAGTGATCGTACCTCCTTTTCCAAATCGATGATGCGACCCTGGTGTGTTTCGGACATAACTGCCAAGCCCCTTTTTTCGTGTCGTAGATTGTTGAAGCCAAACACCCAACTTGGCTGCGATCGCAGAAAAAACACGGCGTGGGTCTCTCCGCGCGGATATTGTTTGGTGGTGCGGTCATCGTGTGTGTAAGTGTGCATCCTGTGTACATCAGTGTACATCAGTTCTGGAGGGGGCTGGCACTTCCGGGGGGTTGGCCCCCCTTGGGGCATTCTGCTAGGGTAGGGTAATGGGGTTCAAAAGCTGCAAGGTGTTTTTTCCGGGCTGGCAAAAAGTCGGTTGTGGCAACCGTCGACAGAACTTTTTTGAATCGGATTGCCCTGTTGTCGGTCAGTATGCTTTCACAGCAACTGTCCCGATAGGTGGCCATCACAATTTTACGTTTCGTTCATAGCGACAGTGTTCGTGGTCGAAAATATCACGACCAAAGTCCTTCTGTGTGCGCTCAAAACCATTTTCCGTTTCGACAATCACCGAATCCCAGTGTGTACTAGCCCAAAACCCACCCTCGACCGACGCCTCCGGCGCACCGGCAATGAACGGCCAAACCCGCTGCCAAGCACATGAAGAGGGTGTTCTACACGCTTTTCAAGTCGTTTTTGATGATTGTGGGCGTTGTCGTTAAAAAAAAAAGCTTCCTTTTTCTTTTTGAAACTGTCGAGGGTGCGCCTCGTGCGCCTTTGCCCCTGTTTCCAGTGCAACCCGTTGTGTCCTCGTCTGTAAATGGGCCGTGGCCAGCCCTTGGCAGGACCAGGGGCTGCAACACACGTCCTGTTCCGTCCGCCCATTGGGTGTACCCTCACGACGCTCCCAATCTGACCCCTTCAGGGCCCACCCAGACACGGGGTCGTCTTCTGGTGCCGAAGAACATCATCGTGACACCGACACGACCAATGAACAAGGTTTGGATCGGGAAGAGATGGAAGCGCAACATACGCAGTGAAATTGGGATGGGCAAGTACCCCCCCCCCCTTTTGCAATCTCCCCCTCTTTACAATCCCCCCCCACCTGGGAGACCGTCACTTGGCCCAAAAAGCACAGGAAATACTAGGCGCCTCTCATTTTTTCTTTAGGTTATGCTAGAATTCGGGGGGGGGGAGACCGTCACTTGGTGACCGTCTCCCCCCCGCCCCCCCGGAGACCGTCGCGCTAGGGGGGGGGATTGCAAGGGGACGGGGGTACGAGTTATTATCTTCTACTGCCCCTAAATATGGGTACTTGGTTTCACCCTCTCTCTCCGGTGCACATGCACTGCCTTACGGGCCCTCCTAGCTTTCTGTGGGCGCTCTGACCCGACCGCACCCCCTCCAGGGCTGTGGTATTTTTTGTCACGAAGCAACGGCTTTTAGATGACCGGAAACAGAAGCATGACAGGCCATCCCCGTTAGTACAACCACTACGGGCAAGGCCTTCTCCGAGCGCCAGTCGCATCAGGGCGGTGATCAGGCCAGCCATCCACTGCGTACCAGCAGCAAAACGTCATCTTGGTGCCAGATTCTTAGTTCTCTCTGTGCTTGGGGGGGTCCAATCGAACGTTCGTTCGAGGAATAGTGTCCCTCTGTCGCTGCTGACGATGTTGACTCAGCTACTACGGAATCTGGCAGTGTGCATTGCACGAAGCGCAAGAGAATTTCATCCCTTCCCCAGAACAAACTTTCTAATGTGGTTGGGTGCGGGGATCGGGCAGTGTTGGGCCCCCAATCCCTCCCCCCCGTCCCTTCGCAAGGGCTTTCCGGGGCACATCAGGCCTTTCCTCATTGTGCCACCACATGCAATGCACTCCACTGTCTTTTTCAGCCTGCAGGCTTGTGTGCCTCATGTGGACACAGGGAAGCCTAAGGGCGTGGCATTTTCCCACTGCGGAATCTGATATCAGACTCAGCTCATCCTCACTGCACGTCAGATCTGCTACCACAGTCATTTGTGGGATTATCGTAGAACTGCACAGCTCTGAACCTTGAGCCCGAGAAGTTATCTCGAGCACCATACCGTAAGCAGAGTACGCCAGCTCATCTTGGCCTGTCCCCCCCAAAAAAGTAGTCGTTGGTTCGGGGGATCTGGCAGTGTTGGGCGCCAAATGGCACCCCCCCCCCAACCCCTCAGCAATGGCCTGATCTAATCTCTGATGTGGAAGGATCAAGGCCCAAGGAAAGAGATGACGTGCCGAGCATTATTGGAGGCGCCACAGGTAGCGCCAGCAGTATGCGGTAAAGCTATGAGTATGGGTTTTATCAAGCCCCCATGCCGTGCAATCACATGTTTTGAGCTGCGAAATCACCCACCCGACCGCATTTGTGATTTTATTGAAGAATACTCACTTTGGTTCAGCCCATGTTATTGGCTACTCACTAAGATTCACTCCAGTTGAAACGGCCAAATACCCAGGCTGTGTTTTCATGTCTGAATGGTGCCCGTAGCTAATCCCGCAGTGCTTCAGATCTCCGGCTCTTCACGTCGCATCTGCGAGGGTTCGAGGACACCGCGACAGGGGCACAACACTTCACAACAAGCCTGTCTACCCTGCGCGTTCTGCAACCCTCGAGACCACATCCGCCTCGAGCAAGTATCACAGTTGCCTCCTGCGTCGTCGATGCGGGTCACCGCTGTAAGCAAGAAGGTTTTATCCCCTTTTTCGTGCTGGTATGCCCCTCGGCGCTTCAGACCCTTTGTGACCTTGGCACACAAGTCGCAGTGGTGAGTCACCGTGGATGCATTTCAGGCCAACCAGGTCAATGGCTTTTATTTCAGGAACTTCCGGGTCACTCTTGGCAACACCACTTCTCACCCCGTTCCGCTCTGTATAACCTGCAGACCCTCCAACCCAAGCGCATATGAAACGAACCAGTTCGGTGCGAGTGGGCCATCGAAGGGTATTTATGGGGGAACAGGCTGGCGACATCTGCACGCACCATCGCCCATAACACAGCCCTCTCTCCTTCGTCCGAGGTCCCTGAATCGTTCAGACCAGAAACGGTGGGGGATGGGGGGGGGGGTGGCATGGCGCCTGGGTGGAGTGCTGTCTGAAGCTGGTGGCGCCTATTGTCCTCTTGCCACTGACCTTTGTCCTTTCCTTAAACACTTTCTTGAACACTCTGTAGGCGGCGGTGCACATTGGCATCTCACAACAAAGTGCCATTGATGTCCCAGCCTGACCCATCCTTACCTCCCCGGACACCTTGTCTTTTCTGTGGTAGGCGATGCCACCATTTTGACCATCACTGCTGATGCATTGCAGTCCACTAAACAGCACACCCGCTCTGCACAGCATTTGTATGGCCTCCGTATCCTCACAATACTTTTCACCCCGCGCCCTGCGTTGAAGGTCTCTGGACAAGGTCTTGTCTGGAGCTCACTTCGCCCAGGCAGCGTGCAAAGTGTACGAATTGCACGATGCAACGGGCCAATTGCCTGGTGCGCAGGATGCTCAGCTTGCAGAGTACACGAAGTGCGGACGACTGCATATTGTAACGCACAAAGTGTGCCTTTCCCCCCTTCAAATTCCCTGCGTCTTTGCAACCCCCCGCCCCGGCCCCGGGCCTTACTTGGCCATACTGCCCGGAAGCGTGCTGCCGGACCCTCCCCACAGTCTGACCGTTGACTCCCCCATCCTCCTCCTCGCAGCACCCTCCAGTGCCTGTAATGCCAGACCTGCGCGGCAGGATTGGCATGGTACTGCTAAACGATTGGGCCCCATGATGATATTTCCTACGATGAGGTGGTGGTTGCTGGCGATGCTGGCAACGGTGGCCTCGCAATTGGTAAATACACACCCCACCCCCGCAGGACTCCCAGAGTATGTTCCAGCTCCAGGGTATGGGGTTGAACACGTGGTCCCGTGATCCACAACTGCGCACCCAGTGGTTGGTGACCATGCACCCAACCACTGCTATATCATGCTGATGATGTGTCTTGCTTGTGTGTCGGAAGTGGGGACCGGCATTGGACAGTGGTTGGGTGTGGGTTCATGTACGAGTACTTGAGGGGGGACAGGCACTCCCCCCCCCCCCCCCGTACCCTCCGCCCCCCAGGTGAGTGGGTGGGGGGTGACTGTTGTGCACCAGGGGGAGATTAAAGAGGGGGCGGCGGAGTACAACGTAAAATTACCACTGTTTGCCGTGTGCAGAATGCACAGCGTTCAATATGCAAATTGCAAGGCTCGAAGTGCATTTTGCACAGTGCGCAGTATGCGCTTGGGTGTCAATGTGCAGTGTTGGTCAAGATCACTGACAACGAACCCTGTAACACCATCTTCAAACACCATCCCAAAGATACGCTACTGGCACTGCCCCATCATTGCAGGATCAGATTTTTCACTTGCAGCCAGAGTACGTCTCAGTACATCAGATGCAGGCGGGTTATGGAAAATGCGAGGCTGGGCATTACGAAGGTGGATACTGTCATATCTATGCTGGATCTTAGGACCAAATCCCCACCAAGTGCCCCTAAATATTCGTTGGGATGGCATTAAAGATGGTTAGACGCTGTTTGGCACCAAGTATGGGGCAAGTTATGAATTGCTGAACTCCCGAGAATGACGGGTCTGGGTCATTTCTAGGCTCACGAGTAAGAATGTCGATCGAGCTGCTTTTGAGGAAGGAGGTCCTGAAAACCCCCATGTGCAAACCGGTTGTGCATCAATCTGAGCCTCTTGTTGAGCCTTTTGTTGATGTACATCGACAGTGGAGCACCCCAACCAAGAAGGGGACACATGAATATTTGGCTGCGGCAAGCAATCGGGACCAATGGCAGACATTGTCAAAGGCGGGGACATTCAGTCGATCAGAACCAACCATTGCCCCCCGCCCCCCCCCCCCCCCTCAATTTGAGCCTCGTATTTTGAGCAGTATTTGAACTGATTCGGCCATGCATACCGCTGGGATCACCAATCATACCAGACATGAGTGCGTGGTTGCAGGGAATACTTGGGTTGCACGAGTGGGACAAGACAGAAGCAACCCCCCCCCCCCCCCCCCCGAGTCAGCGAGGGGCCCAATGAGTCGGCGAAATTCGGCGAAGTTGCCAAAAAGCAAAATTTTGGGTGCAGATTCACCCGCGACAGCATTCACTTCCTGTAGCATGGACGGCCTGTGCTGCTTGTCACGGTGACTATGTATGGGTGTGAGTGGTGACCCCCTAATCAGTAGCCTGGACCCAATGTGACAGCCGCAACCTTCTGCTTGGCCTGTAACTGAGCATCCCGTGTGCACGGCCATCCGCAACACAAATGCAATTGAGGTCCCGGACACAGAGTCTCTTACCCCGGCGCTATGTGCAAAGAAATTGATTGTGCATCCTTCTGTAGGTGGGTGGTTTTCAGGGGTGTTCCTGGGATAAACAACATAATAATTGGCGCTGTGCGAACACGCCCCCACAGTGAGCTCCTGCCAGTCAGATGATTGTACTGTGCCTGTGTCAGGAGGACAGCGGGATCGAGGGAACCAGCCAAACCAGCACCAGAAAGACCCCAATTTCTCCTGGCCATTCCTGTGCCCCTTTCCCCTGTCCCCAGGTAGACATGCATAATATTGCATTGGTCCCTCACACTGCCATTCATGCCGTGCCAAGCCACCGCCGTCGCCCGCCCGTGCGGCTGTTGGTGGGCGCCACTGCGCTGCTGCTCGTGGCAGTTGCATTGCATCACAGGCCCAACGCGGGGGCCCAGCAGTACGCAACGCTGCCCCGGGACGTAGCTGCACACGCCTCCAGCCACTTGCGGCCTCCGTTGCAGTCAAAGACCCACACTGCCATGCCCCACTCCCTTCCCCATCCCGCTGGTCCCTGGGCCCGCCCCCTGACTGCCCCCGGCACTATGCTGCACCGCGCAGCACCAGCCCAAGAGCTGGCGGCCGCCGGCACTCCCTATACCCTCCCCGTCGCCCCGGACTGGCAGCACACCGGCCCGCCCCTCATCACGACGGCGGTAGCGGCGATGCTGATTGCGTTTCGGTACAACGGACAACACCCCAGAGCACCCCCTGCGGCCCTCATGACGACCTCCGGTGCACTGCGCCCCGCTTCCTCCCCCGCCGACGCCGTTCCCTGGCCGGCGCTGCTGCAGGTCCTCGCCATTCAATTCTGCGAGTGCTTCAGCTTTCAGCTGATCATTCCCCTCCTGCCCTTTATGGTCCAGGAGTTCGCGCCCACCCTCTCCATGTCCTCTGTGGCGTACTACAGCGGGGCCCTTATCAGCGTCTTGTATCTGGGCCAGCTCCTGAGCTCGTCGTTCTGGGGCGCGCAGTCCGACCGTATCGGGCGCCGGCCCACGCTCTTCTTGGGCCTCGCGGGGCAGCTGATGTCGATGGTGGCGCTGGCGGTCAGCCCGAACCTTGCCTGGGCTCTGTGCGCGCGCTTTGCCATGGGCTTTCTCAATGGCAATAGTCCCGTCATCAAGGTACGGATGGGGGTGGGGTGGGGGGCAAAGGTCTGGGGAACAGTGGGGGAGCTGCAAGCCCCTCCCGATGCACGAACGGGTGGTTTTACAGAGAACGACGCCATGAGGGGTTTTGCAACTGCCCCCCCTCCCGTCTTTCGTTGGCTTGGTTTCCATGCAAAACAAGGGTTTCCGCACTATCGTGGGTACAAAGACCCCCCCGTCCCTTTTTTGTGGCGGGCAGAACGCTTTTTGGAGGGGAGGACACCACCCACGACATGGCGTGCATTTTGATGTGCAATCTGGTGGCAGGGAGTGTGACAAGTTTTCCCATGAGCTGCATGCCCTTTGGGTGTAAATCACCTCGAAGCGGGTTGTTAGATCAAGCGCAGGTGCGTACGCCATATACCCCCCTTTTTTGGGGTCATTCGCGTACGATACCTCAAGGTATGGTACCGGATGTCCAACCCCTTGTAAAATCATCATTTTAGGGGAGAAAATGATCCCCCAATGAATTTTTCGTTTTTTACCCCTTTAGCCCCCCGTACCCGGGTACCCCTTTTTGGGGGGGTGGGGGTGGGGGGGGGGTGTCGGGGGGGGGGTCAAAACTTCTTTGCGTATTCTGGGTGCTGTGTGTGGATTTGGACCCAGGTCCAGGACAAGTTTTTTCTTGTACATGGACCCCCTAACCCATGGCGGGGGTCCCGGGTCCGAACTCCAGGTACCCCCAGTCGCCCCCCCGCCCCTTTGGGCCCTTGCTAGTGAGGACTTGGCCGTTTTCACGCTGGATAAGGCTGTTTGTTGACACCTGCAAGATTTCCAAAATTCGACTTTTTCGGAAACCCTTCTGTCGCCCCTAGGATGGGTTTGGGTGATGATTTAGTGACAATACGGGTACTTGAGCACCCATGCGGACCCACGTAGTGGCTGCCAAGCCCATATAGCCCGAGCCATGCCCCCCCCCAAAAGCCCCGAAATTGCCGTTGTGTAGGTTGTTGAGTGACACCTGCAACATTTCCAAAATTCGCCTTTTTCCGCCCCTGGGATGGGTTTGGGTGATGAATTAGTGACAATACGGGTACTTGAGCACCCATGGGGACCCACGTAGTGGCTGCCAAGCCCATATAGCCCGAGCCATGGCCCCCCCAAAAGCCCCGAAATTGCCGTTGTGTAGGCTGTCGAGTGACACCTGCAAGATTTCCAAAATTGGCCTTTTTCCGAAACCCTTCTGTCGCCCTTGGGATGGGTTTGGGTGATGATTTAGTGACAATATGGGTACTTGAGCACCCATGGGGACCCACGTAGTGGCTGCCAAGCCCATATAGCCCGAGCCATGGCCCCCCCAAAAGCCCCGAAATTGCCGTTGTGTAGGCTGTTTGTTGACACCTGCAAGATTTCCAAAATTCGCCTTTTTCCGCCCCTGGGATGGGTTTGGGTGATGATGTAGTGACAATACGGGTACTTGAGCACCCATGGGGACCCACGTAGTGGCTGCCAAGCCCATATAGCCCGAGCCATGGCCCCCCCAAAAGCCCCGAAATTGCCGTTGTGTAGGCTGTTGAGTGACACCTGCAAGATTTCCAAAATTGGCCTTTTTCCGAAACCCTTCTGTCGCCCCTGGGATGGGTTTGGGTGATGATTTAGTGACAATACGGGTACTTGAGCACCCATGGGGACCCACGTAGTGGCTGCCAAGCCCATATAGCCCGAGCCATGGCCCCCCCAAAAGCCCCGAAATTGCCGTTGTGTAGGCTGTTGAGTGACACCTGCAACATTTCCAAAATTGGCCTTTTTCCGCCCCTGGGATGGGTTTGGGTGATGATTTAGTGACAATACGGGTACTTGAGCACCCATGGGGACCCACGTAGTGGCTGCCAAGCCCATATAGCCCGAGCCATGGCCCCCCCAAAAGCCCCGAAATTGCCGTTGTGTAGGCTGTTGAGTGACACTTACAAGATTTCCAAAATTCGCCTTTTTCCGAAACCCTTCTGTCGCCCCTGGGATGGGTTTGGGTGATGATTTAGTGACAATACGGGTACTTGAGCACCCATGCGGACCCATGGTTACCAAGCCCAGGGGGGGGGGGGTTTCTGAGAAATCCGATAGCGTGGGGGGTTTTGAACCCCCCCCCCTGTTTTAAAAATGGTCCGAGGGGGGGTTTTAAGGGTGTTTTTCGACGCTGACACATCATTTGTGCGATTTTTTTTGTGGTGGTATTCTTTTGGACTGCACATCCAGAGTTTTGTCCTTGCCCCCAATTCAGCCACTTTTGATTTTGACCCCTTAGCTAAGGACCCCCCATAATGCAATGGTGACGTTGCATTTCCGCATTTTTTTGGACATTTCTGATTTTGCCCCCCGTTCTGAGGCGGTGGGGATCCCCGAGGCGGCAGGGGTGATGTAGCCACCTTGCCCATTTATGGGCCACTTCTGATTTTGCCCCCCGCTCTGAAGCGGTGGGGATCCCCGAGGCGGCAGGGGTGATGTAGCCACCTTGCCCATTTATGGGCCACTTCTGATTTTGCCCCCCGCTCTGAGGCGGTGGGGATCCCCCAAGCGGCAGGGGTGATGTAGCCACCTTGCCCATTTATGGGCCACTTCTGATTTTGCCCCCCGCTCTGAGGCGGAGGGGATCCCCAAGGCGGCAGGGGTGACGTAGCCACCTTGCCCATTTATGGGCCACTTGTGATCTCTTTACCAAGGCGGTGCAACCCTTTTGAAACCATGTGGTGCACCCCTTGTCTTGGACAAAGAAGATGAATTTTTGGGGACCGCCCCGGACACCAGAGGAATGGAGGATAGCGATCCTACCGATGCTTGTTCCGTGGAATCCTGGCTGCGTTGTCATGGTTCTGACCGAAATCGAGCCTATGTCCCATGCGCCAATGGACACACCGTGCATATTACACAACTTGTCAATGAGTATTTCAACGGCAACGTTGAACATGCGTCAACCGATCGGCTGCGGCGCACGGCACAAACCGCCCGGTTTGGTCAAACCCCCACGAATGTAAACAATGTTGCATTGCCTGACAATTGCAATTTTGATGAGGACGCGGTCACGGTGGGTGCTATCTTTCTTGCACTTGTGACCTTCATATGGGGCTCGCAACGGACGTTTTCCGTGGGCACATTTAGTTTTTCATGGTGCACCGTTGACGGTGCACGGGTTTATGGTACCACGAAGGAGGCACTTGCGACGGGACATGCCATCCCCGTAACGGGTCAATTTTCGCCTTTTGTCGCCATGACCAGTGATCCAACCTTGTTGCGCTGGACGGGGCGGTTTGGTCCGGAATGTGAGTTTCGGAATGGGCATGTGGTTTTTTGGATGCCCAAATGGATGCCGATGGTCGTTGGCTGATTCAAGTGGGCACCCTGTCTGCCTTTGTGAAAACTGCAAAGGTACCCAGTAGTCCTCAGTTGCGTGCAGAACCATACGCTGGTGTGGCACATACTAGCGTGCGGCCCGCGGAAGCAACAAAATTCTGTTTGTTTTGTGGAGCGGCCATTGCTTTGGCAAGGATGCGTCATCATGTGGCAGTGCACTTGTAGAAAGGAGAGGTGGTAACGGACCCAAGGATGCATGGTGAGGCCGAACCTTGTGGTTTTTATGGACGCACAACAGGCACGTGTACCACAAGTATTGTGGGCAAGAAAATCAGTAGCACATGCCCGTGTGTGGTCCCATTGAAGCTCGCAATGGCCATGCGCAAACAAGAAAGCATGCCCCGTGAATGTCCTATTCCCGGGTGCAGTGCCACCCCGTGGGTTTTGAACATCAAAACTCACTTGGCTTGGTGCCATCCAACCGTGCCACCCAACTCCGTTGATTTGACGGAATGGGTTGTAGTCGGGCAAGACGATGAGAAAAAAAAGGGGTCAGCCAAAAAAATCCCCATGGTGATGAAGCCCAAGATCACTTTGAAAGTGGCAAAGGCGGTGGACAACGAGAGTGCGTCCTTCTCTGAAGCCTCTCTTGGACGCTCCGATTGGGACCGGAGGAGGATGCAAGCTCTGTGGAATCTAGGGCTTCCGCAGATAAAGATTCGTCCAGCGGTAACGAGAGTTCCGCAACTTCCGAGGATGGCAATAGCTCCTCTTCTTCCTCATCTTCTTCCTCTTCCACCTCTTCTTCCGGGGTGGAAGTAGTCCCGCAAAAGAAAGCTGTTCCTGGCAAGGGCACAAAGCGGCGCATCACGGCTACCAAGCAAAATGCGAAGAAGCGTTGCACGGTGAAGACGTCAGGGCGGAAGAAGTAGGCGGAGCTACATGCACACACACACACACACACACATACACACACACACACGTCACAAACGGATACCTCCCCCACCCCCTACACCTCCTCGCTCTCCCTCTCCTTCCCTTGTAGTAGCATGCACACTAGGACTGGAAGGCCCACACAATGGCGCGGGGAGGGAGGCCTGGCCCGCCATAGCCTTAAGGGCCTCCCGAGTTGCGTCGGCCGACCAGTATAGTAACACACACACACCCCTTCTTTTATGCCCTCCCCTTGACGCATTTCCCACCCCATGGTGTATTTCTCACCCCATGATGTGTTGCGAACCCCATGACGGACCTTGATGCGGGTTAACCCCCATGCTGCAATTCTAACCCCATGGTGTACTTCGAACCCCATGACCGCCTCGGAGACCCACAGTCCCGAGGTTTCTGGTACCCACGGCCGGAAATACCCAAGCCGATGAAACCCTGCCATAGACGTTGGTAGGGGCGGTGCGAATTGTCGAATCACACCTGGGCCGCATACCCAACTGCTCGGAGGTGCCCGACGCTATGTTCTTCATTGGGGGGAGGGTTTGGGGGGCCGGGGTGCCGTTTCCGCTGACAATACCCCCGCACAGCGAAAAACCCCCTTAACCCCCCCCCCCCCCCCAAACGCCCCCCCTTTTTTATATTTGGCTCTGGGGAGTTTTTAAGCTTGATATCCGATTTCCGAGAATCCCCCCCCCCCCTGGCCAAGCCCATATAGCCCGAGCCATGGCCCCCCCCAAAGCCCCGAAATTACCGTTGTGTAGGCTGTTTGTTGACACCTGCAAGATTTCCAAAATTCGCCTTTTTCCGCCCCTGGGATGGGTTTGGGTGATGATTTAGTGACAATACGGGTACTTGAGCACCCATGGGGACCCACGTAGTGGCTGCCAAGCCCATATAGCCCGAGCCATGGCCCCCCCAAAAGCCCCGAAATTGCCGTTGTGTAGGCTGTTTAGTGACACCTGCAAGATTTCCAAAATTGGCCTTTTTCCGAAACCCTTCTGTCGCCCCTGGGATGGGTTTGGGTGATGATTTAGTGACAATACGGGTACTTGAGCACCCATGGGGACCCACGTAGTGGCTGCCAAGCCCATATAGCCCGAGCCATGGCCCCCCCAAAAGCCCCGAAATTGCCGTTGTGTAGGCTGTTGAGTGACACCTGCAACATTTCCAAAATTGGCCTTTTTCCGCCCCTGGGATGGGTTTGGGTGATGATTTAGTGACAATACGGGTACTTGAGCACCCATGGGGACCCATGTAGTGGCTGCCAAGCCCATATAGCCCGAGCCATGGCCCCCCCAAAAGCCCCGAAATTGCCGTTGTGTAGGCTGCTGAGTGACACCTGCAAGATTTCCAAAATTCGCCTTTTTCCGCCCCTGGGACTTAGCCCACGCAAACTGCACCCTGTTTTGCGCATCGAACGCGCAGAAAAGGACCGGTTCAGAACAGTGCAAAAAAAACTATTTTTTTGGATGTTTGATGAACGTGTTTTTGGGCGTAGTGAAATAAATTGCTTTTTTTAGCATTGCGCAACTCCGTGTTCCTAAATGGGACGTTTTTTACATTCTACGGTGCTCTCAGTGCGCGAGGCCTCGCGCACTCAAGATTTTCGAACTAGAGTTAGCTACGAAACATAAAAACCCTAAGGACCGGCGGCTGTGGAAATACACAGCTCCCACACGCTATTAAAACTCACGTTGTGTCGACGAAGGAGCATTGAAAGTGTATGACGGTCAGACTTCCCAGGTTCGGTGTACACATGTACTCTAAAGTAAAAATAAAATACAAATTTAGGCATCCGGACTGCGCGAGGCCTCGCGCACTCTGATCACGTTATGTGATGGTTTGCGGGATGGATATGACGCGTACAATTGCAGGTACAGTACTAGACGGATAAGCACATTTGATTTTTGCGGTGTATGTGTGTGTAGACACAGTGTTGGTCACGTATAACACGGCACACAACATTGTCCAACCGAAACAATCAGTGCGCGAGGCCTCGCGCACTCAAACCACACAAGGAAATGAAAAAGCAGGCAGGTCAGGCTACACCGGTATTTACATTCCCTTTCAAGGCTACCACTTGTGACTGTCGATTATACATCGGTAACCTTGTCAGGGGTTAAGGGGAATGATTTGCTTTTTTCCAACAGCCACTCAATGGCAGACGTGTCCAGTTTTAATAGCGGCCGTAGCCTTCGCTGCCCGAAGGATAGGGTTTTTTTTTTCAACTGGGATTAAAGAAGGAAACAGAACAGGAAATTGTGGCCGGGAAAACGGTTTTCGGTTACTGGCAACGGAGCGCACACAGACATCAAATACAAATTGCGGCGGCAGTGTGCGCACCAGAAATGACGACAGGAAAAGGCCAGATGTTTTCAAAGACGCCGTTTTTAAAGAACGCTGTGCGAAACGATAATTAAAATATGTGCGCAAATTCAATTTAACACGGAAAGACGCAGAATGCCACTTTGAGCCAGAAAATCCGTAACGCATCGAATGATTGCAGAAGTAAGCAAAGGAGCAGCAGCACTAAGAGAGGCATGCGCGGCAGAACCAGCATACCAAACAGCAGACGACTTGTGGAATGGACTGAAACGGAACGACCTGGCGGCGCAACTGGTGTTAACATTTGCACAGCGACTCAGGTTCAACAAAAGAACGCGACACAGTTTACCCGCAGCTAAAAGGCAAGAGGACAAGTGCTGGGTGCGCATTTTGCGACGAGAGGGCTGGAACCTGTACCCGTTGATGCGTCGACGGGCAGTACCAAACAGCAAAAAACCGGGAAACACAACAGGATACCTAACGCAAACAAAAAGACGAACAAAAGTACGACTTGGGCAAGCAGACGCCGCCGCAGATACAGTGGACGAATAGGCAGCATCAGCACTTAAAGCAACGTGGACACGGGTGCTTGCATCCTGTTGCGTGCTGTGGATGGACAACTGGTACCGGGCACAATACACGACACACCCAGACGAAAGTGACCGGTCGCAAAACTGTACTGCTATTGCAGTACTTCAACTGAAACAGATGCCCACGTACTGAGCAGGACATCCAGCCATTGAGGACCTGGCAGCACGGATAACGACAGTCGCACGGGCTCTGCAACAGCGTGAAAGGAGAATCCCCCAGACTCTGCGTGACATGGGTTATGCGGATGGTTGTGTACCAGATACCGGAAACGTGAGAGCACCGTTGGATGTGAGAAGGGATACAAGGACTGTGCAGGCACCGGTGTGGCGCCCGTTTGCCCTGTCAAAAGAAAAGGTAACCGGTGGTGTTGGTCTGTTAAACTTGTTGCAGTTTGCAAAGGACACAGCACAATAGACAAATAGGGTTCAACCGCTGTTGGTTGACGAAAACATACACTACAGGATGCTAAAGTTTTTGTATGGGGCAAAGAACCAACGATAGAACATGCATGCCTACCTGCGATACGTACATGTAGTTTACGGTGTTTGGCACGCCTACAAGTTTGTTGTTACACACACTTTTCGGGTGTTCTGGCCTATTCTAACTTACCTACGGAAAGGTCTGCTACGCCCTCGTTCAACCATACCATCATACCCAAAACTGATAGTTATGGAAAAAACTATTGTTGCGCTGATGCTTGCCACACCCAGGATACTACGCCCGTATCGTCGCAAGGCACAGGCTGCAACTGCAATCAGTGGTCGTGACACGGCGCATGCCAACAGGGCAGCAGTGGCAAACGCAGTGTTGCAGTTGTTGTCGGAATGGTGCCCACTGTTGTTGTACTTGGGTCACCTGGTACGAGAGTGCAACTGGGCGGGGGAAAATAACGGTACAGGGTCGCGGGCCCAGGAGGTGTTGCAGTTGAGTTTGTGTCTGTTGCGGAGGCTGCGACGAGGACCGTGTGACACCGTACTGAAGTACGAACGCACCATCGTGTGCACATTGCTGTACAACAGCAAGTGGCACCAGGACCTGCCCGGTCAGGCACACTCAGAGGAGTTTGGAGAAGGGATATTGAGCAAGCTGGTGCGTGACAAGGCGAAAAACACCGGTTCTGTTACTGTTGAGGAGGTGGAAAACCATTACCTGTTACTAAAAGTTGGTCCAGGCGGCAAACACGTGGGTGTGCAAAACGTTCCCCAGAACCCGGTACACAGGATGCGACAACGACTGACAAGATTTTTGGCGACAGACCGGATTTGCATGGCCTACGTGGAATGGGAGCCCGACCGCGTCAGCACCGTTGCAACTTCGTGGCCGCGGAGGTTACCCAGATTTCCACCCTCACCAACGCAACCCCTTGGTTACGACCACTACCGACTACTTGGTCACTGCGTACTGGATGCCCTCATTGACCAAAAAACAAACCCCACCAACCAACTAAACCAAAAACTGGATGCTGTTGTGGGGCGGAGAACAGATATGGATGCCGATAGACAGGAAGCAACAACGCGCAACGTGCGGCAACACATGCGGTAACTGACACCCGCAGTGCGCGAGGCCTCGCGCACTAAATGATACGACAAACAGGTCTGTAATGCGATGTGAGTACGCGAGACTTCGCGCACTGAGTAGGTCGCTAAGTCCGGTGGAATTGGTCGCAGCAAAAACGGTTGTGTAACAGATTTGCGAAAACGACTGGCAAAATGGCGTTTCGACTTATTTCGGAGTCCAAATGACCGTGTTTCGTGTCATGCCATCTGCCCTTTGTAGGTATTATTTGGCACCATGCGTCAACCAGGGTCGCCAGAACATCCACCACCAGACGCAGAGGCGCTGGAGTCATCACCAGGGACCGACCAAGGGGACACGCCGAAGAAAGGACGCAAGAAGAAGGGGGATAAGAAGCCGATACCGGAGATGAAGCTCACAGTTGACGTTCAACAGTGGCTGCGGAAGGAGAATGGAAAAGCAGTGAAGGTAAAGATTACGGATTTGAAGATTGACAAGACCAAGGAGCGGGGACAGATCCGACAGATCGACCACGACGACGTTGCCAAAAAAGTGGTGGGATACCAAGCACTGCCGCCACCTGGACCGTTGCGCGTAACGGCATGGGAGGATAGTGGTATGACCCGCTTCGCATTCGATCGACGACATTTCTTCTCTTTGCTGCGTTACATGAATTGGTCCTGCAGATGGCTCGCTTTACGTTCTGAATGGTCAACATGGGACAGAAACGTGCAGAAAGATTCAAGAAATGCGGCTCGCAGAAGGCAAAGAAACGGAGGACTGGCAAGAATATTGCTACGTTGACATTCTCAAGTACGAAACGCCCCGGAGGATCCGGTCAAAGGTTGCAGGATTGCAGCAAGCTGGCAGCCAGTCTGTGACGTGGATTCCGCTGTCCGAGGCGCTGGACAATATGTTGTTGTACATTGAGGACCAGAAGCGGGAAAAGAGGCGCTGGACAACATGTTGTTGTACATTGAGGACCAGAAGCGGGAAAAGGAACCACAGGATTTCGAACGGTTCAAAACTGCTGTTGTCCAGGCTGCCGTCAACTCTGCGCTTCTTGCACCCGAGTCGTTGGAAGAACCAGGGCACACAGTATGTGTTCGTGCGTCACACGGTCGCAATGCGCGAGGTCTCGCGCACTCTATGACACTGTTTTCCCTCCTGGGACTCGACATTCAAGCACTGGTGGGACATCTTCTCCCTGGCATACTACTGCGGCCGCGACGCAGTTACTGGTATGAAGAACCTCGAGAGTAAGAGCAAGAAAGAGGACTTTACAAGGAATGCCTTCAAGAAGCTGGAGTGGCTGCATCTACCAAGTTTCTTGCAGAAGGTCTGTGCGCATATGAACCTGAAGGAATCGACCATACGCAGCACCCAGACCTACATTGACGCGTTGATTACGGAACAATGGGTTACTTTCCACCTTGACCATCCGGACAATAAGGATTTCGTCAACCAAACCGCAGGTATGCGTCGGTTTCGCAGCTTCAGTGCGCGAGGGCTCGCGCACTCAACCACCTTTTTAACATCTGCACAGCTGCCGATGCGAAGATCCGAGTAGAAGTCGCAGCTCTGGGCACGACGCAACTGAAGATTGGCCTGGGCAATTGGGGTTATTGGGAAGACGCAAAAAGTTCCAAGTACCGGTCGCCGTGGCCAAAGTGGAAAACGTTGACCGGTGCACCTCTGTGGCGGACTGGGGACAAGGGAGCACCTCCGTCACCGCAGACGCTGGCCGTGCGGAAACAACTGCAAAGGAAGGCTGAGGCACCAGCATCCGCACCAACACACACACAGTTGAGTACTGGCGAAGTGATCAATGTCTCCAAGCAGGACGACCAAGGGAACAAGTGCACTTTGACAGCATGCCGTATTGAGGATATCGAAGAGACACCACCAGCCCGTTTCCGGGACCTGCAGTACCCGTTGTGGGTCGTCAACGCTGACCTTTTCGTGGAATATGACTCTGCAGGATTTGTTCCGAAGTGGTTGTTCGATGTGATGATGTTGGGAAAGGACCTCATTTTCTATGGCGATGTTGATGTTGTGCACCGTATTGGCCGCGACATGCAGAGGCTCTGGCGTATGGAGAAGGACAAGGATCCAACTACAGCGCCTTTCTATCATGCCCGGTTGCCGGTGTACTCTTGGTTGTCGGGTTCCGTTACAAGCAACATGTATCAGTTTGACGAGCACTGTATGTGGATCGGAACAACGAGTCGCTGGGATAAGCAGGTATATTTGCTTCTCTCACCGGTTTCGATGCCGTTGTGTGCGCGAGGCCTCGCGCACTGCTGTCTCCCTTATCCGTCTTTATTCATCGCATTTGCAGTTGCCAAACTATGTGACGTATTCCGCTGGACATTTCGAAGAGATGCAGAACAAGAACCTCGGTGGTTTCATGCCTCTGATTCACGTGCTGTGGTACCTGGACAAGTATCTGTTGGACTGTGGGCATGCTGATGCAGTGGTTGTTGTGGATGACACGCCTGCCATGGCCGCAAAGATTGCGATGTCGGACGAGTCAGGGAGGACTAAAGTGGCGTTTCTGGCTGTGACCTTGCGAATGCCGTTGGAGGTGCTCTGCAGCATGCCATCATCATGCGGTACATGTTGGAAGCCGATCAGACGGAGCAGGGAGTGACATCTGCAACTTGGGATACTCAAGAAGAGTGGCTTCTGCGTGGCATTCCACTGTGGGTTTTGGACAGCAACCGAGGGCACGAAGGGCACCAGAAGGTGCATGCTGCAGAAGCCGTCCAAGAACAGATCGTGACTGAGGCCCCCGCTGACGACAGTGAGCCTGTTGCGCCTGCACCTACCTTGCCAAGCCAAGCCAAGCTGAAGAAGACTGCCAAAGTTGTACCAACTCAGGATACTGCAACCGGAAAAGGAACCCCCTGGAGTAGCAAGAAGCAGGCGAAAGGAAAGGAGAAGGAATCGGACAAGCCTGAAGAATCAGACGACGACGATGCCGACGAGGAGAAAGAAGAAGAGGATCCGGCGCAAGTACTGGAGACCCAGCACAAGCGCAAGCGGGCGCCCGCCTCTCACTTCGATGCGAGTCCCGATGATTCGGGTAAGGACCAGCCAAAGAAGAAAGCGAAGACTGCTGCGAGTGCCAGTGCAGAGTTCAAGCCGCCCTCGCGTTCTGGTGCTCAGCCATCCCGTGGTACCGTTGCCTCCCCAAGTGGGGGAAGTACGGTGGGAAGAAACCTGGGTTCCAGGTTGTCTAAGGTAGCAGGACCGAAGAAGAAGTAAGTCACGATTAACCCATGTGTTTTTGTCTCTTTTTGCAGTCATGTGTGCGCGAGGCCTCGCGCACTCGCCTTCGACGCGAATGCAATTATATGCCCTTAAGGGCTTGTACATTTTTGCCGAGCTTTTATTTCAGTGCTTGTATGTTGTGCATTTCATGTCCTGTTTTTGTTGCCTTCCGTACACAATTGTTTCAACGACCTTGAGTGCGGGAGGCCTCGCGCACTGAGGGACAGAAAAAGCAATTTATTTTGCAGGGCAAACTTTGGTACAACTGGAGTTCCACAGAATGTCATTTTTGAAAATCAGCTCCTGAAAAGGCACGCGCTAGTGGGGTTTTGAAATACAAAAACAACAACATTGGTAAAACACACCCTTCAAATCAAACAAAATAATAGTTTATTTTGGTAAACAAAAACTTAAAAAAAGCAGCAAATTGTATAAAAACCTATTTTTTTTTTGTGGTGTCTGATTCATGCGTGCTGCAAATGTCCAAAAAGAATGGTTTTTCCGGCTGCCGTTTTTTGCGTCTGCCTCTTCCAAAAAGGGGGTGCAATTTGTGTGGGCTAAGTGGGATGGGTTTGGGTGATGATTTAGTGACAATACGGGTACTTGAGCACCCATGGGGACCCACGTAGTGGCTGCCAAGCCCATATAGCCCGAGCCATGGCCCCCCCAAAAGCCCCGAAATTGCCGTTGTGTAGGCTGTTTAGTGACACCTGCAAGATTTCCAAAATTGGCCTTTTTCCGAAACCCTTCTGTCGCCCCTGGGATGGGTTTGGGTGATGATTTAGTGACAATACGGGTACTTGAGCACCCATGGGGACCCACGTAGTGGCTGCCAAGCCCATATAGCCCGAGCCATGGCCCCCCCAAAAGCCCCGAAATTGCCGTTGTGTAGGCTGTTGAGTGACACTTACAAGATTTCCAAAATTCGCCTTTTTCCGAAACCCTTCTGTCGCCCCTGGGATGGGCTTGGGTGATGATTTAGTGACAATACGGGTACTTGAGCACCCATGGGGACCCACGTAGTGGCCACTGGGCCCATATAGCCCGAGCCATGGGCCCCCCAAAAGCTTCAAAATTGCTGTTTGTAGGTGGTTCAATGGCATTTGGTGTGTGCACGAACTGCTAAAACAGTTTTCCACCCTCTGCAGCTCAAAAATGGAAATTTTTGCAAAACAATTTTTAGATTTTCCGACCATCCACAATGATGAAATATCCTATGTGAGGCATGTTTTAGCCCCTCTTTGTGTGTTTTTCACCCTATTTGGGTGTTGCGGGGGGGGGGGGGGGGGCTCCCAAGGGGGCTGGGGCACAACCTTCTTTTGCAGTTTTCCAGCCTCGGCAACTCAATAATGGAAATTTCTGAAACTGATTTTTTTAATACTTTGACCATCCAAAATGATCAAATATGCTATGTATAGCATGTTTTAGCCCCTCTTTATGTGTTTTTCATACTATTTGGGTGTTGGGGGGGGGGCTCCCAAGGCGCCAACCTTCTTCTGCAGTTTTCTAGCCTCGGCAACTCAAAAACGGAAATTTCCGAAACTGATTTTTTTGATACTTTGACCATCCAAATTGATCAAATATCCTATGTGAAGCATGTTTTAGCCCCTCTTAATGTCTGGGGGAATGTCCATGCCTAACCTGGCGCACGGGAGGGCGAGCTCGGAAGAGACATAGTCTTGACCGACTCGTCCCTCTGTTCCGCCGTGCACCACAGGCGGGGGGCAATCAGCCCGGGGGGAAGGCGCAGAACTCTGAGATCGGCCCTTTCCCCCCAGCCCCTCGACCTCTGTACATAGGCTCATGGACAGTAAAAGCGCAATACCCTCTTAATGTGTTTTTCACCCTATTTGGGTGTGTTTGGGGGGGGGGGGGGGGCTGGCTCCCAAGGGGGCTAGGGCACAACCTTCTTCTGCAGTTTTCCAACCTCGGCAACTCAAAAATGGAAATTTCCGAAACTGATTTTTTTGATACTTTGACCATCCAAAATGATCAAATATCCTATGCAAAGCATGTTTTAGCCCCTCTTGATGTGTTTTTCACCCCATTTGGGTGTGGGAGGGGGGGGGCTCCCAAGGAGGCTGGGGCACAACCTGCTTATGCAGCTTTCCAGCCTCGGCAACTGAAGAATGGTTGTCCCTCTCCCCTCTTCGAGGTGCCTTGCCGAAGGCAATAGAATTTTCGCCACTGCTTTGCCACAAGCCTTTGGGCGCCAGTGTGGAGCCCCTCATTCCCCTGCATTCCATGCTTCTCCATCGTTTAGAGGACTTCCGGATCTCAGGCACGGATCCACAAGAATTGATTGAGGTGAAGAGGCAGGTAGTGGAGGCCTTGGGTTTCTTGTTGTCTCTCGTCCCGCATCCAGTCCTTTATTCACAGGCAGTTACTGTTGGGTGCGCAAGTGGTCGCCTACACAGGGCGGCCTGAAAATTGCTTTGCAGGAGGGGGATGGCATGGGCGCCCGGCGAAGGAGGGGGGGGGGGGCTTTCCAGAAATGGGCTTCCGTGCCGGGCCCTTTGTTTTGTGTAAGGACGGATGTTGCCACCAAAGGCGCTGGAACACAAATTTTGGCCCGGAAAATTTTTTTCAGGAAAAAATTTTCCCCCACATATGTGTAGTCAAAATGATCAGCGCAACGTGAGGATCATTTTGAGCCATGTATGTTGGGGTCGGACCCCTCCCCCCCGGCACGGCAGGTCAGGTAGCGCCAGCCCAAACCCCCCTCCCGGCACGGCGACCAAGGAGGGGGAGGGGGGGGTTGGGCAAATGAACTTCCGTGCCATCCCCCCCCCCCCCCGCAAAGCAATTTTCTTCCCGGCCAGGCAGTTCCGCTCGCTTGGCAACATTTATCCGAGTTGGCAACGGTTTTATTACGTTGCATAGAGGCTTTGCAGTCTCATTCCCACTTCAAAGCAGCATCACTGCGCTCTTTGGTAGGCCTTCCTTTGCATTTTTGCACCTTTTTTGTGGTCTGCTTTGACGTCTGTGACGTCTGTAATGTGTTTCAGCACTACTGTGGGGGTTTTAGTCCGTCGTCACGCAGTGGTAGCGCTCGGTTGTTATCGCAAACACACTTGGCAGACTGCTGCATGAGGGGGCACGTTAGGCGATGTGCCAAGCCGTTTTGCTTGGGTGGAAATGGGTTGTGGGGGAACGTTGGCGCGCCGGGCGCGCGCCGGGCATCTTTTGTGACCCGTGCCCTACCGGTGGACTGTTGCCATTGATATGTTGGGCAACATTATATGGATTTGCCCCTTAGCCCCCGGGACATCAGCATATGTTTTGATTTGGGATGGGTATGGACCTTCTCGTACCCGAGGTGATTTCTTTGATTTTGAAGTTGGGGGCCATGATGGTGCTTATAAAGGCCAGGTTCATCTCATTGGAAGAAAGAATGGCACTTTGACAGCCCGCCAACAATGTTACAATGACGTGCACGGGTGGTATAGGGCACGCATTGAGCAGCCGTTTGCTCAGATGTGGCACGCAAGATGAGGAAGAGGATGAGGCAGAAGTGTGTGTGTTGTGTTGCCAGAAGCGCTCCACCGTCGCAGTTTGTGATGAGTGTAAGGAGCACTATTGTACTGAATGTATTGACACCCACACTTGTGGGACCAATGTTGTTTGTTAAGTACAATACAGATGACAGTTGGAGTTGCTGAATTCACAGATATTGCTTTGTTATGCAACGTGCTTTGTGGGGAAGGTGTGCAGTGCAACGTGGTCTACTTGGGGGGCTTCTCCATGAGAGGGTAAATCTGGGGCTGAAGTCGGGATAGTCAATAGAAAAGTAGCGCGCCGGGCAAACATTCCCCCTGTGGTGGTCACCGATTTGAAGGCGGTGGCTTGGCAAGTGGCCACGCTGCTGCAAGCCAGGCTGGGCAGGCGGCAGTGCCTACTGCGTTCAGTCATTCTGCAGAGGTGATGCATGTTTTGCCAGGGTGGCTTCAGCCAGCGGACCCCTCCTGTCGGCCGCATGCACATGCTTGAATGGACAAACTCCAGGGATATATCAGAACGGCGGTCAGTAGGAGAAGGGGGGGGTAACCCCCCCTGGACCCAGATTTCATGAAGAGAAAAAATGAAATTTTGCAAAACGAAATATTGAGTTAGGCTATTTTTTATACACTCATTTTTGGGTCCCCCACTTCCCTCCTCTCTTCCAATATCCAGGACTTGAAAAGGCGAATGCCTCCTCTCTTCCAATACATCCCTGATGGACCCCCAGCCTCAATGCATGCCATGAAGTCGTTCCCCCTGATGCCACAGGCCACAGTCACCGAGATCTGCTCCCTGGAGACTGTTGCCTTCGCTATGGGGCTGCTGTCCCTCATGTGGGGCCTGGGCAACATATTGGGCCCTGCAATCGGGGGTCTGCTCGCTTACCCGACCATCAAGTACCCCTGGCTGCGGGACCTTCCCATTGGCCCATTGCTGGAGCGCTGCCCCTTTCTGCTCCCGCTTGCGGTGCCCATCTGTTTCACTGCGGGGGTCTTGGCCACTGCGTACTTTTTGCTGCCTGCACCTGCGCCTACGACTGCAGTGTACACGCTGGGTGCCAGAAGAAAGCCCGCCAACAAGCCTAAGGAGGAGGCATCTGAGGAGGGCAAGGAAGCAGCCTCGGCCGCTTCCGTTGTGCAGCAGTACACAGAAGCAGCCTCGGCCGCTTCCGTTGTGCAGCAGAACACAGAAGCAGCCTCGGCCGCTTCCGTTGTGCAGCAGAGCACAGAAGCAGCCTCGGCCGCTTCTGTTGTGCAGCAGAACACAGAAGCAGCCTCGGCCGCTTCCGTTGTGCAGCAGAGCACAGAAGCAGCCTCGGCCGCTTCTGTTGTGCAGCAGAGCACAACCTGGTCGCTGGCTACGGTGGTCGTCGTGGTGATGTATGCGATGATCGCCACCTGCACTGACTCCCTGAACACCACCTTACCGCTCTTCTTATCCACGGCAACACTGGATGGTGGGTACGGGTTCAACACCAGCCAGGTGCTTTGCCCTTGCAAAACGAGTCTGCCGTGGCGTAGCATTGGACAGCTCTGATTCTTGCTTTGGAGAGTTTCCTTGATTATGATTTTAAACTGAGCCAGATTTTTCCGCAAGGTTTTGAATTTTTTGGGAAACTCTCATCAAAATATGATGTGTCTAGGGCCCTTACCACAGTGGAGGACGATGAATAGGAATGTTGGCAGAATGTGTTGGTGTGTAGGTCGTCCTTGGCCTCTTGCGCCTGTGCAATGGCAACTTGCCATATCTCTCTGGTGTGTGCTTATTCATTGGGCTGAGGGCTGGCAGACAATGATGATGCTAATGATGATGAAAACAGTAAGTTCAATAAAGAATTGCCACAGATAGTGTTATTGGTGCCACCTGTTGACAAGTTGCTGCCGTGTAAACCCAAAGTTGCTTGATCAGGACTGTACGAGGGGTTCCCAGGAATGGACGGGTTACCGGTCCAAGTTTATTGAGCATCACAGGCTTTTTCATCCCCACTGTGGTCCATTGGCTCATGAAGCTTCATGGCGGACATTGTCAATTACTGTCTGCGGGGGAACGTGCCGTGTCATGCAACACATGCGCCCGCACACACACCTTTCTACAACCCCGTCCGTGCTGCCCCAGTATTTGGTCTCTTCACACTGTGCAGCCTTTTCTCCCTCTCAGCATGACAGCAAGACTATGTACAGGTTACGAAAGGTGATGTATCTTGAAGATGTTTCAAAAGAGTGGGCATCACACACACACACACACAGACACACACACACACACTCTGACATGGAGGAGGACCCAGACGTGCAACCGCGCGTCTTGTTGCGCAAGGCCATGGGAGAGCCAGCACTGAGCACACCTGATCCTGTCTTTTTGCCAAGGTTCAGATTCGCCCCCCACTCACCCCACTCACCACTCACCGCCGCGACAGAAGGACTGTGGGTGCCTCGGGTCAAGTGTCTGCCCCCTCTGCCCTCCCATGGCCACGTTGCGGGCTCCCCGTACTATTTACGAGGGAGATCCATATGCATCACTCGATGCACAACAGGCGTATGCACAATCATCATCAGGCTATGAGGCTGTCAGGCCTGGCAGCAGCGTGTGGAACTGTGTGTGTGTGTATGTGTGACGCCCAAGTATTTCAATCAACACTCAAACTGCGAGGTTCAACAGAGCTACGTCCTATGATCATCAGCGAAACCATGAGTCCATGTTCTTCTGGCCTGGCTGGCGGGGCGACGACTAGCACAGTGATTCATAGCTTCGGGATGTGGGAAAGGTCTCAGGAGCCGTAGCGCAAGCAGGCCCCGTGTCTCTGCCCCCCCCCCCGCCCGCAGCAAACTGCAGTAAGTTACCCTAACCATGCAGAAGGGGTGGAACCACAGCACACAGGATGCCGACTCTCATGTCCGCACGAATGCGTAGGCAAGCAAACAAAGAACTGCTGCAAGAGCTGATCGCATGAAAAAACACCCCCCTGGTGGGACAATTGGCGATTTCCACACACACACACACACACACACAGGAGGTCTGGGGTTTGGGGTCACTATGAATAGAAGCTGTGAAGTAGTGTGCTGGAAGAACTCACAACACACACACACACACACACACACACACACACACACACACACACACACACACACACACACACGCACGCACGCACGCACGCACGCACGCACACACGCACGCACGCACGCACGCACGCACGCACGCACACACGCACGCACGCACGCACGCACGCACGCACGCACGCACGCACGCACGCACGCAAGCACGCACGCAGGCACGCACGCAAGCACGCAGGCACGCAGGCACGCAGGCACGCAGGCACGCACGCACGCACGCACGCACGCACCCACCCACCCACCCACTGACCTGGCACCAGTCTAAAAACCCTCAGGATGGTAGCTGTGGGACGGATTGCCCACACGCACTGCCACGCTCGAAGCCAGTCGTGATACGTCTCGATTTCTCGTGCGTCTTCCCTGTGTCAGGCCGGGCCCACCCCGCCCGCCAACCGTCCAGGACCCCTCCCTGGGCCAGACATGCAGTCCTGTGGGGGACAGATGCACATACGTGGCCTCCCTCCGACCGCCAGACGCCAACGTGGCGCCTGCCTCGACAGCTCTGCAGCGACGTGGCGCGGTCTCAGTGGCAGGGCACCATCGTGGTGCCGCGAACGTACCCGCGCGCCGTCGTGGCGCGGCCTTCTGGGCAGAGCGCCGTCGTGGCGCGGCCTTCTCGGCAGAGCGCCGCTGCGGCGCCGCCCAAACAGTCCAGCGCCAACGTGGCGCCACTTCAGTGACAACACACCACCGAGGTGCAGCCAACACGCACGTGGGCCGCCGTGGCGCACTGTTCGGGGCACGGCGCCGTCGTGGCACTGCCCGGACAGCCCTATGCCTCCATGGCGCCAGTTCAGTGGCAGAGTGCCATCGTGGTGCCGCCAACATGCACGTGCGCCATCGTGGCGCAATCCTCAGGACGGAACGCCACCGCAGCGCTGCCCAGCCAGCCCTATGCCGACGTGGCGCTAGTCCAGTGACGTGGCACCACCGTGGTGCAGTCAATGTACACGTGCGCCGTCGTGGCGCAACCTTCAGGGCAGAGCACCACCGTGGCGCCGCCCAAACGGTCTTCGTGCGCCAGCCTCGCCATGGTGTGTCCTCCAGGCCAATACTCGAGGCACCATGGCGGGGTCTGCACCTGGCGCCCCGCCACCCACCGTGACACCCCGTGCAGAGGTGACGGGTCATCGGCGGTACTCACCGCCTCACGTGCCATCGGCGAACGTCGCCGTCTTGCTCGGGCACCATCGTGGTGCCGCTTTCTCGGTCACGTGCCGTCTCGGTGCACGTATCGTAGGGCTCGTCGTTTGGGCTCGGCCTTTGCGGCCGGGCGTCGTCGGAGACCTCCGCGGCGGTGCACCACCGTGGTGCTATGGCCGTGACGCACGTCCCGCAGTCACAGAACCCGGGGGTACCTAGGCCACCGGCGGTGCGCGTGATCGTGTAGCGTGACTGTACTCGCGACGCCGGCGGTACTCAGCCCGCCGGCAGTGCGCATAGTCGTGCTGGGCCGCGTTCTATTTAGCCCAGCGGCGTTTTCAAGCCGGGGGTGATGCCCCGGGAGACCCACACCTTCCGTGCCCGTTGATCTTGGAACGCTGACTCGGGTGGATCCAGGACAGGTCGGAGCGGTTGGTGGCCGGGACCGGAGAGCAGATCGGACCGTAGCGTTGTCGTACACCGGCGCTTTGACCCAGACGGCCTGCTGGGAGGGGCGTTCTCAGGTGTGCGCCGAGATTCGTCTTACTCTAGCGGAGGTAAGACGGAGGACTCCCTCGGCAGTGCCTGCGTGGGGCCCCCGGGGGACGACGCCAAGGCTCACCGTACGTGGGACCGCGGCAGGCGCTCCTCCTCCTCCTCCTCCTCCACCCACCCACCCACCCACCCACCCACCCACCCACCCACTGACCTGGCACCAGTCTAAAAACCCTCAGGATGGTAGCTGTGGGACGGATTGCCCACACGCACTGCCACGCTCGAAGCCAGTCGTGATACGTCTCGATTTCTCGTGCGTCTTCACTGTGTCAGGCCGGGCCCACCCCGCCCGCCAACCGTCCAGGACCCCTCCCTGGGCCAGACATGCAGTCTTGTGGGGGACAGATGCACATACGTGGCCTCCCCCCGACCGCCAGACGCCAACGTGGCGCCTGCCTCGACAGCTCTGCACCGACGTGGCGCGGTCTCAGTGGCAGGGCACCATCGTGGTGCCGCGAACGTACCCGCGCGCCGTCGTGGCGCGGCCTTCTGGGTAGAGCGCCGTCGTGGCGCGGCCTTCTCGGCAGAGCGCCGCTGCGGCGCCGCCCAAACAGTCCAGCGCCAACGTGGCGCCACTTCAGTGACAACACACCACCGAGGTGCAGCCAACACGCACGTGGGCCGCCGTGGCGCACTGTTCGGGGCACGGCGCCGTCGTGGCACTGCCCGGACAGCCCTATGCCTCCATGGCGCCAGTTCAGTGGCAGAGTGCCATCGTGGTGCCGCCAACATGCACGTGCGCCATCGTGGCGCAATCCTCAGGACGGAACGCCACCGCAGCGCTGCCCAGCCAGCCCTATGCCGACGTGGCGCTAGTCCAGTGACGTGGCACCACCGTGGTGCAGTCAACGTACACGTGCGCCGTCGTGGCGCAACCTTCAGGGCAGAGCACCACCGTGGCGCCGCCCAAACGGTCTTCGTGCGCCAGCCTCGCCATGGTGTGTCCTCCAGGCCAATACTCGAGGCACCATGGCGGGGTCTGCACCTGGCGCTCCGCCACCCACCGTGACACCCCGTGCAGAGGTGACGGGTCATCGGCGGTACTCACCGCCTCACGTGCCATCGGCGAACGTCGCCGTCTTGCTCGGGCACCATCGTGGTGCCGCTTTCTCGGTCACGTGCCGTCTCGGTGCACGTATCGTGGGGCTCGTCGTTTGGGCTCGGCCTTTGCGGCCGGGCGTCGTCGGAGACCTCCGCGGCGGTGCACCACCGTGGTGCTATGGCCGTGACGCACGTCGCGCACTCACAGAACCCGGGGGTACCTAGGCCACCGGCGGTGCGCGTGATCGTGTAGCGTGACTGTACTCGCGACGCCGGCGGTACTCAGCCCGCCGGCAGTGCGCATAGTCGTGCTGGGCCGCGTTCTATTTAGCCCGGCGACGTTTTCAAGCCGGGGGTGATGCCCCGGGAGACCCACACCTTCCGTGCCCGTTGATCTTGGAACGCTGACTCGGGTGGATCCAGGACAGGTCGGAGCGGTTGGTGGCCGGGACCGGAGAGCAGATCGGACCGTAGCGTTGTCGTACACCGGCGCTTTGACCCAGACGGCCTGCTGGGAGGGGCGTTCTCAGGTGTGCGCCGAGATTCGTCCTACTCTAGCGGAGGTAAGACGGAGGACTCCCTCGGCAGTGCCTGCGTGGGGCCCCCGGGGGACGACGCCAAGGCTCACCGTACGTGGGACCGCGGCAGGCGCTCCTCCTCCTCCTCCTCCTCCTCCTCCACCCACCCACCCACCCACCCACCCACCCACCCACCCACCCACCCACCCACCCTCGTCAGGCCGGGCCCACCCCGCCCGCCACCCGTCCACGGCTCCTCCCTGGGCCAAAGGTGCAGCCTGTGAGGGGCAGATGCACCACTGCCATACACAGTGCACCTCCTCGATATCTGGTGGCCTGGCACCAAGATAAAAACCCTCAGGATGGTAACTGTGGGACGGATTGCCCACAAGCACAGCCACGCAACGGCCACGTGTTTGCCGGGAAACCGGTAGGTCGTCCACTCTTCGTCGTCCCTCTCCCCCCCATGCCCCTTCCCTCCCTTTCCTCCAGGACGGAGCGCCTGAATGGCGCCAGCTCGGCAGCAGAGCGCCACCGTGGTGCTGCCTGCGCACGAATGCGCCGTCGTGGCGCCGCCCCCATGGCATAGTGCCACCATGGCGCCTACTCAGTGGCAGGGCGCCGCCGTGGTGCGGCCAACGCACGGGTATGCCGTTGCTGCGCAACCTCCAGGGCAGTGCGCCACCGTGGCCCGCGCCCCGACAGCTCTGCGCCGATACGGCATGGGCTCACTGGCGGGGCACCATCGTGGTGCCGCCCTATGCCTCCGTGGCGCTAGTTCAGTGGCAGAGCGCCATCGTGGTGCCGCCAACGTACACGTGCGCCATCGTGGCGCAATCCTAAGGGCAGAGCGCCACCGCGGCGCTGCCCAGACAGCCTTGCGCCGACGTTGCGCCAGTTCAGTGACATGGCACCGCCGTGGTGCAGTCAACGTCCGCATGCGCCGTCGTGGCGCAACCTTCAGGGCAGAGCGCCATCGTGGTGCTGCCCAGACGGTCTTCGTGCGCCAGCCTGGCCATGGTGTATCCTCCAGGCCGATACACGAGGCACCATGGCGAGGTCTGCACCTGGCGCTCCGCCAACCTCCGTGACACCCCGTGCAGAGGTGACGTGTCATCGGCGGTACTCACCGCCTCACGTGCCATCGGCGAACGTCGCCGTCTCGCTCGGGCACCATCGTGGTGCCATTTTCTCGGTCACGTGCCGTCTCGGTGCACGTATCGTAGGGCTCGTCGTTTGGGCTCGGCCTTTGCGGCCGGGCGTCGTCGGTGACCTCCACGGCGGTGCACCACCGTGGTGCTATGGCCGTGACGCACGTCCCGCACTCACAGAACCCGGGGGTACCTAGGCCACCGGCGGTGCGCGTGATCGTGTGGCGTGACCGTACTCGCGACGCCGGCGGTACTCAGCCCGCCGGCAGTGCGCATAGTCGTGCTGGGCCGCGTTCTATTTAGCCCGGCGACGTTTTCAAGCCGGGGGTGATGCCCCGGGAGACCCACACCTTCCGTGCCCGTTGATCCTGGAACGCTACCTCGGGTGGATCCAGGACAGGTCGGAGCGGTCGGTGGCCGGGACCGGCGAGCAGATCGGACCGTAGCGTTGTCGTACACCGGCGCTTAGACCCAGACAGCCTGCTGGGAGGGGCGTTCTCAGGTGTGCGACGAGATTCGTCTTACTCTAGCGGAGGTAAGACGGAGGACTCCCTCGGAAGTGCCTGCGTGGGGCCCCCGGGGGACGACGCCAAGGCTCACCGTGCGTGGGACCGCGGCGGGCGCTCCTCCTCCTCCTCCTCCTCCTCCACCCACCCACCTGGTGACCTGGCACCAGTCTAAAAACCCTCAGGATGGTAGTTGTAGGACGGATTGCCTACACGCACTGCCACGCTCAAAACCAATCGTGAATCGTCGTGATAGTCGTGCCACCACGTGACTCAGCTCTGCCATTGTGGCCCCCTCTCCGCTCAGCCCCACCCGTATGGTGCACTCTGTCTCTCCCTCTTACTCTCTTGTCTCCAAGGGCTGAGTGCCGCACCTCGGGTGCGTCCCTCCCCCTTGCTAGCCATTTCCTGCTCACAGCGGGCACATCGTTCTACGTTCGGCTCTGGCAAGACGTCGACCTCGCCGTGGCAATCTTCCAGGCCGCTACGCGGGGAGCCGCGACGGGGACTGCATTCGACGTATCCGCCGCTCAAGCGTGACGCCTTGTGCAGGGGTATCATCAGTCGTCCGATTCGTCGTCCCACCGTGGGGCCCTCTTCCCCATGCGCCACTAGGGTTGCAGCACCACGCGCCAGCGCGGTGCTCCCCTCGCACCCCCGCCCTCGTGAATCCTGGGACCCCCGCTCGCCGACCCGGTCCGCCAGGCGGCCCCGTGTTCCTCCGCGCCATCGCGCCATGCTCTTTGTTTCGTCACACTATGGCCACGCTCGTGGTACCCTTTGTTTCTTTCCTGCGCGCCCCATCCGATTGGGGCTGCCTATGATGTCAGTGCACCTCCGTTTACCAACACCTCGATTTGTTACCCCCCCCCCCCGACACATTGCGGCCACAGGCCACCCGCTCTTTTCTTGCCACAGCCTACCATGTCAGACCGCTCAACGCCGTCCCAGGACACCCCCTCTCCCGCCCCCGACACCGGTCGAGGCGGCACCATTCGTCGGGGGCCGTTCCCCATGTTTCTGATGGAAATCGCCCAGTCCGAAGATGCTGACCGTCTCCTGCGAGAGCTGGACATGCTGAAGGATGACGCACTAGAAGCAGCAGATACAGCTATCCGGGCCACCGACCCCGCCCTGGCGGACTTGTGTGATGCCCTGCGATGGACGGCTGCCAACGGCGACATCCAGGCTATTACAGCTGTGACGGGGGTGTGGACGCCGCGGGGGCTCCTGCTCACAGCCACCGTAACAGTCGCCGCAGGCCCGTCTGACACGACGGTCATCGAACACGTCCCCCTGTCGCTGGTGCAAGGAGGCCCACTGCTGGAGTATGTCTCCAAGGACCCTGAGGCCCTCACAGCGGCGCTCGTCACGCGGTGGAGTCCAAGCCATGTTCCGATCTCAGCGTCACGCCTCCGCAGCCAAGTCTTCAAGGGTCTGTACACGGCCCGCGAACAGCCGCCACCCATCGACACTACCGCCCCTCCAGACATCCAAAGCCAGAAGGTCTCCCACAAGATCCACAAACCCATCAGCCAGTTCCTTGCCCCCCACCTCAGACCGTCATGGGACCGCCTCCGCACCCGAGAGGTGGTTGCGGCCTTTTGGGCGCCGCCCAACGACGTGCATGCGGTCCTGCAAGCAGCCCATATCCCGGCGGCAGACCTCGTCCCGCTGAAGTTCGGACTTCTGGCGTGGGCCTCCTCCGTCTGCCTCACAGGGCAATACACGCCAGCCCCGGTTCCCACGCCCCCCGCCCTCGCCAACAAGGGCATGTGGTCCCCCGAGCAGCTGCGGCCGCTGCTCGAATGCTCGGTCCTGCCGATCCGCAGCGTGGAGCTGCTGCATCAGATCGAGCAGGCTGGCGAGCATTCCTGGGCCACAGCCCCCACTTTCGCCCTGCTGCAGGCCGGCATCGCCGACACCGCCAGCCCGCCCCCGCTCACACCGCCCAGCCACGCACCTTACCTCACCAAAGGGCAAGCAGCGCCCAGCCCCGCCGGCACTCTGTTCGCCACGGCGGCGTTCACCCCAGCGTCAGCCCTATACCGTTCCCAAGACAAGCCCACCCCTTCGGGGTCCGAACCATCACCTTCATCACTGTTGCCCGAGCAGACAAGGCTTTCTTTCAATCTCCCAGAGCCCGCCTCCCAGGTACCACCGGCTGCCGCAGACCCCACGCCTCCGGAGTCACCAACCGCGGCCGTCGGATCAGCCCCCCCTAGTCCCTCCCAGGTGGGGGAGCCTTTCGTCCCGGACCTGGATGTCACGGCCTACTCCACGGACTACGCTCAGTTGCGTGACCAGTACGAGGCCCAGCAGCGGGAGCTGGCCGTGGCACGGAGCGACCTGGAGTCCCTCACACGGGATCTGGACATGGTTCGCACAGAACGAGATAATGCCCAGCAGCAGGCCCAGCGTTGCGCCGCGGCACAGCGGCAGGCCGAGGCCGTTCGGCTCAACAGCTTCATCAGGTCGGTTCCCCCCCTCCTGTCCATCGCCACGAGACTCCACGGCCTCCAGTCCACGCCGCCGGCGTTCGCCAACGCCGTGCGCAGTACCGTTCCGGCTTCATTCGAGCTGCCTCCCCCCGGCTCTCAGCAGTTCCTGGTCCTCGTGCCGGTCATACTCGCCGCAGCAGTTCTCACCTCGCCCCAGGCACCCAACCTCGAGGAGTTAGCCGACGTCCTCCGCAGGGCCATGGCCGCGCCAAGCGCCGTGCCGGTCCCGGAGACCCCTGCGCGTGCACCCGAGTTGTCGTTCGCTGTCCCGGACCCGATCCCTAAGCCCAAGGCGGTTTCTGCCTTTCGGGCGCCGGGCGCTACTGCCCAGCCGCCGTCACCTACGGCGTCACCTACTGATGCCGCCCTGGCCTCCCTGCTGGAATGGATCCCGGAGATCCCCAAGGGCTGTGAGGACGAGGTTGCGCACGCGCTCCACCTCCAGCTCTTCCGTCAATACGGCGCGAACGTCAACACCCTCCCGCAGTCGCCGATTCGGGAACAGTGGGCCTGGGTCCGCAGCCATGCGCCCAGCCTGCCGGGCATCGCGGAAGTCCTGCGCTCCTTCCTCTCCAACCCCCCTGCGGTCCAACGGGTTACTGACAGTCCAGCCACCTCCCCAGCAGAAGCTGCAGCCGCCAACCAGGCACAGGGCGCAGCGAAAAAGAAGGGGTATACGCCCCAAAAAATTGATCCGCAGACTTTCTCGAAAGCCCTGTGGGTCGGCTGGCAAGAAGTCGACGATCCGCCGTCCGGTGAAGTTGATGCAGGACTCCTCGGTGGTATCCTTAGGGATAAATTTGGCGCAGGCCTTTCCTCCATTACTGATGAACAATTAAACCATACAGCCAAATTCACGATTGTCGGAATCCGACCAGCAGAGTATGAGCGAGGCATGCGACTGACCAGGCAGCACACGGCTCGTGGCTGGCGAGTGACATGGGCCGAATCAAAGAAACAACCGTTCACGCCCTGGGTGCCTGACCCTGACCGAGACCATCCGCCCCGAAAAACTCATCGGGGCAGCCGCGGGAAGCAGCGCCATCCACGGGACCCTGACGATCAGGTGGACCTTACGGCGACGTCAGGATCGGAAGGAGAACCGGACCCCAAATATCAGCGCAGGTACAGCCCCCGCCGCTCGGACCGGTCCCCGTCCCGCCGCCGCAGCCCAGGCCATCGCCGCGACAGCCCGCCGCCGAGGCGTCGTAGCGCGTACCGCGATGAACCCCGAGCGCATTCCAGCCGCCACGACCACCATGCAGCAGCCCCCCTCCAGCCCTACCCGTACTCGGGGGACCCCCACGACCCCCGGGTGGCCATGGCCCACAACCCCTACGCTCCCCCGCCCTGGAGCCCCCCAGCCGACCCCCACCGCTTCCAGCCGTACTTCGGTCGGCATCCGCGAGACCAGTAGCCCGGGACATGGCGGGGCGCAACGAGGACATCCCTGACGCTGTGTCTCAGCTCCGCCACTCCCACCTCGACGGCGTCCCCCACGTCCGGGACCTGCACCTGGGCGCATACACTCCCAGCCCCCCCCCCAGAGAGTGGGGCCTGGTACCGGTGCCGGCCCCAGGCACTGCCCAGTTCATCCCGCCCCCCTACGCCCTCGAAATGTGCCTGCACCTGCCGGTGGGTGTGCACTATTACCGGGCGTGCAGCGGGGCGGACCCCTGGCCCCGTGACGTTCTGTCGTTAGTGGGCGCCGTGCACTGTGTGCAGGTGGCGGGTTCCCATCAGTTGCAGCTCTGCCGCAAGGGCCTGCCCCCCACCTCCTTCATCTTGCCCGAACACCACCACGTGGTCCTCCCACAATCCCTACACAGCCGTGTCTCCATCACAGCCACAGGCCTCACCCGGGCCATTGTCTTGGCGATAGCGGCCACGTACCACCACCGGCACCTCCGCAAGTGGGTGCGAGGCCTGCCTCGCGCCCTCCCCGCGGCCGTAGACCGCAAGCTAACCCAGCACTCCACCGCCGCCGGCTCCTGCCCTGGTCCCCCCCTTGCCGGCCACGTGTCACCCCGCCCGGACGTGATGACCCTCAACGTGCAGATGTCCCTGTGACCTAAGCTCCGCGCCCTGGACGTCCTGGTGCGCGAGTGCCAGTACCCGCTAACCCTGCATGTTCAAGAAGCGGGACCCCTGATCATCCAACGGGTGCATCCCCTATACCACACCATCCAGGCACCAGCAAGAGTGGCTGGGGGATGTGCCACTCTCCTCTACAGGACCCCGGACCTGGCCGTGACCAGCCACAGCGCCCACCCGTCGGGACGGGCCCTCGTCACACACTTCACCATGGCGGGCGTGACCCACTGCCACGCCAACGTGTATTTCCCCGCCGACGGGAACCTCGACACCCTCCAACAAATCCTGGATTGGGTATACCCGTACCTCCTCCTCACCCCGGCTAGAGTAGTTGTCCTGACAGGGGACCTGAACGCCAATTGCCGCTGGGTCTCGCACCTCCCTGTCTCCCCTGCCTCCCTCTGTGACCTCGTCCTCCCCACGCTCGCGCGCCTTGGGATGCGCCGTCTGCGCCCCCTTGCAGAGGCCCCCACGTGGGTGAGCCCGCAAGGTTTCGCAGGTGCCCTGGACCACATCTTCCTCCGCGCCCCTTCGGAAGCAGCCCACACCACGGAGGTGCGCTCCGACTCCAGTTTCCCATCTGACCACCTACCCGTGACTGCCACCCTCCATGACCTCCCGCCAGCGCCCCAATTGGTGTGCCCTTCGAAAAAGGGCCGCTTCCCCATCCCGCGGGAGCCCCTCGCCAGCCAGCTCCGCACCCTCAACGACACTTTTCGGGCCGAGCTCACTACGCCGCCCCCAGGCGCGCCCCACGCGCAGCCACGCTATACCGAGGTGACCTCGGCGCTATACGCCGCAGCTACGGCTGCCTACGGGCCCCCCGTCCCCAGCCAGCCGGTACCATCGACGATACGTGTCCACGTCGCCAACCTTCAACGCTACACCCTCGCCTACCCAGATTGGGCATCCCAATCGTCGCACCTCGTGGAGGTCGCCCGCCTCAAAGAACGCATCCGAGCGGCCTGGGACGTTCTCCTTCTGGAGAAGGATGTAGGGCTGGCGCCCCTACCCGCTGCCCCTGGCCAGCCCACCAAAGTGGACTACCGCCGCACGGTGGGGGCGCGCTATGTACCCCCGGCGGATCCTGTCTACGTGGTAGGCGTCCCGGTGCCTCTCCATCAACAAGCCGCCGTTGCGTTGGACCAGCTACGCTAAAGGCACCTTGCCCCTCTTGAGGCACTCTCACTCGCGCGCGTCCGGACCATCACGGGATGGGAGGGCAGGCCGCTCGGCCCACCACCCAACGCCACCATCGCCAACTTGCGAGCCATCATCCGCCGGGCGGCGGCCACTGTGCCGTACCACGATTTACTGGAGTACCGGCTGTTCGGACAATTGGAGGATGCCCAATTTGCGACGATTGTGGACCTGATCAACAGTATTCTCCGTGGGGTACCCGTGCCCCAGGCACACTCTGCAGATTTCATCAACCTTCCAAAAAAGACGCCGCACGGCCCCATTGCAAACGGCAGGCCGCTCACCAATCTGGCCACGATATGGAAGCTCACGTCCGCCCTCATCAAAGACCACTACCAGCCCCGCCTAGTTCAGGGCGGCATCCTGCCGCCCTACCAGTTCGGGATGTCCCCGCACTGCTCCTCCGTGGAGCTACTCCGCGTCCTACACGATGTATGGTGGGACCGCTGGCGCCGGCATCTCGAAGCGTGGGTCCTGTCGGACGATGTCCGCCACGCGTATGGCTCCATCAACCACACCACCCAGTACGCCGTCCTAACCGCCGCAGGGATCTCCCCGGCCGACGCCGCGACCCTTCAGCACCATGACCGCGCCCTTGAGGTGCACATGGGAGGGGCTGACGGGCGCTCTCCGTCCTCCACCCGGCTGGGGGCCGGCACGGGGCAAGGGTGCCCCGTGTCCGGCATGAAGTACTGCATATATGGCGAAGTTCGGGGACATGAAGCCTGCCGTTCCGTCCCCCCCGCCGACACCCCCGCGGGCCCGCTGAACCGGGTTCTCCTGATGGATGATACCCAGTGGCTGCCCGGCGACCGTTGCCACTTGCCCGCCCTCGCCAGCGGCATTGAGAGGGCAGGCCGCCTCACCAACCTCCACTCTGACCCGACCAAAACAGTCTTGGTCGGCACGGACATGCGCGATGGTCAGGTCCATTTCCTCAACGACACAATATACCTCAATGGTCACCCCGTGCGCTGTGCCACAAGCCAGGACTACGTCCGCGTCCTTGGCCGCCATGCCCTTCCCCACCTCTTCCATCCCGTCGACTCCAGGCGCCTGTTCTGGGGCACCCGCGCTGCGTGCCGAGCGCTCCGCGCCCCGCGACTTCCCGCCCACTACCCCCTCGCCATGTATGCCGCCAAGTGCCATGGGACGGTCAACTGGTTTACCAGTGTCCGCCCCCCCTCCTACGGGGCCCTGCGCGTGCTGGACGCCATGACCGCCTCGGCCATGCGCGCCACCGCTGGGTGGGCCCTCTCCGCCTCTGCCCACTTCCCCCGCGGGGTCCCCGAAGGGGGAGTCGGTATCCCCCCGGCACCGGTTATTGGGTTTGCTAACTTCTTCGGCGTCTACATCCGGCACCTGAACCACCCCAACCCCCTCGTCTGCCGGTCCACGCGCCACGGGCTCCTGACTGCCCTCTGGCGCTTCCATCCTTCCCAGCCCTGCCTCACCTCAGAGCTCGGGCTCCGGTGCACTGCACACCCCACGGATCACGATCTGTTTGTCGCCCTGTGCCACCAGTGCGACATCTCCATCCACTTGCCCCCTGACAGCCATCTGCCACGCCACACCCCCCATGTGCTGGCCCTGTCGTCCCCCGGACTCGAGGTCCAGGACACCCATGCGTGGATGCTTGCGGGCCATCGCAGTGCAGAGGACGCGCGACGGAAGGGGTGGCCCCGGGCGTCGCCCCGCCCCACTCCGCCGGTCGGCACCGCCCCCCCGGTTAGGCGTTGCCAAGCGGTGACTGCGACAGTCCCCACGTTCTCATGGCTCCCTGAGAACTATGGGATCCTCCACGACGCGTCGTGGTGCCCGAAGACCCGGCGCTGCGGCGGGGCAGTGGCGGTGTTCTGCCCCGTCACCCTCCGGTACCAGCTGTACCCCGTCCCCATCCCCTTGAGGCTGGACAACGCCTACACGGCGGAGCTGTACACGGCATGGGTGGCCCTCACCGCCAGGGGGCCTTCAGCCGACCCTGCCTTCGGCTTCCGATCCGGTGCGTGGCACTTTGCGGACTGCAACGGGTACATCACAGCCCAGGAGGGGCGCCGCGAGCCGGAGGACTCGCTACACGGGGATCTCATAAGAGCGTGTCGCGACATGGCCCACGGGCACACCCCTCCCCGTCACCTCTATTCCCATATCGCCAGCACCTGGCTCGATGCCCTGCTGGACCAGGTAGACGAGGCGGCAGGGCGAGCTGCGGACACCTGCCCAGACGCCGTGGGATGGCTCAGCCCCCTACAGCAACCCCGCGTCT